>OY019130.1:47797113-47847113 GCA_955652365.1 Eristalinus aeneus
GGTGGCCTCCTTAATAGCTTATTGACAACGTTTCCACTTGTCTTATATTGTTTGTGCAGGCAGCGTCGAACTTTGAGGAGAATCGATCGGCAAGGGTTCTAACGATTTGCTGCGATTGTAGCTTTCCGACATCAAACCTTTTAGGCCTGTCTCGACTCCGTTGCTCTCTCCATATCTGGGTTCTTACCTTGGCTACAACAAGGTGATGATCCGAGTCGATGTTTGCACCTCGGAACGTTCAGACATCGAGAATACTGGAGGAGTCTATCAATCTGGTTGACGGTTGATTGATCAGGAGGTCGCCACGTCCCTTTGTGAATGTCCAGGTGTGGGAACCGCGTGCTAGCCACGGAGAAATTTCGCCCCGAGGCGAAGTCCAATAGCCTGAGTCCGTTTCCGGATGTGTTGTCGTGCAGGCTGAGTTTACCAATGACTCCAGCAAAGATGTCCTCCTTTCTCAGCTAAGCGTTGAAATCTCCAAGAACGATCTTGGTGTCGTAGCTGGGTCATCGATTGTAGGTCCTTTCTAGGAGGTGATAGAAGTCTTCTCTACTGCTGTCATCTTTTTTCTCTGTCGGGGCGTGGGTGGGTATGAGGGTTATAATCCTGAATTTAGCCTTAATGCGGATTGTTATGAGGTATTCGCTTATGTATTGGAAGCTTAAGACTTTTTGCCTAAGTCGTTTTACTTGTGGTGCTATTATTGTGCACACCGAAATTTCGGATTCATTTCGTATAACGGCAATTTTCTTGTCTTAAAATGCATCTTCGCTTATCTTGTTTTTTGCATTTTATTACTGATACTGATACCCAACAGATATCCTACAATAAATATCGTGTCTTTACATGAGCATGGATAAAACTAATTAGCATCCAAATTACAGACCTCAACGTGGTGCTATTTTTTTGCACAGTGCTGTATATATATATATATATATATATATATATATATATATATATATATATATATATATATATATGTAGGTCAATTAATTATAATAATAATTTGAAAGAAGGCTGCATGGGATTCAGAAATTATATACACTGGTTATTCTGTACAAAAAAAAACTAAGAATTAATTTTATTAATTTTAACACATCAAAGTTAATTCAAGGGAAGAAAAAAAAAAATCAATTGAACACAAAAATGCTTAAAAAGTTCTTTTTAACGAACAACGGAAAAAAAGGTTTCTTTGCATGGCTTTTCGCTTCTCGTCTTGCTTCTTCTCCGGCTTCTCGTTTTCGACTACTCGATTTTTTTGTTCTGCTCTCTCTTTCCCCGATACTCTTCACATGACCGTTCCATTTCTTTCATTGCCAAAGACTGTTGTTCTGTTTCCAGAATTCTTCCCCACACGGCCATCCTGAAGTTCGGCTGCCTCAGCCGAAGTGACAACGTCTGAGACCCGTCCACTTTCAAAAGTCTCAGAATCTGAATCCGAGTCTGACTGAAATGAAGACCAACGCTTCATATAATCGGCAGCTGTTGAAGTTTGATTAGGTCCTTCGTGATTGCCAATCTTCTTCACTACATACCGCTCATTTCGGTTCACCTTTACCACTTCATAGGGGCCTAAGAACTTTGGATACAATTTTTGACCCGTAGCGAATTGAGTTTTCTGTATTGCGACCAAATCTCCCAAGCTATATGTAGTACCTTTTTTTCGTCGTTTATCGTAATTAATTTTGTTTTCTCCTTGAACATTCTGTATCTGTCTCCTTGCATCCATTCTCATCTCAACATAGTCTTCTTCAAAACGGCTCACTATTTCATCCTCCAATAAACGCTTGAGATTTATGTCTTCTTTTAACTTCATCTTTATACCGAACATCAGCTCGAATGGTGTTCTACCCGTGCTTCGCGAGATGGTCGAATACACACTGAAGTCTTGGAACAAACTTATACCACTTTAGTGGATCCTCAATTGAAAGCCTCGTTAGTACTTGGATTATGGTTTTGTTTAATCTCTCCGCTTGCCCATTTCCTCTTTGGACTCCTGTTGTTACCAGATGATGATTGATGCTCCTCTCTCTGCAATAAGCTTGAAAATCGTTTGACGTAAAAGCTGCACCTTTATCGGAAATCAAAAGTTGTGGATGCCCAAAGACTTGAGATTGGAGCTCCAGACGACTTATCACTTCATTCGTGTTGGTAGTTTTGGTTGTATACATTCAAATAAATTTGGAAAAAGCATCGACGACGACTAAGAGGTACCGATAATTTTTCGCAGTTGATGGAAGTGGTCCTAAATAGTCCAAATGATAAGTGCTCAGCGGCTGGTCAGGTTTGATGATTGGGTGCAGGAATCCATCTTTTTTCCCACTTTTCTTTGCAGCGAGTATACACGTTATGCAGTTGCTTATAGAATTCGTAATTTTTTGATCAACCTGTGGGATATAATAAACGTCTTGGATTAATTTTGAAAGCTTACTCTTACCAAAGTGTCCTTTCTCATGCATCATACGTATTAGTTGCTTCTGCAGAGATTTGGGTACGACCAGCAAATAGGAACCATCAACAAATTTGTAAAGTGTATCACCTCTAATGACGAAGTCTTCGTACGACCCAGCTTTGTTAACAATTCCCCGGATGGCTGAACAGTAATCATCCTTCAGTTGGGCTTGTTTAATTATTGTAAGATATCCATCTTTAAGTGAAAAAATGTTCACCGGATGTCGGCTGAGGGCGTCCACATGTCGCATTGTCGTACCTGATCTGTGCTTGACCTCGCGATTAAATTCCTCTAATTGTAATGCCCAATGTGCGATTCGACTGTTGAGAGTTTTCTTTGTCATAGTTAGCCTAAACGCTTGGCAATCCGTTAAAATTTCGAACTGTAAACCGAGCAAATATATGCAAATATAAGTCTTTTCAAAGCTTTAACTATAGCTAGTACTTCAAGATCATAACTCGGATATCTTTTTTCTGCATCCGTTGTATTAAAGCTTAGGAAAAAGGCCGGGTGATAGTTGCCATCATCATGTTTCTGAACCAGAACTGCTCCGTATCCCTCCTTGCTCGCGTCAGTATGCAGTTGTGTTGGCAGCTGCGGGTTGAACAGCTTCAAGACTGGTTCTCAACATAGAGCCTCTTTCAATGTTTTATAGGCTTCTTCCTGCAGTGGGCCCCAGATGAATTTTGCATCTTTATTTGTCATATCAGATAACGCCTTAGCAATGCAAGCGTATCCCGGGATAAATTTTCGGAAATACCCCGTCAATCCGAGAAATTGCATAACAAACTTTGTGTTTTTTAAAACGGGAAACTTTTTAATTGCCAACGTTTTCTCTTCCGATGGTCTAATGCTACCATTTTTAACAACATGACCGAGAAAATGAACTTCCTCTTGCAGAAACGTGCACTTCTTCCAATTAATAATAATTCCATTTTCTTCAGCCACTCTTAAGACTTCTTTCAATCTTTCGATCCCTTCCTTTTCTGATTTTGACGGAATTATTAGGTCATCCACGTAACCGAGGACCACTCTTTCACGCCTCAAATCCGGCAGAACCTCGTTGACATATCTCTGGAACACTGCAGGAGAGTTACATAATCCAAATGGAACTTTGTTAAATTCATAATGGCCATCAGGTGTAACAAAGGCCGTAAACTTTGTACTCTGCTGCTCAATGTCCACATGGAAAAAGCCGTTCTTGAGGTCCAAAGTGGAAAATATTACCGCACCGTATAATTGTTCAAGTACCTCTTCTATAATCGGTAATGGGTAACGATCTTTTAATATGTGTCGGTTTAACAGTCGGTAATCGACATAAATTCGAAGAAAGCCATCTCTCTTGCGCACTAAGACGATAGGACTTGCAAAATCCGAACTACTGTTTCGAATTATTCCTTCGCGAAGCCATTCGGTCAGCTGTCTTTCCACTATTTCCTTTTCTAAGGGGGCTAGACGTCGAGGTCGTTGATAAATGGGCTTCTCATCATCGAGCACAATCTTCATTTGCACCTTCGTTGATACTGGGCGTTTTGGATTATATTGTTCGATAATATCCCTCAATTCTTTTTGCACAGCATGATTCTTGATTGTGTTTAAACTCTCAGCAAGCTCAAACTGAGAGCAAGAAATTGTATTGATACGTGCTGGTGGATTCTTATTTGCAACAAACTTCTTGTAGATCTGTACGACACCATCTTCGATGACAAGACTGACCTCAGGCAATAAATTTTTACCTAATAATATCTCGTAAGACAACCAATTATCAGGCAGAAAATGACAAATGAAATTGTAATACTCGCCTGCGATTTTCATTTCCACAGATGCTGCGCCCAGAGTTTTAGTTGGCTGAATGGCAAATGCCATAGCTTCAATTCCCTCATATTGCATTTTGTCTATACCCCAAACTTCGCGCAGACTGTCTCTAACTAAGGTAAGATCACTACCGGTGTCCACGAGAGCTTGATACTCCTCACCATGCACTTTATATATATATACAAATATATATACATATATACAAATATACATATATATATACATATATACAAATATACATATATATATATACATATATATATATATATATATATATATATATATATATATATAATAATAATAATTCTCGGCGCTACAGTCCAAAGGGGGACCAGGGCCTAGCTTGCTCATCAACTACTCGTGTTGTGCGCGCTACGGTTCTCTCACGAGTAGAAGGGACCTACAGTTTTTTGCCGACTCCGAACGGCGAAATTTGAGAAGCTTTCTTAGACAGTTATTACTCTTTAAGTGTTGTCAGCAGCTCGAAAGAGGTGGTGCCGCGAAAAATTCGAAAAATTTGTGTTGAGTATGTATATATATGTATATATATATATATATATATATATATATGTATATATATATATGTATATATATATATGTATATATATATATGTATATATATATATGTATATATATTTATGTATATATATATGTATATATATATATATATACATATTATCTACATATATATATCAATATATATATATACATATATACATACATATATACATATATATATATATATATATATATATATATATATATATATATATATATATATATGTATATACATATATATATGTATATATATATGTAAATATATATACTTCTATATATACATATCACAAAATAACAGTTGTTCCTAACTTTTAACTATTTTTTGGTCGTAGTAATATTTCGCGGTTGTTCATATAAATAGCAGTGTTTAGAATTATGCTGTGCCTAGACAACAGAAATCAATGAAACAATATGAAATCATTATTTTTTACATTTTACCATTAGTACTTTGTAGCAAAGCCTTTGTTTTTTATCATGCGCTGCATCTTCGTGGCATTGAGTCCACCAGACTCCGACATCTTTCAACTGGTATAGCTTCCCATGAGTCTCGCACTACCTCCCACAATTCCTTGGCGTTTTTTGGTTTGGCCTTATGGACAGAATGTTTAACATCGCCCCACAAGTTCTCAATGGAGTTTAGGCCAGTGGATTGTGCTGGCCACTCCATAACGGTTATTCTTTTTTCATCAAACCAAGAGCTTGTTCGTTTTGCCGTATGTTTTGGGTCATTATCTTGTTGATATACCCAAACTAGTGGCACTTCCTCCTCGGCATTTGGCAGCATAACCTCTTCTAAAATTTGAATGTACTCAGCACCGTCCATTATACTATTGATAAGATATATAGGCCCAACCACATTATATGAGAAACAGTCCCAAATCAGTAGTTTTGCTTCTCCGTGTTTAACAGATTTAACTGTATAACGGGGATTATTTTCTTCATTCTTTGGTCTTTTTACATATTCCCGACGACCCTTGGACCCAAAAAGACTATTTTGCTTTCATCGCTCCACAGAATATTCCTCCATTTCTCCTTAGGCCAATTATTGTGAAACTTTGGGAATGCCAATCTGTTTGGCACATGCTTTTTTGTCAAAAGCGGCGCTTTTCGCGGTCATCGAACCGGTAGTTTAGCCTCCCGAAGACATCTTCTGGTCTAGTGCAATGTTCGAAATGTCGCTTTCTTCCAACGTATTTACATCTTTCTGAACAAATTTTCTAAAAAACTGCACTCTATGTTCGTTATTTAAAACTAAATCTTCATTTTCTATATCTATCGGCTGTATTCATTCATCAAGTAGTTTTGACATACTCAGTATTTTTTCTCTCTTCTCCTTCTATTGTATGTAACTTTGCTGTTCTTCCGATTGATTCATATACACTTATTCCTACACTTTTTGAGTTTAAGAGTCTAACTGTTGATCCTGTGTCTACAAGTGCTGTATATTTATTTTCTTTAAATGTAAGAATTATGTATATTTTGTTCTTCTCCGAGGCTAGTTTGTAAAAAAAAACTCTTCATTTCCTTTTTCGTTTATGTTGTTCTATTTTGAGTTCTATTATCATACCTTGCATTTTTATGGTTGAAATTCCTATTAGTATACTGGTTATTTAATAAAATTAGGTTAGTCTTAGAGAGCCTGCGAAGGGCCAGTAAGATTATGATTACACAATGTTAAGTGAACTAGCTTTAAGCATTTTTGTCTAGAATTTAAGTGTCCCTGAAATAATAAAATGCAAGAAAAAAAAATACTGGTTATTTGAATTTTGTGCCCTAAAATACATTACCTTGCATTTTGTTTTATGGATGTTGATTTTTGAATATGTCTGGCTTACTAATTTTTAAATTAAAACTGTCTTGACCAATACATTTATTCAGAACTAGTCTCATATTTTCTAAATTAAATTTAGCAAACAGTTCAGCGGCTAAAGCACCTGTTACACTTTTAATTTTTAGGACTAATATACTACTTAAATGGTTTATTACATCTACCTTATTGTCACTAAATACGGCACATTCCGCAAAAACGTAACTTTGTGACATAGTTCGTGAATTGTAATTACCTTTAGTTTATTAACTTCCTCGCTTATTGTATAGATCCTTCCTCTGCTGATAATGCACTTTTAGTGACGCCTTACATTGAAATAGAAATATCTTGGCATCTCCTGTAATTTTCTGGTTGAAGATAATGTTGTAAATCTCCTCTTGATTCGTTGGATTCTCTTGTAGTGCTCTGTCCACTGAGCCGATGAATGACGCCAAAGTTCCTGGTTTCCCCTGAAACGGAGTTAAGGTTTATTCAATTGTACCAGTAATTGTGGCACTACTGCCAAGCACTGCTCAATTTGATTTCTTGGAGCCATTTGTTTTTTTTGTATTGATTAAACAAGTCGCGGAATATTTGTAAGTGTCTTATTTGTTTCTTCGTTGATTCTTAAGTGTTTACTTTACTCAACTTCGTTTTCCACTTTCACTCACAATCTATCTATCAGTAGATTCGTTGTTTTCGACAGCGCCAGTAATGAATTACACTTCGATCAAGTTTAAAAATAGTTTATTTTGTTTTGGTCTCTCCAATTCGACTGCCGAAATACAATACTTTACTCTAATTTATGACCTAGGTTAACAATAATAATTTACTGGGCTCGACTCATCAGTACATTGCCTTTTCCTTCAGTGCAACTCGAGCCGTGTTGACGATCGAGGTAGGGCATTGCTCCAAGCAAGCGGTATAGCTTGCCTTACTGTTTGGAGTTCACCGTTCATCCGGGCAACGGGAATTGCTGACTCGTTGTTGTATGTCACTTGCGCCAGCAACTTTTGTTGTATTTGGTTCATTTAGAAACACACATACATTCGACTGCTGTTTACTTTCGGGCTCATACGCGTAAATCCACGATGTAATAGACGTGTTTCGAAGCATCGCCATCGTATTTTTGAAGCATTTCTTTCGACCAATCGACACGAACCTTTTTTGAGCGATTGACAATTTGTATAGGATCCGACGCGAACAAATTTTTTTACGGTAAAATTGTCATGCAATATTGAATGTATAATAAATAATAATAATAAAATATTGAATGTATGCTGGTCCCAATAATACCTAAGATTGGCTCAATCTCACGATAGGTCACATGACGATCTTGCAATATCAGTCGGCGCACAGCATCAATGGTTTCCGGAGCAACAACTGATTTTGGATGACCTTTACGAAACTCGTCTTGGAGTGAACTACGACCTCGGTTGAATTCACCATACCATCGACAAACACTGGTCCTTGATGAAGTTTCATCGCCAAAAATTGAATTAAGTTCATCGATGCACTGTTGTTGAGTTAATCCACGTCGAAAGTTGTAAAGAATAATCGCACGAAAATTTTCACGATTTAATTCCATTTTTTTGGGCTAGATAGAAATAGCTCTTGTATGTCAAAACGTTCTCCTTGAGAATTAGAGTCGTGACATAAATATGGTGCATGTCGGTTGTGGCAGATGACACACTGCCTCGTTTTCGAGGTTAAAAGGAAGTTACGTACTCGTTGAATGGAATCTTCAATCCATTTCTTCTCTCTATTTTTCTCAATTTCGTTAACACTTCTGAGGTTTGGTAACGCCTTAAAAAAAAAAACAAACGGCATTTTTCGGTGCAAATAAGTTCCGACTTTCTTGATCCAGGACTTTATCCTCAAATACATAATTATTGGGCCCCATGAAGAAGTGCCTAACCGTACAAGACGGGGTTTATTGCAATTCCTGGCGATTGGTTATGACATGGTTATGTTAATATACGAGTACATTGATACTATTTTACGCTCGTTGTCATAGTATTTCCCATGCACAATGGTATTTTACGCTTAATATTGTCAAGTGTTTTATGAGTTGCAATGGTTCTCATTCTAGGTGAGTCTTAAAATATTCCATTTTTTCTGTTGTTGAACCTGACTTTTTGTCATGTATTATTGTGGAAAATACATCGTAGAAGGAAGTCCACTCTAGATAATTATCACTGAACGTTTGTAGTTTCAGTCGCGGCATCTTTGCACTTGACTCCACTTTGGTATTTGATGTGTTTTCCCTCACCAAAGTGTAGGCCATTCGATGGAGATATTGGCTAATGTCTTTCGTGATACTTTCCTTCCTTGTGATATGCTATTTACAAATCTTCTACTTTCCTGATATTCATGAACTTCTATGGGCGCTGCGATAGTACATCAGTAGATACTTCTTTTGAGACATTTCTGAGTTCTTCTTCATGAGGATCTAAGCTTTCCAGTATTTCTTTAAGGGCTAAATATAAGGTTTTTACTTTATCATACGTATCATTTTGTACGAATATGTATGGTGTGAAGATTTTAACTACAATTTTTATTTTCTTTATGATTGTTGTGAAATTCCTTCCATAATGGACTGATTTTGTCTAACTGATTTTGTCGTACAGGCGCGTTTTGCTAGATCCTTTTTGAAGTTTATTACTGTTCTGTCCACTTCTTTTGCTAATGACTTTTGTCTGACAACGTCGATAAAAACTTGTATATTTTGAAGGACAAATGTTGAAATCGAATATTTCCTTACCACGGGTGGGGGTAAGGACAACTCGCTCTTTATTTTTTTATGCCCGGCTTATTTTTTTATTTTTTTTTTTTTTTTTTTTTTGTAGTGGCACTACAGTCCGGAGTGGACCTGGGCCTCAACCATGACTCTCCAGCCAGCACGATCTTTCGCTAGCTGCCTCCAGTTGCGCACTCCAAGTTGGTTGAGGTCTTTCTCCACTTGTGTGCTCCACCTTAGCCTAGGCCGTCCTCTGTCACGTTTACTCAGTAGCTCAGATTCGAACACTTTTCGGGTCGGAGCAGCGGTGTCCATACGCTCTACATGCCCTAGCCATCCTAAGAGTGGTATCCCGAGATGCTTGACCTGGTGCGTCTCGCTGTGCAGCAAATAAAGTTCGTTGTTAAAATCGCATGCAAAACTTTTCTCTCGGAAAGACTAAGGGCTTCCTCATCCGCTTTTATTAACGTCCAGGTTTCCGCGCCATAAAATAGGACTGGGATGATCAGCTATTATATAAAGCGAGCTTAGTCCTTCGAGAGCGAGTTCGTTCCCGATTTGCATTTATTGGATCTTTTCCAGGATCTGCCGTAAAGTGGAGATCTGGTCTATCGTGAACTTCCTAGGTCTGAAACCACACTGATAGGGACCTACCAGGTTGTAGACAAATGGTTTCAGACACTCACACAATACGGCAGAGAGGGTCTTGTTGGTGATCTTAAAAAGGCTGATCGCTCGATAGTTGGTACAATCAAATGGGGTCTCCTATCTTGTAGACAGGATAAACGACGCTGAGACTCATCGGGCATATTTCCTCCATTTCTTACAAATGAGCTTGTGTATGCGCCTAACCAAATCATCAGCTGTTTTGCGGGCTCCAGCAGCTTTGTTCGACTTTAGTTCCGCTCCAGTAGCTTTGTTCGACTTCAGCTTCGATATTGCTATCTTAACTTCGTCTAAGTCGGTAACGGAATTCTTCTCTACAATCGTCCAAATTGTGTAGAGCATTTTACATAAGAGCTAAATTTGGGCCGTCATCGATGTTAAGGAGTTTACATCCTTCCAGATTCTCAGCACAGACTGCGACTCTACCACAAGTTATCCATTTTAGTCCCGGCAGGCTTCGTCGTCCGAAATTTGTACCCGCTGAATAGCTGTTTTACCTTTTAAAACTTTCGGACAACATTTCTGTTACAACGCCTTTCCATTTCTTCAACTGCGCGCTTCTCATGCTCCTACTTTTTTCTTCTGAGAAGTCAGTGCTCTTCCCTTCTTCCCTGTTAGTAGACCTCACGAACAGTCCTCGTTGTTCGATGCTGCGTTGCTCTATAGGCTTCTTGTTTGGCTCCATGCGCTTGCCTGCACTCGTCTTCAAACCATGGGTCCTTTTGGGTGGAGACGTGAAAGCCAGCACATCAGTGGGAGCTTCTTTGATGTTTTCTGACAACGTTTTCAGTCTTCTTCTATACTTAGTGCAGACAGCGTAGAACTATGAGCGAGTTTCAGGGAGACTCGGTAGGCAAAGTTCCAAGCGATGGCCTGCCTCGATTTCATTGCTCTCTCGATATTCGGGTTCTTACCTTGGCTACAACAAGGTGCGAAATTTGGCAGATGATTCTCCAATTGACATTGCGTGGTGGATTTCTGTATTTCCGCGGGTATGTTCCCTATTGTTGTGGGTTATCAAAAGCATGTCAACCTTGTCATCGCTTTTGAGCACGGATTTGGGTGAAGTTTCATTAGTTGGCAAAGTTCAAACGTTGAATGGACACATATCGGTCCCTACACGGCATGGCCATTTTAAATGCAGTGGTGTCTAGATCTGCATAGGGGCCGAAGCAGGTATCCAGATTCTTTGGGGTGAATATGAGTTTCACCAGACCCGATAGGAGCGTTATACTCAAGCTTTGGGCAGATGTACGATTTATATATTGTTGCCAGGTCAGAAGGGGTGAAAAATTTCTTGCATCGCTTTAAGAAATCTAGACATTTCGCTGCTTTTTGGCGATCTCGAATATGTGATCACTCCAACTTAGTGTTGAGTTGATACACATACCGAGGATGGAAAGTCGTTCAGCTTCAACAGCGCAGATAATGACAGGTTATTTTGAGATCCCTTTAGTGACAGTAGACAGCAGTGAGTTTTAGAAGCATTAAATTCCACTCCATTCTTTTTACCCCAATCAATTATGCTGTCAAGATCGGAATTTAATGAGCTTAAGTCTACGGTCGAAGAATGAATATGAAAAGCTTAGTACTTCAGTATTTTATTAGCAAAAGAGTGAATTGGATTAGAAGTGACAGACAGGAGATCATTTTTAAAAATGAGGAAGAGTGTAGGAGACAAAATGGAGTCTTGGGTTCAAGATATAAGTTGTATTGAATGGTTTGAAATGTAGTTTCTAATCCATCGAAGAAGAAATTCATCGACGCCAGAAGCACGCTTTTTTGACAAGAGAGCCTGATGCCAGACTCTGTCAAATGCTTTTGAAATATCAATATCAATTGTGATCGAGTTAAGGTGCTTCTAATCGCCGCATGCCTAAATTTCTCTGTTTCCTTCAACATTATATGTAGTGGACTTGCTTTTACCGACTTCGGAATGGGCGGCAAATTCCGGCATCTAGCATACGTTGAAACTGCAACTTCACTTGTGCGAAAAATTTGGCCGCATAGTTCTAGCTCGGCAAGAAATTGGTGGTTCAGTTGTTCCGAGGTGATGCCTATCGTTGGGCGAGTGTGTCACAGCTGCATAGCCATAAGCTTCCAGCGAAAGGTGGGGCTCAATCCAAAATCTAGCTGCATCGTACTCCGTATATGTTTATTTTAGTTCTGTTGACGGCATATAAAACATATGGCGTTTGGGGTAGATTCTTTTGAATTTGATGTTATAGCATTCACCACTCTCGACTAAAAACGGATACGTTGTTCGATCCAGTTAAATTTTCTCGGTCTCGACGTGTTGAGCGTGAATGCCTCTATGATTTGTTTCGTGACGTACGGTTTCTAAGAGCGTGTGCTCCCTTCAGCCGTCAATCTACGTTGGATGTCTGACAGAATGTAATTGGTGGTTGTTTCTGTCGGTAATCTGTGTGCAGGGTTGTGTACTACCGCCAGTAAGGCCATTGATTGGCAATGTCCTATGATTCTTTTGGCGATTCTTGCCAGGTCGTTTAGCTCACCTGTGACTGCAGGTAATACACTTCACAAGTATTAAAGAAGCTTTGGCAACCACAGAACTTGGAGCACTGCATTGGGTGTAACTGAATTGCCCAAGAGATCTCATATGCGGTAGAGTAATTGGAAAGGTTGAGCGTCGCCCAAGTCGATTTCTTCTACGACCCGCTGAAGTTGAAGTTTCTGACTTTCTGCGTTCGCTTATATGAGGTGTGCTTTTACCGCAGCGATCCGGTCGGCATTGGCGAAAAAGAATATCGGAACCTTGTTCAAGCTCTGGACGCTCCAAATTGGCAATTACGTATTGATATTTCATTTCGTCATGATAGACTGTGATAGGATGGCTTCGATTTATTCAAACCAATGCGCCCTGCTAGAGAGAGCCATAGGGAGCGACATATTCTGTTCCATATGTTGGTGGCGCGGATGCGCTTACATGTGGAGCATCTGTTACCAATCGATCGCTTCCGTCCGCCTTTGTGTAGTTATATGAAACGATGCACGCAGGTTAGAATGATCGGGGTCATAATTCTACGAATGTGTAAATTCTTAAAACTTATTACTTTTTTTTTTTAAATGCACAAACTATTTCATTTATATGTAAATACTATATTAATATGTGCTCAGGAAGATCAGGTTGGGATGGATCCAGAAGAAGGAAAAGGATTCCTGATTATATAAAAAAAATTCCAGGTGTACCGGTATGAAGTGAGCGTCAAGATATAAATGTTTCAATAGGGAACCTTTGTTGTGAACGAGCCCTTATTTGTTTTTGTTTGTTTGCTATCGTTGGAAAATATTTAGTATACATTAAATCGTTGAACAGACAACATCATATTTTTTCATTGTGTTAAAAATGTCGAATTTTGTAACAGAAAGTGATGATTTGCGGAAAGCATTAATTTTTTGTTTTCATTTGAACAAAAGTGCTGCAGAGTCGCATCAAATGCTTGTCAAGGCATATGGTGATCATGCTCTATCAGAAGCAACATGCAAAAGATGGTTTCAACGGTTCAGAAATAATGATTTTGATGTGAGAAATGACGAAGGTGGAATACTACCAAAAAAGTTTGAAGACGCCGAATTGCAAACGATATTGGGTGGAGATGACACTTTGAGTCAAAAGCAAATGGCAGTAATGTTAAATGTTGCACAACAAACAATTTCTGACCGTTTGAAAGCTATGGAAAAGATCCAAAAGTGTTAAAAATGGGTGCCATATGAATTGAATGAAAGACAGATGGAAAACCGAAAAAACACTTGTGAAATTTAGCTTCAAAGACACGAAAGAAAATCGGTTTTGCATCGGATTGTTACTGACGATGAAAAATGTATTTATTTTAAGAATCCTAAACTAAAAAAATCATGGGTTAATCTGGGCCAACCATCAACATCGACTGCAAAACCATCTATAATGCTGCGATGAGAAAGTCACTTAATGCTTTTCGGACCACCCCAATCAACCATCTCCTTCATGAATCAAAAATTCCAACCATAGAAACTTTGCGCCTTCCGTCCACCCTAAGACTATATAAATCATTACTATTTGGCAAAGACACTCCACCTTTCAAAATCCTCTCCAAAACCAAAGCCGCGTCAAAAAAGAATGTCCATTTTAGCATTATTCGCTCTAAGACCCTCTGTGACAAATTTACTATATCCCATAAACCAATCGTTTTCAATCACTCTTTGCATCCTCCTTGGCATTTTCCAAATTCATCTGTCCTTAGATCATTAAACTTCAGCAATAAATCGAAAACCCCATTACAATCTTATTGATCCCACTTCCTTGAACTCAAAAACTCCTTCAGAAACTTCGTTTTCATTTTTACAGACGGCTCTAAAAAAGATGATAAAGTCAGCTTTAGTGTTACTTTTGAAAATAAAACCATACTGTCTTTTCTTCTCCCATCTTTCACATCTATATTTTCTGCTGAAATCATAGCTTACCACTAGCTTAAACCAAAAAATTTAATAAAACAAAATTTGCTGTCTGTACGGATTCATTGTGTTCTATTGACACCATTCTTAACTCGAACAATCTTAGTTATTACCCTTCAATGATTCGACATCTTCTTTATATCCAGTACCCTAGAGTAAAATTTATTTAAGTTACGGGTCACGCACAAATTATAGGCAATGAATATGCCGACATGGTTGCAAAATTTACTCTCCAGACTCCATCTTTTCTCTATCCCAATTATGACACAAAGGACATCAACAAATACATTAACAACATCACCTTTACTAAGCAACAATCCATCTTCAACAATTCGTCCTCATGGTATAAATCCATAAATCTATCTGGATACAAAGTGTCCTAGACTATACAAAATCGATCGACCCCTCTCAGCTTTCCCGAAATGAGATCTCCAAGATTATAAGGTTGAGACTTGGTCATAGTAAACTCACTCATGAACACTACCTAAATCAAAATTTGCCTTCACTCTGTACATACTGCAACCAAACCCCACTCAATTTACATCACATACTATCCCATTGTCCATCCTTTCATTTTGCACGACTAAAATTCTTTCCCAACAATAACCCTCAAGAACTCCTCGCAAATCCTAATTTGAGCAATATCAAAAACATTATTAATTTCCTTAAATTTACCAATCTTTGTAACAAAATATAATTGTAAATACTAGCTTAAGGTCTCGTCACTCTGGCTAATTGCTAAACAACAATTTTTCAATTGCTGTATTAGTTGTAAATAAATAAAATAAATAAAAGAATAAGAATAGTTAATCAATACAGAAAACCCAAGACTGAGTAAGAAGGTATATAAGAGTTACATTTAGTATTATAATTATTAAATATAATTGAAAATCTAAACTAATACAAGCAAATGTACCGAGCCATTTGGCTGTGAGGTTAAATTTAATCCTCTATGTTATGCTTTTTTTAAATAAGCTAAAAAAGCAGAATTGTGTTTATGAGTGGGCGACTTAAACAGTCAATAGGTCGGTAGGTTTGTTTGGTTAGGATTGTGTGTGGAGTACGTGGTTG
Source organism: Eristalinus aeneus (assembly GCA_955652365.1). Taxonomy (NCBI): domain Eukaryota; kingdom Metazoa; phylum Arthropoda; class Insecta; order Diptera; family Syrphidae; genus Eristalinus; species Eristalinus aeneus. Next base: position 47,812,675 of record OY019130.1, read on the forward strand.
ACATCATACCATCCGTGACAAGTGTTACATGTATGTGTGGGGGTGTCTTTAAATACATGTTGGTGTGTGTAGGCTGTGCGTCCCAATCGCTTATAGACAGAGCTGCACATAAAATAACATAATGACTAATAACTAAAGAAATATGACTAAACATTAGTCATGAATAAATATGTTGCCGGATTTTTTCATTACTAACTTCACTTGGCGCTATGTCCGGGCTATATAAAACCTCCCATCCGAGCTCCTGTAGCTTCTGACGAGTCATCAACGAAGTGTGTGGTCTGGTGTTGTCCTGGTGGAACACTACACCCTTCCTGTAGAGCAATTCTGGACGCTTCTGGTCGATCACATGCTTCAAGCGGTCCAGTTGTTCGCAGTAGATGGTAGAATTAAGCGTCTGGTCATATGGGAGCAGCTCATAGTAAATGATTCTTTTCCAATTCCACCAAACCCTTCCTGGCCGTCAATCCTGGCTTGGCCACTGTTTGGGACGATTCATTGGCTTTAACCACGACCGTTTTCGCTTGATATTGTCGTATGTGATCCATTATTCGCCACCAGTCACCATCCGCTTCAAAAATGGGTCGAGTTCGTTCCGTTTCAACAGCATATCACAGGCGTTGGTTCGGTCCAGAAGGTTTTTTTTTGCATCAAATCATACGGCACTCAAACATCAAGCTTTTTTTTATCCAGCCTTCAGATGGTTTAAAATGGTTTGGTGATTAACTCCCATCTCCTGGGCGATGTTACGAGATGCCACATGTCGGTCTAACTCGATGATTTCCATGATTCGATTGGTATTCGTATTCGTTCACAGTTCTTCCGCTGGCTGGCTTATCCATGATATCGTTTTCACCGGCTCTGAATCGTCGAAACCATTTCTCCGCGGTTCGAAGTGATAAAATACCATCCTCCAATACACCATTAATTTCACGGAACGTTTCTCTAGCGGATTTGCCTTTAACGAAGGAAAACTTTAAAATAGTGCCAATTTCGGCGATAGTGAACCCCATGTTTACACGTTTAGAACTGTTGAACGCAATATCCAAACTAATCATGCATAGCGTCGTTTTGTAGGTTATGTCAATACCTTTCAAATGATGTATAGTATTGCCAGATACGAGCTCTGTAGCACTTTGTACATAGCCGGAAAATTCGAAAAACAAAAACACGGAAGGGAGATATTTGACAACCTTATATTTTGCACAATGCTGTATATATTTACGCGGCCAAACTTCAATTGCAGGAACTATCACCAAAAACCAAAAAGTTCAACAGTAATATTTTAAAGTTCATTATCTACTCTATCATTTGAAATAATTCAATACTTTGTCTTATTTTTTTATGAACACAGATATGGCTTGAATAAATACCCTTATTTAGTGATTAGTGATTAACTTATTTAAATGACTTATGAATAATGGTTGATTTAGTTACGAGTAATTTCTGCGAATAAAGAATAATTTATTGGTCAAACATTATTTTCATGGTTAATGAATAAATTAGTCATTAGTCCCTTGAATCCAGCAACTAATGACTTATTTAGTCATTAGTCATTATTCGACTAAAATTTGCCCAACACTACTTAATGATGGCTAAGTTGTCTGATGTAAGGACGGAAATTGGTAGATATACTTTTCATTTAAGAGGCGGCAGACTACAGTTAAAACGTTTTATAATACTTCTAGGTATTATACATTTTCTATTGTATAAAACCGGTTCCTTGCTTTCTGCTTTCATTTGCCATTTAAATTTTCATTTGTAAAGATACATATATTTTTCAGAAGTACGCTATTTTTATGTAAAACTATGAAGTTTGCTTTGGGGTATAGAAACCAAGTCACCCACGGGTAAAAACTTCGCACTTTCAGTGCAACAGTGAGCCGTAACATTGATGGAATAAACACTAATTCACTTTAAATGTTTTCAAATCTTAAGACTATAATGAATACAAACAAAAGAAACCGACGGATAAACAATTTTCTTACGTAATTTTTTAGTTTATACATGTCTATTATTTAGAATCATAAATTAGTCATATGATGGGAGAAGAATTACAGGTTCAACTTCGGATTTATTCCGCTTTCACGTCACATCAATGGATAACTGTGATAAGAAGAAAAACTGGCACTACCAAAAAGTTTATTAGTGGCTCTTGCTTCTTGTGGTTCATATGAGAAAAATCAATTACTGCCTGAAACGTTAATGGTCAGAATATCATCACGATGCCTGAGTAGAAACTTCAAACGATTTCTTGACTGTATTTTTATGGATGATCCGTGAGTTGTTTTCGTTGAAGGTGAGTTGCGAATGCTGCCGATATAGTCTCGGTGGTTTGTGTTTGTAGTTGTTCTCAAAGTGGGATGCGAAAGTTTCTGCTTTCTCCTTTGGGATGGTTACATTTTCTCCATTTGTCTTTGGGATTGGTACAGCTTTTTTTTTTGCGATGACCTCGTTAATATTCTTAAAGGTGTGTTTCGATCCTTTTTGGGCTCAGCTTTTTTTCAGCACAGTGTTGTGATTGTATTGAACTGCATTACGAAACATGTTGCTCTCGTTGTTAAACTCGATGCAAACGTTTTCTTAATTTCTGTCATTGATGACAGCTATTTTGGATACAAAGGGTTAATGGCTGTACCTGTCCATAATTGTTCTTGGTCGATTTTAGTGTAGATGAGATTCCATTTTGGCGTTGGTACTCAGATATACAGTGTTGGACAAAACAATAGCACTCAATGGCATTTGGTTACATTTTTCCGTATAAAACTGCTAAATTTTAATAGATTTAAATAAATCTTATTTTTTTAATTTAGATAAACAATAGACTTAATAAAACCGAAAAACAAATAATGCTACTTCAAGATTAAAAAAAACTACAAAAAAAAAAAAAAATGGAGCAATTCAATAAGAAGAACTAAGGTAAAACTAAAGCACGAACATATTATCCCTTTGTTGTTCTTTGTTTTTTATAACTATTACATTTGATATGATCACACGATGTTGCAAATTACTTTCATTTGCAATTTATAAGGGCAACAGAGTACTTGAAATTTTAAGTGTAAAAAATTTAAATTTAAATGCTCCACCGAATCTAAGCAAGAGATATGTTTTGATACTATCCATCGTGGCGGAAGACCTCGGAAAATACCGTACGTGCCACACGAAACAAGTGCAAAGACCAAAAGCAAACGGCTGAATCAACGCTTTACAAAGTGTACAATAAAGCATGGTGGAGGCAATATTTTGGTCTGTAGATGTTTTTCTTATCAAGGAATAGGACTGATTTACAAAACAAACTGAATAATGGATCGTTTTATGTATTAGGATATTCTTCGGAATCTGATGCTGCCGTATGCCGAAGAAAAGATGCCCTTAAAGTGGATGTACCACCATGACAATGATCCAAAGCATATCGCTAAAATTGTGCAAAATTGGCTTTTGGAAAATAAAATCACCGTTTTGAACTGGCCAGCAGTTCCTGGCAGTGAATGGAAAATTGTATATCGATGGATTCAGTGTGAAAAGTGCAAGAACAAAGATTCTTTAGTTGCTCGAAGAGAAATGGCTTGGAAAAGTATCCCCGCGGAAATTATAAAAACTTAATCGATGTCCCGCAGATGCGAAGGAATTATTTAAGAAATGGATTTGCTACGAAATATTGAAAAAAAACAACTTTATAGAACTTTAGTCGCAGGTTTTTTTATTGAATTGCTCTATTTTTTGTTGTAGTTTTTGTTTAATGTTGAAGTAGCATTATTGGTTTTTCGGTTTTATTTAATCTATTGTTTATCCAAATTACAAAAATAAGAATTAGTTAAATCTATTAAACTTAGCAGTTATACGTAAAAGTTTAACCAAATGCCATTGAGTGCTATTGTTTTGTCCGAAATTGTATTTACATATATGTATATATATATCTGTTGGGTATCAGTAATAAAATGCAAAAAACAACATAAGCAAAGATGCATTTTAAGACAAGAAAATTCCCGTTATACGAAATGAAACCGAAATTTTGGTGTGCAAACTAATAGCACCATGTCATTCTAAAAAGTGTTTTCGAAGTGTTTGGTGGTGTTTAATTTTGTTTCGTGCGTCAAAAGATTTAAGTAAAAACATTTAAGTATTTTGAAACTAGTATTTTTAAAATACAACGTTATAAACAATTAAAATGGGTCGCGGTGTGCATTGTACTCCCAAGAAACGTGAACTTATAAAAAAAGTAATTTCTGACGGAAAATAAATACAAATATTATAATACAAATGTATTATATTTCTTCGTTTGTTCGCAACCTTAAATGGAGTTCTCCGCACAAACTTGACATTATTCTTGCTTCTTCCAACTCGTTTTGCACTACAATAAGTTCTCGGCCCATATGAGTTATTGCAGCTTGAACAATTTCTGCAAGCATAACTTCTTAACTCACAGACTCTCATTAAAGTAGCCACCATAAAATCATTGTTTATTTCAGGAACCCATTTGGGTTCTTTTGTGGAAAGGAACTAGTTCCGAGGAACTATTTAGTCCCGAAGACCTATTTAGTTCCGAAGAAATGTTTAGTTCCATCTCCATGGAAGGCGTCTCATATACGCCTCATAAATAGTTCCATTCCGGACACATGTTTGAATAAATGGTACAATATTAGGATGATTATTGATGGAGAAAAAATTACAAGTGGATTAATAATTGAATATGTCGATTTAATTCAATTTATTAAAACAACATATGGCAACATCCACCCGACAGTTGAGACTAGAATCCTCGCTTAAAATTCGTGTCCAGTACTTCGAAACTGCCTGGTCAAAAAGTAACTTTGTGGTATAGTTAATACCTCATAAGAAAATTAATACTTTGTAAATGTTCTGAAATTAAATGTCAATAAACTACTTCTACTACTAAATGTTCTATTCGTTTAACCAATTTTCTTCTACTTGTTACAATTGAAACAATATGTTTTAAATTTCAAAGAACGTTAATATATCTCAACAAGTAACAAAACAAGTCAAACAAGTCTGAAATGTTCCAAAACAACATTCAGAACTAGCACAGAAGATATAGTTCCAGGACCAATGTAGTTCCCGGACCGATATAGTTCCAGGATCGATGTAGTTCCCGGACCTATATAGTTTCAGGACCGATATAGTTCCGGGACCGATATACATAGTTCCGGAACTACTCAACACTGGTTACATATCCATGGAACTATACACTAATAGTTCCATCAGCATGTTAAGGTTCGAACATGTTTAGTATCTATAAGAATAACCTAAGGAAGAGAAGGAATATGTTCAAAGTATAAACTTCTCTCTCTCTCTTTTTTTCACACCGCAATGTTCAGTGGCCGCCGTGGCGTATTGTGTAGAGTGCGACGCTCACACGCTGAAGAGTCAAGGTTTGATTCCCGACTGAACACCTCGAATTTTTCACGGCACCACCTCTTTCGAGCTGCTGACAACACTCAAAGAGTAATAACTGTCTAAAAAAGCTTCGCCGTTCGGAGTCGGCAAAAAACTGTAGATCTATTCTCCTCGTGAGAGAACAGTGGCGCGCACAACACGAGTAGTTGATGAGTAAGTTAGGCTCTGGTCCCCCTGTGGACTGTCGCGCCAACAATTATTATTATTAATATACAGTGTTCGACGTGTGATTGAATGGTTTTACACAGATTACACAGAAGTCAAACAAATATACAAGAAACAACAAAATTTGCGACTGATGCATGTATCTGAAATATATTTTTTGAGTTGTGTAATGTTTCGTTTCACTCATTCAAAATGTATCTGTAGTGTTTGAAATACCAAACATGTCGGAACTAACGTATTGTAAAAAAAATTTAATCGACGATCTCGTGGTTCCGCCAAAGACGATTAAAGATGATAAAGCAAATTTAAAGAAGGTGCTGACGGTAGTAACTACTAATGGACTACGGATTAAGTGTCTTCCTTACACACCGAATCTTCAGCCGCAAAAAAAAAAAATTAAAATATGTTTTGTCAACGAAACCGATACTTTAGATCTCCGAATGCGGTATAGACTTGACTATGGCACCGTGTTACTGTAGCGTGACGACGATAACAATGCATTACATCACATTTTTACATGAATGGAGTTTATTATGGAAATTTTCGGATATTCACATAATATCATCACCGACAGAGGAAGCGTTTTTATGGTACTTCCAACAACTTTCAGGACTTCTGTAAAAACAACGATATCATGCTTAATTTTGTTACTATCTGTCTATTACGAGGTCAAGTAGAACTTCTTGACTCAACCGTCATTTCTTACCTGAGCAAGCGTTCGATGTCCTGTCCTTGCAAATGGTTTCAGTACATAAAGCCGCTTCAGCAAATTCAGAATTCCACCTACCAGTCCAATTCAAAAATAATCTTTTGGTCGGAACTGAGATGAGAACAAATAAAGATTTGCATGTGATGAAAATTAATGAGGAAAAATTCCAAAACTAGTATAACGATTTGAGAACGGAAGAATGGACTCTGTGTATGTCTCTTTTGGTCCTTGCCTAGAAAACTCATCGGCAATTTTATTCCCCATTGCCCCGTGATGTCTCAGAAGCAGAAAAGTCTTAGCGAACTTAATCTTGCGGCCGAATTTAGCGAAGACTCGCATTCCTTAACTATTTTTGAGGTCGAATAGACCCTTAAGCACAGCTTGACTGTCGCTACATAGGCAGATGCATTGCCCTTTTCACTAATTCTTCACAATATAGCTTGCGACCATTACGAACGCATACGTTTTAGCCTGAAAGACCGAAACGAAATTACTTAAAAAGGTTTGAAGTCTAATATTGTCGTTTTAAACGAATCGCCCAGCTCCAGATCCCTCGTTCGTCTTGGAGCCGTTTAAATTTTCGTGAAAATCTTCCCTTCCCGACTCAATTTCTGTCCAGAGCCAGTCCAGGACGCACGGAAAGTCGACTTTTTAGAACGGTGTTGGTAATATACAACTTTGGGGTTATTTTATGTAGAAGGTGGTCTGACTTTTTATTATGCTGTATTATCTCAAGCATGTGCAGATCTATTATAATATTTGTTGCCTTCAAATGCTAACACAGACTTGGAATTTCAAATGTAGAATTTATGTATTCCAACCTAAGACCGTCAATTGATCTGTTATTAAAGAATACTCCACACTCCAGTGGAGTGCTATATTTATTACATATAATGTCATTGAGCTATTATGACAGTACAAATCTTTCTCCAAATATTAATATTGTAGTAATTATTTCTTTAGTTAGCAACTTAAGTATTCTTTTAACATTTGATATTTCGATCTTATAAGTGCCCTTGCAACTTATCATTATTAACGCAAAATCAGATCAAAGTTGTAGTCCCTTTAGCAATCAGGAGTTACAATACATAATACGTTTTTTCAAGTCAGTTTTAGAAAACAAATTTAATATCGAAATATTGCACTTTTTTGAGCCTCTGTTAATCAAAACTAGTTTGCAAAAATCAGCTTTTCTTTCTGATTTAGAAGTAATAAATTAGTAGTTGAGACGAATGGAATTGGCATTTGTATTGTAATATTTGTATTTACATATATATATATATATATATATATATATATATATATATATATATATATATACATGTATATATATATGAATACACATATATATGTATATATATGAATACACATATATATGTATATATATGATTACACATATATACAGCTCTGTGCAAAAAAATAGCAACACGTTGAGGTCTGTACTTTGGATGCTAATTACTTTTCACCATACTCATGTAAAGATACGATATTTATTGTAGGACATCTGTTGGGTATCAGTAATAAAATGCAACAAACGAGATAAGCAAAGATGCATTTTAAGACAAGAAAATTTCCGTTATACGAAATGAAACCGAAATTTTGGTGTGCAAAATAATAGCACCATGTCATTCTAAAAAGTGTTTTCGAAGTGTTTGGTGGTGTTTAGTTTTTTTTTTGTGCTTCAAAAGATTTAAGTAAAAATATTTAAGTATTTTGAAACTAATAATACTAATAATAATAATAATTGTTGGCGCTACAGTCCAGAGGGGGGCCAGGACCTAGTTCGCTCATCAACTACTCGTGTCGTGTGCGCTACTGTTCTCTCACGAGTAGAAGGGACATACAGTTTCTTGCCGATCCCGTACGGTTAAATTTAAGAAGCTTTCTTAGACAGTTATTACTCTTTGAGTGTTGTCAGCAGCTCGAAAGAGGTGGTACCGTGAAATATTTGAAAAATTGGTGTTGAGCTGGGAATCGAACCTAGACCCTAGACGAGCGAAGAATGATAAGATTAGTGAAACAAAACCCATTCATCACATCAAACAAAATAAAAGAGGAACTAAATCTGCCCGTATCAACATCAACCATAAGAAGGAAGTTGATAGAGAAGGAACTACCTGTCAGAAGTCCCAGAAAAGTACCCTTGCTGACAAGGGTCCATTTTCATAAAAGAAAACAATTTGAGCAAGAACATTTGAACTGGGAAGTAACCAAATGGCGTAATATATTATGGACAGATGAGTCTAAAATTGTTTTATTTGGGACCAGGACATTTGTTGGAAGTACCATAAAAACGCTTCCTCTGTCGGTGATGATATTATGTGAATATCCGAAAATTTCCATAATAAACTCCATTCATGTAAAAATGTGGTGTAATGCATTGTTATCGTCGTCACGCTACAGTAACACGGTGCCATAGTCAAGTCTATACCGCATTCGGAGATCTAAAGTATCGGTTTCGTTGACAAAACATATTTTAATTTTTTTTTTGCGGCTGAAGATTCGGTGTGTAAGGAAGACACTTAATCCGTAGTCCATTAGTAGTTACTACCGTCAGCACCTTCTTTAAATTTGCTTTATCATCTTTAATCGTCTTTGGCGGAACCACGAGATCGTCGATTAAATTTTTTTTACAATACGTTAGTTCCGACATGTTTGGTATTTCAAACACTACAGATATATTTTGAATGAGTGAAACGAAACATTACACAACTCAAAAAATATATTTCAGATACATGCACCAGTCGCAAATTTTGTTGTTTCTTGTATATATGTTTGACGTCAAACACTGTATATTAATAATAATAATTGTTGGCGCGACAATCCACAGGGGGACCAGAGCCTAACTTACTCATCAACTATTCCTTCTCTTCCTTAGGTTATTCTTATAGTTACTAATACATGTTCGAACCTTAACATGCTGATGGAACTATTAGTGTATAGTTCCATGGATATGTAACCAGTGTTGAGTAGTTCCGGGACTATGTATATCGGTCCCGGAACTATATCGGTCCTGGAACTATATAGGTCCGGGAACTGCATCGATCCTGGAACTATATTGGTCCGAGAACTACATCGGTCCTGGAACTATATCTACTGTGGTAGTTCTGAATGTTGTTTTGGAACATTTCAGACCTGTTTGACTAGTTTTGTTACTTGTTGAGATATTTTAACGTTCTTTGAAATTTAAAACATATTGTTTCAATTGTGAAAAGTAGAAGAAAATTGGTGAAGCGAATAGAACATTTATTTAGTAGTAGAAGTAGTTTATTGACATTTAATTTCAGAACATTTACAAAGTATTAATTTTCTTATGAGGTATTAACTATACCACAAAGTTATTTTTTGACCAGGCAGTTTCGAAGCACTGGACACGAATTTCAAGCGAGGGTTCTAGTCTCAACTGTCAGGTGGATATTGCCATATGTTGTTTTAATGAGTTGAATTAAATCGACATATTAAATTATTAATCCACTTGTAATTTTTTCTCCATCAATAATCATCCTAATATTGTACCATTTATTCAAACATGTGTCCGGAATGGAACTATTTAGATTAGCGAACATGAGCCGCCTACCATGGAGATGGAACTAAACATTTCTTCGGAACTAAATAGGTCCTCGGAACTAAATAGTTCCTCGAAATTAAATAGGTCTCGGGACTAAATAGTTCCTCGGAACTAGCTCCTTTCCACAAAGGAACCGTTCCGTCGATATGTCTATCTTTTTGACGAGCAAGACTTAGCTGGAGTAATCTGACATTCCTTCTCTTATAACTCTGTTTCGGATGCTTGTGGTGGTAGAAATTTTGAGTATAAATGTTTTTGGACCTATTTTTTCTTGTTCGCTTCTGCTGTACTAAAGAGTTATTGATTGTTTCCTCTAGTCCTTCAATAGCAAATTCTATTTGCGGGTTAGTGAGATACCACGTCAGCGTTCATACTTCAGTATATCCTTATGTTGTTTTCCCACGTGAATTGAATTAGGAAAAGATCTCCTTTTCTGATCAGCTAATGACAAAGAGTGGTTGGTGAAGGTTTAAATTAAGTACCATTGGCTCATGGTCAGAATCGTTTTCCACAGTGGTGCAGAGTAAATTCCTTGTTCCTGGCAAGATGTCCCGAACAAGAAACGAAGTGCCGATGGTGTTATAGGAAAGGTTGACTTAGGTTGTGGAATCACAACCAGGGAATGCCTTTAGGTATTAACCTACAACCACTTGGTCATGATGTACTTCAAGTACTTCAAGATCGTGGTCCATAGAAGTGCTGCTTCCTTCGTGATTGACGAAAACTAAAACTTTGTAAAAACTTCCATTCCAATTAAAAGTTTCATTAATTTGTCTTTTGATCCGTTCAACACATAAACAATATGAATACGCTTCAAATACTGTCAAATATGGCACCTAGAATGTCATATTTGAGTGCCCGATTCTGCTGCTTTTTTTTTTGTTTGGGATTAGCATGCTGAATTTTTTGCTCTATGTCATTTGAAAACCTGGCTCATAGAATAATTTTCTTGCACGCAATCTCCTTACCTGACTGATCAATATTCGAGGCAATATTAACCGAAAAAAAGAATCCTATCATTGGCACTAATATCACTTTATTGTATAACTTCGTATGTTCTGAACTCAATGTCATATAAGATTATATACAGTCTGCCAATAATAATTGCTTTCCGGGCAAATATTTATTTTTAGATTCAGATACTCTTTTGCCCAGAAGCTTCTTGAAGCGAAAGCTACTGATTGCTCTGCTTACGGAAGAACACAGCCTACACCGACCTTAGACTCATCAGCTTGTTTGAGATTAAACAATCGTGAAACTGGTGTTTGACTGACTATATTTTCAAATTCCTTTTGATGCTCCACTTGCCAGTTATAGTTCTTTCTATTCGTGTATGTTCTCTGAGTCTGGTCCTTATTATCGGCAAATTGGGTATACAGTGGTGGACAAGATAATAGGTAGGTAGGTTAAGGTGGCTGATGAATACACTTAGTCCCATACATGACCATTGTGCTACCACACCATTCGGGAAGAACCTAAAACCAGCTGGAGCCGATGATAAAGTTTAAAATGTCGGCGGGAGGGGTTATATTGAGGTTATGCAGGCCGTTGAGGAAATAGCTTCCAAAGTGTTTGTGTCTGAGGCGCGAGAGCGCCGGGCATGTGCATAACAGGTGTATGAGAGTTTCTGGTTTTTCCTCATACCTGCAGCTTCTGCAAAAATCGTTTGAGGGGGCCCCTAGCATGCTCGCCGATTAGACAGTGCCCGGTTATGGCTCCCATGACCAGGGTTATGTCTGATCTTTTGAGCGATAGTAGCAGTCTGGAGCGTTTGGGATCAAGAGAGGGCCACACCTCCTTAGAGACGCGACAAAGGTTATGGTTAGACCATCTTTGATTAGTCTGATGGATCGCGTTCAAATGGAGTACTAACTTGCATGCGGCGAGAGGGATACCGAGGTGTTTGTATTCCTGAAGAAGTGGTTGCGTTGTGGCAAGCCTGGCCAATTCGTCTACTTGACAGTTGCCCGGAATGTCTCTGTGACCTGGCACCCAGCACAGGCTAATGTTGAACTGCTCAGCCATCTCTTCTAAGGATGTGCGGCAGTTCCGTATTGGAGTTTGTTGAGACAGATTCCAGGGCCCTGAGTGCTGCCTGACCACCCGTAAGAATAAGGATATCAGTTGAGGATATACTATTCCTCTTCAGCCAAGACAGTGCTTCGCGAATGGCCATTACTTTAGCTTGGAACACGCTACAGTGATTTGGAAGTCTGAATTTTAGACTAAGGTTCAGATCCTCAGAGTAGACTCCGCAACCAACGCCTTCGTTTGTTTTTGAGCCATCGGTGTAGATGCACTTAACGTCAGCAACCCATTGTGAATTAGCCGACCACGCGTCTTGTTCAGGGATCATAGTGCGGAAATTTTGTGTCAAAAAGACCTTCGGTGTCGCATATTCAAGGTTCTGGTATACAAAGTTTACTCTTTGAAGGATTCTTGAGTGTCCGTGGGACACGTTCTATTGTGATGAGGAGATCAGTCTTATGGCTGTACTAGCCGCCGCCTGTTGGGCAAACAGATTTATGGGCATAAGGTTGAGAATGACGTCCAATGCATCTGATGGGGTGGTTCTTAGAGCACCGCAGATACATATGGAGGCCAGTCGCTGACCTTTTCTGATAGTGTTATAGTGGGAGGCTGTGTCTAGTGCAGGCCACCAAACTGCAACGCCATATAGTAGAATAGGACGCACTACAGCCGTGTAGATCCAGGCCATCATATGCGGTTGGATACCCCATCTAGACCCAATAGCTCTTCTGCACATTTAGAGTGCTGTCGTGGCTTTGCGGGCGCGCTCGGCAATATTTGCCTTCCAGCTGAGTTTCCTGTCCAGCGCACGTCCTAGGAACTTGGCTGTCTCGGAAAAAGAGTATTGCTGGTCGCTAATGGTCGGTGGGTCAACATAGGGAACTTTATATTTTCTGGTGAAGAGGACTAGTTCTGTTTTTTTTTGGCATTGATGCTTAGTCCATTTTTGCTCGCCCACTTGGATAGGGGCGATAGAGCAGTTCGCATAAGGTCCCTAAGTACCAAGGGATATTTGCCAGAGAGCGCAATAGCAATATCATCCGCATAAGCTATCACCTTGCATCCCTCACCTTCCAGGAGTAGTAACAGTTCGTTGACTAATATGTTTCAAAGAAGAGGGGAGAGGACTCCACCTTGGGGAGTGCTTCTGCTAACGTATCTGGAAGAAGTGGTGGAATCCAATTTGGCCGTGATACGCTTGCTAACGAGTAGCTTTTGTATCAGGGAGGTGAGCCATACGTCTACGCCCAAATCTGTCAGTGCATTAGATATCGAATGCGAAAAGACATTGTTAAAAGCGCCTTCTATATCCACGAAGGCTACTAAGGAGTAGTCCTTGTGGAAGAGAAATTTCTCAATATGATGCACATGTGAGTGTAGGGCTATATACACGGACTTGCCTTTACAGTATGCATGTTGGGAGGTTGCCAGCCTGTGCGCAGGGACTGTGCAACGGATGTGAAGTTCAATTATCCTCTCCAATAGTTTGAGAAGGAATGAGGATAAACTAATGGGGCAAAGATCATTAGGTTGGACATGAGAGCTTCGTCCCGCTTTGGGTATGAATACCACCTTAACTTCTCTCCAGCTAGTTGGTATGTATGAAAAGCGGAGACAACCGTTCAAAATGACCTCAAGCCATGGGAGAATTAACTCTGAGGACTGCAGAATAATGCCATCGGGTCCAGGTGACTTGTACGGTTTGAAGCTCCGAATGGCGCAGAGTATCTTCCGCTCTGTGATAAGATGAGGGAGGCAGCTTTGTTGACTGGTTGATTCTTGAGTCAGCGGAGATCCCTCCGTACAGCCTGGAAAGTGTGTGTCGAGTAGAATACTTAGGGATTCTTCACTGGTCATGGTCCATTCACCATTCTGCCTTTTGTAGAAACCGGGTATGGATGGAGAGGGCTTTTCTGAGCCTCGAGACTTCACCAACTTCTTCTATTTTGCCACAGAAGAGTCTCCAAGATTCCGATTTGGATTTCTTGATTTTGGTTTTATACGCTTTGAGGGATTGTTTATAGGCGTCCCAGTCAGTATCCAATCTTGTGGACTTAGCTTTGTTAAATAATCGTCGGCTGTTCTTTCTCAGATTGTCTAACTCGACATTCCACCAAGATAGTTTAAAGTTGCCCTTCAGTTTAGTGACCGGGCAGGCCACGTCGTGAGCTTTGTTGAGCTTCAGTGCGAAAAGGTCAACCAGATCATCGAGGTCGCTGGTGTTACTGGGGGGATGTGGAAGAGGGCGCAGAGTGCCCCTTAGGCATCCTCTGTACAGGGGCCAGATTGTTCTTCTGATATTCCTATATGGTGAATTAGGAGTTGGGTGATCCATGATGTCCAACTGTATGTAACAGTGGTCGGAAAAGGAAGGCATACTGGATACCTTCCAATTCTGGATCAGATTGATAAAGTTATCAGAGACAAGGGTGAGGTCAAGAACCTCCTGTCTATTGCGAGTGAAGAAGGTAGGGTCGCAACCTTTATTACAGATTGTTAGCTTATTGCTTAAAATAAATTCAAGGATGGACTCACCTCTTGCGTTGGTATCAGAGCTACCCCATATTAGATGGTGTGCGTTAGCGTCACATCCTACCAAGATGCGAGCGGTTTTTGAGACCGCATTCATGATTGCGGTCATGAACATCTCCGTCCGATGATCCAGAATCGGGTGTCCTTCAGCTCCAGGTTGACAGTGGTTGTATCAGGATCACTGAGGTTGGAGAAGAGAAAAGTATTTAGAGAACACTTTACGAGGATACAAGAGCTTGGTTTACCTTCTTTGGTCGAATGTAGCAGCTTGTAGTTGGGAGTCCTTAAGCCATAGATCCTGTCGTTGACAATCCAGGGCTCTTGAATAAGGACTACGTCCTCCCCCGTGGTTGCTAGCCGCAGGAGGAGGTTAGCGGAGGCCGCCTTCGAGTGGTGGAGGTTAATCTGTACCACCCGCAGCATTGCGTTTGGTCTCAGAGACCTCCACCACCGTGGTATCGGCCATGGAGTCCGAGTCAGACGATCGATCGTCTTTCTCGTCGGTTGGATTGAGCAGGAGGTCTTCTTGCTCCGAGTCAATCTCTAAAGTAAGAGGGATGTACGTCTCTGACTCAGAGACCGCAGTTTTGCGTGACTCCTCGGGTAGTGAGCAAATTTTTAGGTTTTTAAGAGGGATCAGATCCGTGTTCGGATCTGTACGTGCGATTGCGTCCCGACTTGTGTACGGTATTTCTAGGGCAGCAGCTGAGGCCGCCGCCGCCTGCTCCGAGTTTTTCTTGTAGACATGGAGTTGAACTCTGTTAAAACCATATCCGATTTTAAAATCCTCGAGGTGTCATTCGAAATCGAGGTGTGTGATTCCTCGTTGATGACCAGGATGAGAGTCCTCATGTCTCCTTTGGGCTCATCTATCCTTCCCACCTTCCAGTCCGAGGTGTTGAGTCCTGGATTGCATAGCTGCAATAGTCGCAGGATTTTATCCGGCTCATCAGGTTCGGCTGGTAGTCTGACCCGAGCTCTCGTTCTGTTGGGGATGTTATCCAGATCCAAGACCACCAGGTCGGCGTCAGGCCATACCTCACCGATACGGTGATGGCCCCCTTTAAAAGTATCAGCGACTCCGCGTCAGCGAAGGAAAGCACCTTAACGTGGCCCTGGTGCCAGCCTCCGTCTTCGCAGTTGGGGGCGGTCCCGGAGTCTCCGTTAGGATATAGAAGAGGGTGGTAGCAAGTTTGCATTCCACCTTTTTCCATTTATCCAATCGGATACTACCGTCTGGATCCGAGTGATCCACCACCGCAACCAGAGTTTGGCCCTTTAGGACATCGCTAAAGCGCTTTTCCGCACTGACCTGGCCGCTATTCCCGCGCTTCGGTCTTTTGGGTGCTGGGATAGATGTTTCCTCCAGCGACCTGTCTCTCTTGCCGGTTCCAGAGTCATTGGGTTAATGTTGTGCTTTGAGAGCAACTCTTTGACCTTCGTTGTCTAAACGAAGGCTGACCGTTGTTTCTCGTCCCATTCGCCCACGGGGATGTCCCCTACTCTTTTGAAGATGCGGGCTGCGGATCGTTTTTCACGATAACATGGAACTTTATCTTCCGTAGAGAACAGCTGGCTTTTCCTACCCTTGGTTCCTCGAGTGGGCACCTTCTTACGTCCTTGCGGTTTGGCTAGACTTTTCGAGGGTAGTCCCGAGGTAGCTGGGAGAGGCTGCTGAGACTTGTCCGTGAAGGACTTAACCAGTTCTGTCACGCGCCTGTCCGCGCCATTGTTGAGAACGACGACAGGTGTCGTGTGTGCTGGAGGGAGGATGTTTATATCTTCCGGAGTGGAAGTTGTCGAAGTCAAAGACTCAGTAGTCAGGCCAGGTTTGTCCAGAGCAACTGGCACTGGGGTTTGTCCGTTTCGTTAGTTTTTGTTGTTGTTGTTTTTGTTGTTATTGTTTTCTTGGTTTGGTCCATTTGGTCCCACGAGTAATGCGAGAAAGGGTGGTCCGAATGCGCAGAGCTCCAATACTCAGGTAGGGCTAGCTGATCTTGCCCCGGAACCGTCGACAAGGTAAATAATCGCTCCGAGGGAAGGAGGGACAAGATAATAGAAACAACGATTTTTTTTTAATTTGCATCGTTTAAGAATGCTTTAAAAAAGTAAGTAGTAAGTAAGTAAATGCTACCTAACTTTACTTTGAGATTATGCAACAGCTTTGTGTTATCAGGTTTTTATTATCTCGTGTAATAAAACTTGTGAAAAGTATGTTTGTTAAGGCTGGAAAAAATAATAGAAACAACGGAAATTCTAAATGTTTATCAATAGTTTTTACGTGCAGTTTTGTTTCACCTGTTTTTAGTGCTCTGTGAACTGATTATTATGATGCACTGCCAATTTATTTAAATAATTTAAAATAATACCGAAAATATTACCGATATGGTGCATTGTACCGGTATGTACTAAAAGAAGACGTACAAATTTTTAAAATGTCTAAAATTTTTTAGTGTTCACAAAAAAAAACAAATGCTTCACAGCAACTCATTTTAGCCCCAACCAGGAAACTATGGGAAGGAAACGGAAAACAACACATCGTTTTGCCTCGTTACTAGTGTGACAATACATTTGTTTTGTCAAATGAACTGAAAAATGATATTGGTGCAGAAGTAAAGAGTCGCACTTTCAGAAAGCCTTTGAGAAAAGCGGAACTGTTTGGTAGATCATCTAGGAAGGTACATTTTCTGACTTAGCAAAATGTTCAAAGAAGATTTAATTTCGTTACCAGGCACCTTCATAGTGAATAGTGGAGCAACGTGCTCTGATTAAATGAAACAAAAAATACTTTGTTTGTTTCCAACGGGAAAACATACGTGAGACGTCCAAGAAACGCGGAATTCAATCCCAAGTACACCAAAAAAATTATCAAGCATCATGATCATGATCTGGGAATTCTTTTCAGCTTCTGGCATTTGTCCAATTTTTTGGATGAAATATAAAATGTTTGCAGTTAACTACGTACACATTTATGAATGGCTCCTGCGTTGTTAAAACCGAACGACTTTCCATCCTCGGTATGTGTATCAACTCAACACTAAGTTGGAGTGATCACATATTCGAGATCGCCAAAAATACAGCGAAATGTCTAGGTTTCTTAAAGCGATGCAAGAAATATTTTACTCCTTCTAACCTGGCAACAATACATAAGGCGCACATCCGCCCAAAGCTTGAGTACCACGCTCCTATCTGACCCGGTGCTCTAAGACCTCTCCAATCCAACAGAGAGTGATAATAATGCTGCGAAGTCAATCGACTCGCTTGAACATCGACGAAATGTTTCGTCTCTGTCATTTTTATTATCGCTATTTCAACAAAAAATGCTTTGATGAATTAGTCAGATGCATTCCTCCCCTTCAAGAATTCACCCGCAATACCCGCCTCGCTAGGAATGCTCACCCGTTCACCCTTAAGCCCACCTTCGGACGTACAGTAAAGTTTAAAGACTCGTTCTTCAGTCGCACCATACAAATATAGAGTTCTCTTCACAGCACAACTAAATACATTTCAAGCGTGGTTACCTTTTTTTTCTATATTCGTTTCCTTAAACTCAGTTTGTTTCTATTTTTTTTTTTCAGGCTAAAATTGGTTAAAATTGGCTAAAAAACAAAAGTCAGTTTATTTAATCCATTCTGTGAAAAACTTTCATGTATAATGTTTGTCATACAAAATAATAAATCAACCTTTAAGGGCTTTGTTGGAGGTAAAATGTAGACAACCCATATCCACAAATCTACTACAATATGTTCTACTCCTATTTCATTCCTCGTCCCATATATTCCTTTACTACTCACTTCCTTTTTCCCTTTTCCAGTGCGTGGACATATCATCTGAATTATTAATAAAATAATCTTAATTAATCCTTGTTTTATTTTGCGCAACTCAACGGGTTATGTGCCCAGGCCTTTACAATATCGAAATAGTTTACACTTAAACATTTGTTTTTTACTGACCCGGCAATAAACAAAGTTCTAAAATCATCAAACCAAATGCACATTGCAGAATCCCTCTCCTAAACGGAGAAAATTATATAACATGGAAGGCACAAATGGAAACTGCGCTGCATCGAGGAAGATTTCTTCAATACGTAAAGGGTGAGGTTCCACGTCCGGAGGCAGCTGGAGAAGAGCAGACGCAGTGGGAGGACAAGGATTTGGATGCCCGCGCGGAATTACTTATTGCGATGGAAGCAAATATAGTGGCTTTGGCAGCGAACCTAAAAACATCGAAAGAAGTCTGGAATTTTTTAGCGGAATGCTACGATAAAAAAAGACTACGCCAAAAGACTGAGGAATAGCGCAAACTAACAAGTATGGAAATGACTACGGGCCAATCCATTTGCGAATACGTACGTGAATTCAAAACAATAACGAACAGGTTAAGGGAGTTGGAAGCTATCTTGGATGAGGATTTGCTTATTGTAGTACTTCTAGATGGACTGTCAGAAGACTACAGAGATATTCGATCGGCATTTGACGCTCAAAGCGTTTATTCGGAAGTATCAACTGTTTGCACACGCCTGCTGGAAGTAGGCGTGAGAAAAAAGAAACCTCCAAGCAATAATGTGTTTAGTGCCAGACACTTCAAAACCCAAAATCAGAAAAGGCTGAGTCAATTCCACGTTAAATCTGAGAGTAATTCTTTTCCTTATAATTGCAGAAAATGTGGAAAGCGAGTTCACATGGCTAAGGACTGCTGGACATCAATATGGCTTTATGGTACAGGAGTGTACGCCACAGTCTGCAAAAATTACAAGTCAATCAAGTCATAGAAATAATATATGGTGCCTGGACAACGGAGCAACTTCACACATGTGTGCAGACATGTCACGATTTGTCAGTTTTAATGTAAGTAAGGAACCCAACCACGTGAAACTAGCTGACAACCACTTAATCAGCGTAAAAGGAAACGAAACTGTCAAATCAGATGTCTGCAGTCGAAAGGGAAAGGAACCAATTTACTTCTACAATACTCTACTAGTCCCTAGAATTGACCGACAACCTCATATCGATCAGTAAAGCGACGGATCAGGGCTATAAAGTGGTTTTTGAAGGGAATGGAGCAAACATCTTGGATAAGGCGAATCATTCAATAATGAGAGCTGAAAAGAGGAACGGTTTATATTATTTAGTCACTGGTGAAAAAGCAAAAATTACAAATACAGCTGGAAAGCCTAGTTTTCGCTATAGATCACTAATGTCTTGGCACAAAAGATTGGGACAAATTCATGAAGATGATGCTAT
The DNA here is from genome assembly GCA_955652365.1 of Eristalinus aeneus. Taxonomy (NCBI): domain Eukaryota; kingdom Metazoa; phylum Arthropoda; class Insecta; order Diptera; family Syrphidae; genus Eristalinus; species Eristalinus aeneus. The sequence goes on from OY019130.1 coordinate 47,832,338, forward strand.
CTGCACGACGTGTATTCGAGCGAAACAAACACAGACCCCGTTTCCCAAAAGCAATTAGAAGGAAACGTCACGGCGACTGCAGCTAGTGCACTCAGACATCTGTGGCCCCAAGCGGACGGAATCTCTTGGGAAGGTAAAATATTTCATCACGTTCATCGATGACTTCTCAAGGAGGATATTTGTCTACTTTTTAAAACATAAAAACGAAGCCTTACATGCATTTAAAGTGTTCAAAGTTTTTGCGGAGACGCAGAGTGGCGAAAAACTCAAAACCCTAAGAACAGACAACGGTAAGGAGTACTGCAACAAGGATTTTCAAAATTATATTGCGGAATGTGATATTTTCCATCAAAAGAGTGTCCCACATACGCCGGAGCAGAATGGGGTTACGGAAAGGGCAAATCGGACCCTGATTGAAATGGCCAGGTGCCTCATGAACGAAGGTGGACTACCTAAATTCATGTGGGAAGAACTGGTCAATACTGCTGCATTTCTACAGAACCGATGCCCAACTAAAATTAATGGATTTGTTACGCCGCAGGAGCTGTGGAGTGGATGTAAGCCAAGTGTGAGTTTCCTTAAAGAGATCGGAGCAAAGGTTTGCACCTTTAAAAAGGGATCTAACCTGGGAAAATTTGACTGCAAATCGGAAGAGGGAATTCTTGTTGGTTATGCGGCTGAGTCAAAGGCTTACAGAGTTCGGCTACCAGATAAACGAAGTGTAATCAAGAGTAGAGATATTCACTTAGTTCAAAATGATATTAACAATCAGGACAGTGCAGCGCCGTCTGATTCATTTTTTGAAACCCCCATTGATAAATATGACAATAGTTCAATTCAAAGCGCAACGGCTGTGGATCCTGAATTAAAAGAAGTGAATTTAAACCAGGTGCGCACTGATCCCGAAACAATAAAAGACATCGAACGTTTGCAACACGCGGATAGTTGGTGAGAGGCAATGCAGATTGAGTACGAATCACTACTCAAAAACAACACATGGACTTTGGTTGACAGACCCCCGAATAGGAAAGTGATGAAGTCAAAATGGGTCTTTAAGACCAAATACAAACCGGATGGGACAATTGAGAAAAGGAAGGCGCGCCTCGTTGCAAGAGGATTTGACCAAATCCAGGGTGTCGACTACCAAGATACCTACTCACCAGTGGTAAACATTAGTTCATGGCCATTGCGATTGACAAAATCTTAGACCTGCATCATTTGGATGTGCCCTCAGCCTATCTTAATGGTGTCATAGATGCTGTTGTTTTTATGGAGCAACCAGAGGGTTTTGTGGATGGTGACAGAGTTTGCAAACTGAATAAAGCCATATATGGACTAAATCAAAGTGGAAGACAGTGGAATTTAAAGCTGGATGCGACTCTCAAGGTACTTGGTTTTATTCCCTCCAAATATGCCTGTATTACAAGATTTCAACCGAACATTTTACTCTGATCACGGTTTACGTGGACGACCTTCTGATTGCAACAAACAATCCGATGGAATTCAACATGCTTAGCACCTAACTGAAAACTTCGAAATAAGGGATTTGGGACTTCCGAAATTGTGTGTCGGACTTGAGGTCAAATATTTCCCAAATAGTCTGTGCATCAGTCAAGTCGAATTCATCAATAACCTGTTGGACGAGTATGGCCTTGAGGACTGCAAGCCGAACCGATTACCACTCCCGATGAACTTTACATTAAGTTACAACAGGAGCCGACGGTCGTCGGAGAGCGAGAGGAAATTGTCAAGACTAAATATCGTCGTTTAATAGGAAGCCTTTTGCATCTGTCCACTTTCAGCAGACCGGACATTGCCTTCTCTGTCAACGCATTGTCACAGTTTAACGGCGATCCTCGACAGCAGCATTGGAACACAGCGATGAAGGTCCTGCGGTATCTACACGGTTCAAAGAGTTCTGGAATTGTGTATAAAAAGACTGCAACGGATATTCACGCGTTTGCCGACGCTAGTTGGGCTAGTGATTTTAATGATCGAAGATCGCGGAGCGGATTTGCTTTCATCAATGGAGGTGGAGCGGTGCACTGGGGCTCGAAGAAACAAAGGATAGTCACTACGTCGAGCACTGAAGCGGAGTACGTGAATCTCAGTTCTGTGGCAAAGAAAGCAGCATTTTTTCGAAACTTGTTGCAAGAACTTGGACTTCACCGAGGGTCAATAACGATTTGGAGTGATAACCGCCGTGCACAGGTTATTGCAAACGATATGGGAATCCAAGGGCGAACCAAGCATCTCGACATTAGGTACCATTTTATAAAGGAGGCAGTTGCTGACGGAAGAATAAGACTGGAGTTTGTTAGATCTGATCAGATGCCTGCAGACGCTTTAACAAAATCCATGGCAGTGCCAGCTCCAGGCCTTGGTTTTCAAAATCAAATTTATTTAAATTTAAATCCGTTTGTGGAATTGAGGAGGGATGTTGGAGATAAAATGTAGACAACCCATTTCCACAAATCTACTACAATATGTTCTACTCCTATTTCATTCCTCGTCCCATATATTCCTTTACTACTCACTTCCTTTTTCCCTTTTCCAGTGCGTGAACATATCATCTGAATTATTAATAAAATAATCTTAATTAATCCTTGTTTCATTTTGCTCAACTCAACAGGCTTAATATACTTCTTACCCAAATACTACAACTTAAGTTAACAAATACCACAAACAAATCTTGTTTTTGTTATTTTTCCACCACTGTATATTTTTGTTAATATTTACAAAATTCATTACCACATGTGTCTTTGATGATAAGGTGTCTGATATTAACTGAACCATTCTTCTTCTTTGACACAAGACCTGAACTGGGACAAACAAATCAACAAAATAAACCTCAACACCATGTATGTCCCCATATAATTGGAGCACTACTTATACCAAAGGGTACCGTAAGCCACCTAAATCAACCGATGGGAGTGGTGGGAGTGGTCTGAGCACTCATCATTCAATCCCAACAGCCATGTTTAGGTCAACATTTGCAAAACTGATTTATTTACAAGTCGATATAAATATATATAAATATTCAGCTGTAGACATTGAAAAATGTTTCCTGCGAATGCATTCGTTCAATGGTTTCGGAACTACAATCTGATAATTATTCACCCGGTCTATTGGGTGCTCTACCGGACTAATAGCACCATCATTGACCATCACTTATAACTGGACTTTAAGCCGATCACGCAAACTAAATTCAATTTTCTTTTTGTAAGCGAGTACTGGTTTAAGGACCTCTTTAAGTTGAGTATGGCATTTAACAGAAAGCGAGACCATAAATACCTCGAAATCAGTTGGCACTGTTCTTTCTTTTAAATTCATAAAACATGGCAATGTAATTTTAAGAAAATACCTGATTTTAATATTTTATACAAACAGATAATTTTTACATTTCTTTTTTTATCCAGGTAGTAAATATTTTGATATATTTAAATGTTATGCTACTAATATCCACACCGTATCCAATTTAAAATCAATCTAGACATTATTGAAGATTATTTGCTTGTACCAACCAGCTTCCCTACAAATCTGCAATCGCTAATATGTTTTATAAGAACATTTTTTCCTACTTGATATAAATTAATTGTTTACATTCGCAGCTGTTGAAAATGTTTCTGGAACGTTCCTACCCTTTTCTTCATTATCGTTTGGCTCGTATTTAGGAGCACATACTCTTTTTTTTCAAAGCACTTTAAAATTACCAGATTTACCTCATGCTCTACACTTGCGCCCCTCCACGTTTCTTCTCGTTGCCGCTGTTTCACACCGTTCACATGCGGACTTATCGTTTTCAATGCCTCCACCTTCAGTTTGTGCTTGAGTTTTTTTTTTTTATAATTCGCGCCCACCAAAGGAATTGCTTATACCATGGAGTGACTCTAATTAAGTCATAGCACGGACCGAAGTTATAGAGGAAGAGATGGAAAGGAGGTACCGATGCACATCGGTTTTAAATGCCTGTGGATTGTAATGGGGGGAATTGGGCTGGGAAGAGCATTCCATATACGTGTGGTGCGGCTTTAAACTTTACTGTAAGTACGAAGGTGGGCTTAAGGGTGAACGGGTGAGCATTCCTAGCGAGACGGGTATTGCGGGTGAATTCTTGAAGGGGAGGAATGCAGCTGGTTAACTCGTTAGAGCATTTTTTGTTGAAATAGCGATAAAAAAGTGATAGAGCCGCAACATTTCGTTGATGTTCAAGCTAGCCGATTGACTTCGCAGTATTATTATCACCTATAAATGTTATCGCTCGCTTTTGGATTCTATCTAATAGGTTCATAGAGGTCGTTGAGCAGAGCGTTGGGCGTATGTACGCCTTATGTATTGTTGCCAGGTTAGAAGTTGTGAAATCTTGCATCGCTTAAAGAAACCTAGACATTTCGCTGCATTTTTGGCGATCTCGAATATGATCGTTTCAACTTAGTGTTGAGTTGATACACGTACCGAGGATGGAAAGTGGTTCGATTTCAACAATGCAGGAGTCATTCATAGATAGTGGCAGATTGTTTTGAGAACGCTTGAGTAACAGTAGTCAGCACTCCGTTCTAAGTCAATGACCGACAATGAGGAAGAGTGTCGGAGACAAAACGGATCCCTGGGGAACACCAGCATTACTATGATGAATATCAGACTTGAACCCATCCAGTACAACTTGTATTGAACGGTTGGAAAGGTAATTTCTAATTCATTGAAAAGAGATTCATCGATGCCAAGAGCATACATTTTCGACAAGTGAGCCTGATGCCCGACTGTCAAAATATGTTGATATATCAAGCGCAACGATCTTGCTTTCTCTTACATTGTGCAAATTGGTTCCATTTTTCGGTGAGATAAGCCATCAGATCACCAGTGGACCTGTTGCTGCGGAAGCCGTATTGCCGGTCTATTTTTCTTTTTTCTATTTATTGCTCTCGAGCTCCAACAGCGTAGTCGGGACTTGAATTTTTTCTGGTGAATTTTTACGTACAATAGTAATAATTTAACTTTAAATTAATCGTTCTTTACGTTTTTGATGATGGATGACAACATCAAGTATGACTTATATAATCTCCTAGAAAGAACATACGATCGATGCCCCAGCTACGAAACCAAGATCGTTTCAAGAGACTTCAACGCTCCGCTGGGAAGGGAGGACATCTTTGTTGAAGTCATCGGAAAATACACACACGGTTGGCCTTCGCCTCTATGTGGCTAGCACGCGGTTCCCACACCTGGACATTCACAAAGAGACCTGGCGATCTCCTGATCAATCCACCGCCAACCAGATTGATCACGTTGCGATCGACGTCAGATACTCCTCCAGTATTCTCGATATCCGAACCTGACGAGGTGGAAACATCGACTCGGATCATCACCTTGTTGTAGCCAAGGTAAAAACCCGAATATCGAGAGAGCAATGGCGTCGAGGAGGGCCAATACGGTTTGACGTTGAATAGCTACAATCACAACTGATCGCTGGGAACTTTGCCTACCGAGTTTCCCTGAAACTCGCTCAGAGTTCGATGCTGAATGCACTAAGCATAGAAGGAGACTGGAAGGAACCCATGGTTTGACGACGAGTACAGGCAAGCGCATGCAGTCAAACGAGACGGCAATAAGGCAACGCTGCATTGAACAACGAGGTCATCAAGAAAGGAAACACAACATCGACGTCTCGGACAGAGCGTCACACTAGGCAGCAGAAATTTCGAGGCAGTCAAGGACTTCGGACTTCGCTGCCTAGTGTGACGCTCCGTCCGAGACGTCGATGTTGTGTGTCCTTCCTTGATGACAGCTGGAAGCCTTCCCTGGGGCGGGACATTAAGATTAAGGCTGTAAGATTCAACAACCCGTTCGACTTGTAAGAGCAACAGACACCTCCAACCCGACAGATCTCCTGTCTATAAGTCTACTTTCGTTCATAAGCAAGGTATTCAAGAAACAATAATTAGAGCTCTGAAAAAATAGGTATAATACCGGAAAATCAATTTGGCTTCAGGGTGGGGTACGACATGCCGCGCCGATTCCGACATTCAATGAAATAGAAACAAGATAGTGCACAAGCGGAGGTTAGAAGGTGGCATAAATACGACTTTGCTTTACATGACTTATAACATGGTAAAAGAAAGTTCGTTGTGAAAATGGAAATGAAATTTTCAGCCGTACATTTAAGACAGATAGCGAAGTGACTTTTCCAGTAGTAGTAATTGCGAAATGGCGGAAATATATCAATTACTGAGATTGTGACAAAAGCGGATGAGGCGTGTATGACAAAACGAGAACAAAAATTTTACACGTTGTTGGTAAGATGGCTGCAATCTATAAATTTATTTAATGTTTGTTATTTGAAGTGATACGAATTTATCATACATACGCATCCATACCGCTAGTTAGAAAATTGATAACACGTATATATTTTTTCATACATTGACTTGGACCCATTCTCAAACTTACTACTTGCTACACAGTTTGTACAATTTTCGCCATACAAAATTATATAAAGTTATTTACCGAAATTATTTTCATCCTTGTAGCCAAAATAATAATAGATAATGATATAATGCGTGTGTCGAAATTTCAGGACTCCACTTCTTGTATTTTTATCAGGATTTTTGCGATTTTGTTATTCGTGTTCCCTTCTTAAATCTATGAAGCTAATTATTTAATTCTAAGGCAATAATAATATAACTTTACCTATCCGATTTTGAAGCACATTTTGTTTCTAAAGCTATTAAGAGAAGAAAGTGAAAGAGTCTACCAGAGAGTTTTCTTAAAACGACTTTATGGGCACCGCGGACACCGCTATTTCCCTTTAAATGTTGGTTCTGAGTTTTTCCGATTTTGTCCGGTTGTTGGCATAAACTTAACGTAGAAAATGGTCAGGCACCGATGAATGCAGCGAACAAGGCAGTCGATCGACTAGTACATTTCTTCTTTCTTTATGTGATGTATAATAACACCCCAGTGTGCAAACCTCCGTTCATTATTTTTTTTGAAGCAATAGTGATACATAAATCATAATATCACGCAACGAAGAGTGGACTTAATTTTGTTCATTATACTTGTTCTTGCTTGTGTACTACCCTAAAAATTAGGACCGAAAATTGGAGATTATGCTCTGAAAGTTTCTGTCACCGACTTGGCATTACAGTAGAAATAATTATTTTATTAATAATTTGCGTACGTTACTCGTTAATGTATTTTACCTTCATGATGAAGTAGATTGTGAAAGAGTACGTTCACAAATTACATATGAAGCTGTTAAGTCCCTATTGGTAAACCATTTACATAGCATTCAAAGAACTGCTATCATATTTATATGATCGTATTTTTTTATAAAAGCCTACTTTCCCATTGAAATATTAATTTCTTCTTCTTCTTGTTCTTTTTTAAGGTGAAATGGTGATCGAATATTCTGGGGAGCTAATAAGATCCACCCTTACAGATAAAAGAGAACGTTTCTATGATAGTAAGGGTATTGGATGCTATATGTTTAAAATTGATGAAAATTTTGTAGTCGATGCAACCATGCGAGGAAATGCCGCTCGATTTATTAATCATTCATGTGAGGTAAGTGTGTTTTTTTTTTTGTAATAAATAATACATACACGCTGTATTGGACACTCTTTTTTCAGCCAAATTGTTATTCAAGAGTGGTGGATATACTTGGACATAAACACATTATAATATTTTCTCTGAGACGAATCGTACAAGGCGAAGAATTGACTTACGATTATAAATTTCCTTTTGAGGACGTAAAAATTCCTTGTTCTTGTGGTTCAAGGAAATGCAGGAGGTACTTAAATTAAGTATTTTATTTCTGTGTGGGACAAAATAAGTAATGTGCGCATCGTCATGTAAAAAAACTAATGAATTCATTAAAGATTGTACTGTTAAAAATACATATATTACTACGAATAAATGTATGAATTTATGTAAAATAAAAAATAATTATTTTAACAAAGTTAAATTTTATTCAAATAGGGATAACATACTATCTGTTCAAAGAATGTGTATTTGTATTTATGATATGAATAATTACATGTTTTGTGTTTCAATAAGACGTTCTTTTTGTTAAATATAGTACAAAAAAAAAAAACTGATCTACGTATTTAATACTTCATCTTTCACTTTTTACATTATATGCGTTTATTGTACTTAAGCTACGAAAAGCTCCAAATCATTCTATTCCAATAAACCGCACTCAAATATAAAGAAAATACCTAATAAATACTCTATCATATCGTATTAACATATTAATTACATGAGACCATATACGCTATGAGAGTGCACTTAAATAAACTAAATAAATGTCGACATTCTATAATAAAGTATAAACAAAAATGCGAAGACGAGGTAGGTAGAAATGATACTTATTCTATCCCCTGTTATGGGTACATAACTGCAACGCAGTTATTTCATTGCTTTGTCTGTCCTAACCCTTCTGATTTGGAGTATAAGACCCAAATGTGATTATTTATTCTTTTCTAGTTTTGATTTTCAAGCGTTTTTAAAATGCGAAATGGGTAATTCTGGATCACAGTCCTTGCAGTTGATATTTTTCCTGAGCTCTGTGAAAATTACTTTAACGATAACTTTTTCAGATATACCGTTTTGATAACAATAGCACAAAAATATATCTTCGATCATCCTTTTAAATTTAATACTTTAAATTTTCTGAAGTTTTTTCTTGTCATCTACAAAGACAAGAAAACGCTTTCATTAAAATCACAAATTTGTTAAATTAAAATTAAGCCGCCTTTTTACATTCTTTACAAAAGCCAGTCATTAAACTTGGATTATACATGTTTTAAGTTATTCCGGAATTCTTTGAGGTATTTAAACATCACCAGACCGAAAAGGAGCAAATCAAAAAAGTCTGCCTATATGTACACATACCTGCCACAACTTACGTGATTTTCGATTACGTGAGTTTAAAATGCTTCAAATTGAATCCTTTTACATAGAAGGTAAAGGATGTTACAACCGCTCTCACTTGAATACATGTTTTGGGTGAAAATAATTTTCTTTCTTTGCATGTCTATTGCGCAATACAGACTCTCAGAAAAATATCTAGAATTACCTGTAGTTTTTTAATGTTAATATTGCAAGTGTAAATTGATAAGGTCCGCTTTTTGCGATCAAACTATTTTTTTTTTAAACATGAAAAATACATCACTCAAAGTACTGTCCGTTGGAAGCGACTACATTTTTCCATCTCTCGGGTAATTTTCGAATATCATCTCTTTAAAAATAAGTGCCCTCTATCGATTCATTCATTCAGAAATGTTTCGATTTCTTCAAAAGACCCGCATCGTTGCAGAAGCCGACGTTCGGGAAAAGCAAGTTCTGAGGTAAGGCTATAAGATCCTTATCTTCAAACTTGGGCTGGCAAAGACGCTCTTTTTTTTGTTTTCAATATACTTTTTATTCATTTTTCCCTTATTTGTTTTACTTATATGGTAGACAAAAAATACTTTAACTAGCTTAATAATATAATCTTTTGATCTTAAATCTAACTAACTGACTTTAACAAGTGCTCTAAGCTAGCCTAGGGTAATTATTTTTATTTTACCTCTCGTCTTCTTTATTAAATGATTGTGCTCGGTTTTTAATTCATTTAAAGTGCCATTTTCACCCAAGAAAACTCCAAAATGACCTTAGAGTAATACTTAAGATTAAAAGTAAAACCTAACTGTAGTCAATTACGTCTGAGCTTAAAAGTACTTAACAACTACTACTAAAAATGTACACATAGTCTTAACTACATCCGTAACATCATACGGACGTATACACCAGGACGTATGTATTATTTATATGCTTAACATATATATCTAATACGCCGTGGTGCATCTTTTTTTTTCTTGTTTTGTATTTTATGATTTTTTGTTTTTTCTTTATTTTTTTTTATTTTTTTTTGTTTTTTTCTTTATTTTTTCTATTTTTTTTTTCATTTTTGTTTTTTTTTTTGTTTTGTTTTTAAATGTCTTGATCTACCTTAACCTATGGTATGTGAGTTGGCCCTAGTGACTCAACTATCCTATGTTCTACTTTAAAAAGTTAGTGGCATCAAAAGCTGATCCTGATGTAATCACCAGTAGAAATGCCTTTCTTTGTCTGATACTGCTCTATTGCAGGCAGAAGTCGCTCTACTGAACCATAGGAGATCCTCGTGGCTGCGAGCGACGTGGAAGATGATGGGGCAGCCTTCCCTATCTTGTATCAGGCCTTTCGCATCCAGATAAAGGAAAGCTTCAGGCTTGGGATTCATTCCGTTAAAACGTACCCTTTCATGGTACATTTGATTTGGGTAGTAAGCCCCAGAAATAAGACTGGTGGTTGAAGCCATGGCTCGAGCAGTGTGACTCCGAATCAACTTAATAATAAAATTACCTATCCTTATAAGGTCTGCCTCGTTGTACATGACCTCGTTGGGATAGAATTTCTTGTACTAAAACTCTGGTGTTCGATATAAACGAAGGAAGGCACCGCCTCTCGAACAGCCTCACCTTTTCCATTCGGAAAAGACTCATGTTAAGCCACACAATACAACCATATACTAGATTGGCCGGATGAGGGCCGTGTAGCAGATAACCTTCACTCTGGTGCCAAGTTGACTGTTGTAAAACAGCCCCCTTGCCATAGCGAAGGCATTCTTAGTCTTGGTCAGAGTTGTGTCTCATGCCTCGGTATCTTACTACAGTTTTCACGGTCAGTGGCCGTCTTAGTGGGCAAACTATGCCCAACTTTGGCCAGTTCATTTTCGTGTCCCTTGAGGCTCTGGAGAACGGGGTTCCGAAAAGGATAGTTTCACACTTCTAGCAGTCGATTTTCAAATTCCAGTCGTCGCAAAATCGTTGAATTGCCTCGAAGTCACTCTGCAACAAACCGTTTACTTCTTCTACTTTCGGATCTGATCTGCATGCAATTAGATCATCGGCAAACGCTATTATGTTAGGCATTGAACCTATAAAACCGGTGGTGAATATAGTGAAAAAGATCGGCGAACCCACCGCCCCTTGTTGCAACCCATTTTTTTATATGAACTTCCTACATATCACCATGTCGTGCATCATATACGGCAATGTTTTATAAATGCCAAGTCTGACCAACTTGAGGAGTATAACTTTTACCCATACGGTGTCGAATGCTTTTTCTATATCAATTAGACAGGCTCCTGTGAACTGTGTCTTGTTTCTATTCCACAGAATGTCGGAAACTATGGCGTCGTGCCCCGCCCTGAAGCCAAAATGGTTTTTCGGTATTAATTGTTTTTCCTCAACCCTTCTTGCACAGCTCTAATGAGATATAAAATTCGTTGTTCGAATGGAGGTATCTTTGCCCCGCTTTGGAAAGGGCTGTTGAACAGAGTTGTGTATGCATCCACCGCCACAGAGGGCAAATGGCGCAGAACAATATTTTGTATCGCATCGATTCCCACTGACTTCTTCTTCTTCAGTGAGTTGAAAATACCTTGCAGTTCATTTTTAGAAATAAGGATGGAGTTGTTTCCATGATCAGCGACGACATTATTTGCCGGAAGATCGTCACTGTACCTGGCCAAACTATTGTTTTCGGATCGCCATTGGCTTATTTCATTCCGAAGTTGGTTTGGCAAGGCTCTGTTTTCCAGGTCGTGATTCGGATTACGAACCTCGTTGACTGTATAGACTCTCTGGAAAACGGCACCAATTGCTTTCACTTTCTCCTGGAGATACTCAACTACGAAGTAGTCGTTATCAAGCACAGCCCTATCTGGATCGATGCCAACTAAACTAAGCGGGTTCCCTTTGTCTCTGGTTCTGTCGAGTCGACCGCTATGAATGTCATTATGATCTTTCCTCCGAGATTTTATTTACTTGCAGGAACATAATCGAGTTGTTAGATTTTACAGCCTGGAGTACTTTGATCTGTGACTTCAGACAGCGAATCTTCGCATTCTGTGGATCTGTTAACCTCCTGTACAAGAGTTTACGTCTTGAAAGGAGCCTACGGGAGGTGCATCGGTGGTAGCAATCCGACTGTTTGCTTAGTGACTTCGTCCATATGTGTGAGGTACCCTATTCGTTTGTTGGTTTTCTGTTCGTAGTATGATTGATCACACTAGAAATTATATCTCTGACTAAGGCTCTAGAAAAGCGTGGCCAGCGCACCTTAGTACTATTATTATTCTAATTATTATTATTGCTATTATTATTATTATTTTTATTATTATTATTATTGCTATTATTATTATTATTATTATTATTATTATTATTATTACTATTATTATTAGTATTATTTTTATTATTATTATTATTATTATTATTATTATTATTATTATTATTATTATTGTTAACATTATTATTATTATTATTACTATTATTATTATGTTTACTATTATTATTAGTATTATTTTTATTATTATTATTATTATTATTATTATTATAATTATTATTATTATTATTATTATGATAATGATAATTATTATTATTATTATTATTATTATTGTTACTTTTATTATTATTATTATTATTATTATTATTATTATTATTGTCATTATTATAATTATTATTGTTATGATTATTATTATTACTAGTAATATTATTATTATTCTTATTATTATTATTGTTGTTATTTTTATTATTATTACAATCATTATTATTATTCTTATTGTAATTATTATCATTAGCATTATTATTATTATTATTATTAATATTATTATTATTATAATTAGTATGATTTTTGTTATTATTATTATTTATATTGTTATTATTGTTATTATTATTATTATTATTAGTATTATTATTATTATTATTATTATTATTATTATTATTATAAATATTATTACTATTATTATTATTATTATTATTATTATTATTATTATTATTATTATAATTATTATTATTATTATTATTATTATAATTATTATTATTATTATTATTATTATTATTATTATTATTATTATTATTATTATTATTATTATTATTATTATTATTATTATTATTATTATTGTTAACATTATTATTATTATTATTACTATTATTATTATGTTTACTATTATTATTAGTATTATTTTTATTATTATTATTATTATTATTATTATTATTATAATTATTATTATTATTATTATTATGATAATGATAATTATTATTATTATTATTATTATTATTATTATTATTATTATTATTATTATTATTATTATTATTATTGTCATTATTATAATTATTATTTTTATGATTATTATTATTACTAGTAATATTATTATTATTCTTCTGATTATTGTTGTTATTTTTATTATTATTACAATCATTATTATTATTCTTATTGTAATTATTATCATTAGCATTATTATTATTATTATTATTAATATTATTATTATTATAATTAGTATGATTTTTGTTATTATTATTATTTATATTGTTATTATTGTTATTATTATTATTATTATTAGTATTATTATTATTATTATTATTATTATTATTATTATTATTATTATTATTATTATTATTATTATTATTATTATAAATATTATTACTATTATTACTATTATTATTATTATTATTATTATTATTATTATTATTATTATTATTATTATTATAATTATTATTATTATTATTATTATTATTATTATTATTATTATTATTATTATTATTAGTATTATTATTATTATTATTATTATTATTATTGTTAATGTTACTACTATTATTGTTATTATTATTATTATTATTATTATTATTATTATTATTATTATTATTATTATTATTATTATAATAATAATAATAATAATTATTATTATTATTATTATTATTATTATTATTATTATTATCATTATTATTATTATTATTATTATTATTATTATTATTATCATTATTATTATTATTATTATTATTATTATTATTTTTGTTACTATTATTACTATTATTGTTATTCTTATTATAATTATTATTATTATTATTATTATTATTATTATTATTATTATTATTATTATAATTATTATTATTATTATTATTATTATTATTATTATTATTATTAATATTATTATTATTATTATTATGCCCAACTATGCCCAACTTTCGCCAGTTCATTTTCGTGTCCCTTGAGGCTCTGGAGAACGGGGTTCCGAAAAGGATAGTTTCACACTTCTAGCAGTCGATTTTCAAATTCCAGTCGTCGCAAAATCGTTGAATTGCCTCGAAGTCACTCTGCAACAAACCGTTTACTTCTTCTACTTTCGGATCTGATCTGCATGCAATTAGATCATCGGCAAACGCTATTATGTTAGGCATTGAACCTATAAAACCGGTGGTGAATATAGTGAAAAAGATCGGCGAACCCACCGCCCCTTGTTGCAACCCATTTTTTTATATGAACTTCCTACATATCACCATGTCGTACATCATATACGGCAATGTTTTATAAATGCCAAGTCTGACCAACTTGAGGAGTATAACTTTTACCCATACGGTGTCGAATGCTTTTTCTATATCAATTAGACAGGCTCCTGTGAACTGTGTCTTGTTTCTATTCCACAGAATGTCGGAAACTATGGCGTCGTGCCCCGCCCTGAAGCCAAAATGGTTTTTCGGTATTAATTGTTTTTCCTCAACCCTTCTTTCACAGCTCTAATGAGATATAAAATTCGTTGTTCGAATGGAGGTATCTTTGCCCCGCTTTGGAAAGGGCTGTACCACAGCTGTTGAACAGAGTTGTGTATGCATCCACCGCCACAGAGGGCAAATGGCGCAGAACAATATTTTGTATCGCATCGATTCCCACTGACTTCTTCTTCTTCAGTGAGTTGAAA
>OY019130.1:47863377-48120877 GCA_955652365.1 Eristalinus aeneus
AGACTGGTGTTTTTGTTCTGCGTCAGCGCAACTCTGACAGGTTATGGGCCCAGAACATTCAAACAAAGTGAATCTCAAAGTAGAATAATAAACAAATTTATAAACGAACGAAATGGCACAAACAAACTCATCCCGCATCGACACACTGTCGAAAAATAACTTTGGATTCGGAAATCAAATGAACACATATCTGGAGCACTATACGCTTAACATAACACTGGTATGACATGCAATTTCAAGCAGAAAAATGAAAGCCAAAGATACATGGTCAACAAGTCGACAAATCAGCCCTTTATATACAATTGCAACTTCTGCGGAAAGAAAGGACACAAAGCTGCAGACTGTTTCAACAAGAAAAGAACTAAAACAAAAACATCTGAAACAACATACTTTGCGAACTCATGTGTCGACGATTCTTCAGACAACAGATGGTGCCTTGACAGCGGATGCACTTCACATCTGTGCAACGATAAGACAATGATTAACAACATTCAATCAACGCAATCCAGACTGAATCTAGCAACAAGCGCTTTCTCCAACGTGAACGCAAAGGGAAATGTCACAATATCAGCATGGAATGGTAAGGCCAACACCACAGTTACTCTTAACAACACACTTCATATTCCAGACCTTCGCACCAATTTGATTTCCATCGCAAAAATCGTGGACACAGGCGATCAAGTGATTTTCACCAAAAACAGGGCTATAATCAAAGACCAACATGGAAATAGTCAAAATGCATTAATTAATAGAGGCGACGATGCAGAAACCTGTCCAAGAAGGGATTAATACCGGAGCTGAAAGACAACCTCAAACAATGTGAAACATGTATAGTCGCTAAACTAACACGAATACCATTTATAAAAAGGACTGAACGATCAAAAGAATTGCTAAATATTATCCACAGTGATGTTTGCGGCCCCATGAGGACAGAATCAAATGGAGGATCCCGTTATTTCGTAACGTTTATAGACGACCACAGTAGATATCGCATGACATACTTTATTCAAAATAAAAACGAAGTCCTTCCTAAATTAATTGAATTTAAAAATTTTGCAGAATAGGAAACCGGACATAAAATAAAAGCTCTTCAGTCTGACAACGGTACCGAATATTGCAATGCAAGCATGGACAACATATTAAGGAAATTTGGAATCCAACGTCGTTTAACGGCAGTCTACACTCCAGAGCAGAACGGCATCGCTGAAAGGAAAAATAGAACGCTCGTTGAATCAGCTAGATGCATGTTAAAGAATGCCGGACTACCACCTTGTTTCTGGGCAGAAGCCATTGCTTCTCCGAAACATCTTCGCAATCGCTGCATAACAAAAAGTTTGGATGGAGACATTCCATACAAGATATGGTCAGGTAAATTGCCTAATTTAAACTATATTCGACCATTTGGCAGCAAAGTTATTATATTGAATAAAACACCGGGTATCGGAAAATTTGATGACAGAAGCATAGAAGGAATCTTTGTTGGTTACCCGGAGAAACAGAAAGGTTACCGGGTGTGGGTCCCGTCAAAACAGAAAATATACATATCCAGCGATATAAAGTTTCTGATGGATTCCAAATGTAATGCAAACGTTGACGACTTCACAGACGACGAAACTATAAACGGAAGATACAACATCGAAAGCCCAAGAACAATTGTTGTAAATACAAAGAATACCAATCAACCCTTCGAAAAGGTAATTGACTCAAATTCTAATTCAGAACCGATGAACGAAATCGAACAGAAAATAGAATTGCCAGGAGAAATTGAAACTCCTAAGAGAATTATAACACCCGGAAAGATTAAACTAAGAAAAAGAGGACGTCCTAGAAAACTGCAAAAAGAAATTCAAACCATTCAAGAGGATAACAAAAATAACAAATCAGAAGAGAGAACGCTTACCAGTCAGGAAGACGAAATCGCGATGACTGTCTCTGAAGTACCTCTGTTAAGTGCCCTGTCAGGGGATGACAAACTAGATTGGAAGGAAGCGATCTATGAGGAAATGCGAAGTCTAGTCACAAACGATACTTGGACAATTGTGGATAGGCCGACCCATGCAAAAACAGTTGGTTGCAGAATGGTTCTACGAAACAAATGGAACGAAAAAGGGGTATTAGACAAACGTAAAGCAAGGCTCGTAGCGAAAGGTTTCACCCAGAAACCTGGAGTAGATTTCCAGGATACGTTTGCACCCGTTGCGAGACTTAGCTCGTTAAGACTTTTAATCGCATTGTCGGCGAAGCATAATTTATTCATTCATCAGATGGACATTACGTCGGCATACCTCAATGGAACAATCGACGAAGATATTTATATGGACATACCCGTGCTGTTGGATGAAATGTTGGAGAGGATGTCACGATATGATTGCGACAAGAACCTGCGAGAAAAATCTTCGACGATGTTGAATGGTCTTCGAGAAAGCGGCGAGAAGGTGTGCAAGTTGAAGAAAGCCCTCTACGGTCTAAAGCAAGCCGGTCGTCGGTGGAATATTAAAATCGACGAAACCCTCAAAAGTATTGGTTTGACGCCAACTATTTCCGACCCCTGCATTTACTCCGACAAAGGTAAGACGGTCTTCGTTTTAATTTACGTGGACGATATTTTGATTTTCTCAAGCGATCAAGGCATGATTCATTCCGTTAAAGATAAACTTACCAACGAATTTCAAGTTCGAGATCTCGGAGAGGCAAACTATTGTCTTGGCATCCTGATAACAAGAGATAAGAGCGGAGTTCAGCTGTCGCAAAGCGGATACATCATGGATATACTGAAAAGGTTCCATATGGAAGAAAGTAAACTTGTAGTTACACCAATGACATCAAACGTTAAGTTATCAAAAGGATGCGACGACTCGGAGGACCGAAGCTGCGACGTTCCGTATAGAGAATTAACAGGCGCTCTCATGTACCTTGCCATTGGAACGCGACCCGACATAGCGTACGCAGCAAGCGCTCTCAGTCAATTTAACAATTGATATAAACAAGAGCATTGGATCGCCGCAAAAAGAGTATTGCGTTATCTAAAAGGAACGTTACACTATGGTCTACGGTTCAAGAACAGCGGAGCAAATTTACTTTCATGCTACGTAGAAGCGAACTGGGGAAACTGCACTCTCGATCGCCATTCTTACACCGGATCGACTTTCATCCTAAGTGGTTCTGCAATCTCCTGGGAGTCGCGAAAGCAGCGAACAGTCGCGCTGTCTTCGACGGAGGCCGAATACATGGCGGTCAGCGATGCTAGCAGAGAAGCGGTATTTCTCCTGAAATTTTTGAAAGAATTAGGTTTTGACAGCCTATGCAATTTAAAAATGTACAACGACAACCAAGGAGCTTTAAAGCTAGCAGAGAACCCTGTTTTTCATGCTCGCTCGAAGCATATCGACATTCGACATTCATTTCGTTCGGGAGGTGCTGCGGAATTGGCCGATTACTCTGGAATATCTACCTACAGAGCGTATGATTGCGGACGTTCTCACAAAACCCCTACCAAAGCCGAACCACGATAAATGTATACTAGGGCTTGGACTAAAAGATGATCGGGCCACAAATTGAGAGGGGATGTTGGATATATACAATTAATGTCCCTCTCAGAGCCATCTACATTTCAACACCAAACATGACAACCTGAAGTTCATCTTATTTCATTGTTCCTCCATTTTGTATTTATGTAATTCATCCACTTCTTATTGAAATACATCTTTCATTCGTTCTTTAAGTTTCAAAGAAGACTGGTGTTTTTGTTCTGCGTCAGCGCAACTCTGACGTCATTATTATTATTATTGTTATTACTATTATTATTATTATTATTATTATTATTATTATTATTATTATTATTATTATTATTATTATTATTATTATTATTATTACTATTATTATTTTTATTATTATTATTACTATTATTATTATTATTATTATTACTATTATTATTATTATTATTATTATTATTATTATTATTATTATTATTATTATTATTATTATTATTATTATTATTATTATTATTATTATTATTATTATTATTATTATTATTATTATTATTATTATTATTATTATTATTATTATTATTATTATTATTATATCAGCTACAAAGCTGACATAACCGCCATCCAGGAAGTGCGATGGGATGGGCCTGGCATAAAAGCGATGAAGAACTGCGATATCTACTACAGCAATTGCTATATACGATGGAGAACTCTTGCTGCTCCGTCAACGTCGGTACCGAGTACTCACCGAGACCTTCAATGTCAAAAAAGGTTTTAGACAAGGCGGCGCACTATTATGTGACTTCTTTAACATCATCCTCGAGAAGATCGTACTTAACTCACAAGTCAACACCAGAGGCACGATCTTCCAGCGCTAAATGAGGGCAAAACGAAGTACATGCTGTCATCAAGGAAGGGCACACAACATTGACGTCTCGGACGGAGCGTCACACTAGGCAGCAGAAGCTTCGAAACTTCGAGGTAGTCAAGGACTTCCTATACCTCGGCTCCACGGTAAACAGGGACAACAACATCAGTACCGAAATCAAACGCAGAATCACTCTTGCCAATCGCTGTTTCTTTCGGCTCAAAAGGCAATTGAGTAATAAAGCCCTCTCTTGATGGACTAAGCTCGCTTTATATAACAGCTTGATGATCCCCGTCCTGCTTTATGGCGCGGAATCTTGGACGTTAGTAAAGGCGGATGTGGAAGTCCTTAGTCTTTCGGAAAGAAAGAACGAACTCTATGGGTTGTACAGCGACATGCGCCTAGTCAAGCATCAACGGATACAACGCTTAAGATGGCTAGGCCATGTAGCCATCTGTGTATGGACACCACTGCTCCAACCCGAAAAGTATTTGAATCCGTGCCATTGGGACAACAACGACAACAGAGGACGGCCTACACTAAAGTGAGGCACACAAGTGGAGAAGGACCTCAACCAACTTGGAGTGCGCAACTGGAGACAGCTGGCAAAAGATCGTGCTGGCTGGAGAGGCATGTTAGTTGAGGCCCAGGTCCACCCCGGACTGTAGCACCACAACAAGAAGAAGAAGATATTTTTCAGGAGAGGGGATCTGTTTCCATACCGAGAAAACGGTTTTCCGAAAGCACACGCGGTCCAGAGGCCGTTATAAAAAATGTTTGTACATCACTATATATGTGCAGATTTGTATTTTCACTATTTCTGGCCTGACTCCGGTTGCATCGAACACCTGAATCCAATTGCAAAAAATTGTATCCCAACAAGGTTTTGTATAACGAGGCATACCTAATTAGGATAGATAATTTCATTATTAAGCTGACTCGAGAGCACATTAAACGAGCGATGACTTTATGCAACAGCATGATCTTTGGGGCGCATTACCCCAACTTCAAGCACTAGCCGGCCTTATACCTCCAGAAGCGTTTCTCTATTTAGACTCCAAAGGGCTGATACAGGACACGGAAGTATGTCCTATCATCTTCCATATCGTACAACGAACAGTGAATAAGCGGCTCCAATACGAACCGAACGTCGCTCGTAAACACGATGAACTTCTTCGGTTCAGAAGGCCAATCTCCGCCCGAGATAGGGCACAGTCCGCCAGTCTCTTCTTATTGTATTATTGCTGTTAATGATGTGAAGTGTTTCTAACGTAAACCTTTTGCTGGTGTGTTTTTCAGTCTGCAGTAGTCAATGGATGGCCAGTGCTGATTTTAATGCGTTCTTATTGTTAATGTCGAATCTATGGCTCTTTCTCTGTCATAAAATTGGCGAGGTAGACAGACCGAATGCAATTTTCAAGTATGTCGATGGTATATTTGCGGTAGTCAACCACAACAAAGTGGAAGATTTGCTTTCGGCTTTAAACAAACAACACAAAAGGTACAGTTTACTGAAGAATTCTATAAGTAAAAGGTCATCGCATTTCTCGACGTAAAAATCCACAGAAAGGTGGACTATCTTTGCTTTGACTGGCACCAAAAGAACCCGGCATCAGGAAGACTGATCAGCTTCAAATTCAACCAGGCCAAACACATAATGATTAACACAGCGGTGAAATGTATAACTAACGTTTTTAGAATAAGTGACGAAAAGTTTTATCCGAAGAACGAGAGGAACGTAAGAGATATTCTGACAAGATATGGCTACACTGACGAACTTACCAGGTGGCTTATATGGCACCACAAGACAAGTAATAATTTTTCTACTTCACGGACGAATAACAGACAATTTAAAAAAAATCATATCCGACTATTGTAACACCACTCTTCACATAACTTAAGCCGTAAATTGACAAAGCAAATAAAACTGACGTCATATACAAAATCAATTGTAAGAGAAATGAAGTAGACACATGGAATCTATGTTACGTAGGCAAAACAAAACAATTTTTACGACAGAAATTGGCCAGCCATTAATCCGACATTAACAATAAGAACACATCAAAAACAGCACTGCCCAACCACTGCCTACTGACTAACCATCATCCGGACTATAACAAATTTAAAATTCTGCAGAAAAACACACCAGCAAAAGGTATACTTTAGAAACTCTTCACTTTTCACGAACGGAAAGCAGGAAACACAAAAGATATCGGCAGTTTACTCAGCATGGGTAACGGCCTGAAATATCAATGTCATATTTCTACATACATCTAGACTGATCTTCGCCCAACGAAGTGCTAACATTACGTGCCATACTAGTTTTTTAGTTTAAATAGCATATTATAAATTTTATTAGTTTAATTTAATGTTAAATATGAAATAATTCGTGTACCATAACCAAAAAGTATTACATAATTTTGTAAGTTTTTTAATACCAGTTTTATTAAAGGGCATTAATGCTGTATTACTTCCATTGTCTCAGTAAACAAAACTCCTCTGAAGATGACAGCATCCCCTGTCGAATCATCGGGATAACACAAGTGACATTAACTTGTTTCAGTTGCTATCTTATGACCAAAAGAACCGACAAGGAATTAGATTCTTCAACCACAAGCTAAAAAAATAACAAAAAAAAAAGAAAAAATAATAAAATTGCACGTAAAAACAACAAACAATAAAACAATATTTAAGTCCCCTAAAAAGGGTGCATCGTTGTTTATTAATTATATATGTAGAGCATATTTATTTATATACGCCATCGTTCGCACATGTGTATTTTCATATGGAAATAGTTAAGTCTTATTAATTGGTAAGTTTCAGTTTAGTTCAAAATGAGGATAGGTTAGGCTAGGTTAAGAAAACAAAGGAACTTTTCTTGGAAAAAATCAATATATATTATTATATAATATTACAAAAAAAAATAAATCACTTAACAAAACTATGCCCAAAGGCATTTTCAAATTAGATACAAACTAGTTTAGAGCACCCGCTAATGGTCTGTAAGTTAGATTTAAAAACTATTGTAAAGATACATGCAACCTAATTTAAAGTATTTTTCTGCAATTAAGATACTATTATTTCATATATTTAATAAAATAACTTCGTCTACCTAGGCTTAGTGCTCGCCGTGGCGTAGTGGGTAGAGTGCGACGCTCACACGCCGAAGGGTCTAGGTTCGACTCCCAGCTCAACACCAATTTTTCGAATTTTTCACGGCACCACCTCTTTCGGGCTGCTGACAACACTCAAAGAGTAATAACTGTCTAAGAAAGCTTCTCAAATTACGCCGTTCGGAGTTGGCAAAAAACTGTAGGTCCCTTCTACTCGTGAGAGAACAGTAGCGCGCACAACACGAGTAGTTGATGAGCAAGCTAGGCCCTGGTCCCCCTTTGGACTGTAGCGCCAACAATTATCAATTAATTACCTAGGCCCTGCAGTAAATCAGTACCTTAATCAAATGAAGAATTGCTCTTGTCAATCGCTGTTTCTTTGGGTTCAAGAGCCAATCGAGTTAAAAAGCCCTTTCTCCAAGGACTAAGCTTGCTTGATATAACAGCTTGTGGGTGAAGAATTATAAATATTAAAACTACTTTTTTTTTTGTTTTTTTTTTTCTAGTGCATTTTTATTTATCTTAATTCAGTTTCTTACATGCTAGACCAAAACACTAAAAATTAGCTTACCAAATTAATCTACTGACATTAATTCTAACTACTGACTCTTCATGAGTACTCTAAGCTAATCTAGGATTTTTGTTTTTGCCTTTCGGCTTCCTGTATTATTTAAAAAAACAAAAAGTACTTAAACCTAAATATATACATCTATTGACTTTCTCCAAGAAAAATTAAAAACTTGGATTTCGATATTTTTATTTTTATTCTTAACCTAACTTATTCAACTATTTATCCTAGCTATACCTAAAAATGTATTTAAACCAAAACTGTACTGAGATTCTTTTGTTCGATATAAGTGAAGACAGGCTCGAAGGCACAGCCTCTCGAACACCCTTATCTTTTCCATCTGAGAAGGACTCACGTTGAACCACACAGGACAACCATATACCGTGATTGGCCGGATGAGGGTCATGTAGCACATTACCTTCACTCTGGTGTCAAGTTGACTGCTGTAAAACAGACCTCTTGCCATAGCGAAGACATTCTTAGCCCTGATATCTTACTACATTTTTCAAGGACAACGGCGGCCCCAGTGGATCAACTATGTCAAACTTGCGCCAGTTCATTTTCGTGTCCCTTGAGGCTCTGGACAGCGGGGTTCTGAAAAGGATAGTTTCACACTTCTGGTAGTTGATCTTCAACTTCCAGTCGTCGCAAAATCGTTGAATCGCATCGAAGTCACTCTGCAAAAAACCGTTTATTCCTTCTACATTCGGACCTGATCTGTACGCGATAAGATCATCGGCAAACGCTATTATGTTAAGCATATAACCTATAAGATCGCTAGTGAATATAGTGAACAAGATCGGCGAACCCACCGCCCCTTGTTGCAACCCATTTTTTATGTGGAACACAGTGGTGGAAATTTCGTTCCCATTTTTCACAACGAACTTCCTGCCTGTTACCATGTCGTAGATCATATATAGCAATGTTTTATGAATGCCAAACCAGACCAATTTCAGGAAGAGTCCTTCTAACCATACGGTGTCGAAAGCTTTTTCCATGTCAATCAAGCAGGCCCCTGTGCACTGTGTTTTATTTCTATTCCATTGAATTTCAGAAACCATTTTAGACGCAGCATGAATGGTGTCATGCCCCAGCCTGAAGCCAAATTGGTTTTCCGGTATTAATTGTTTTTCCTCAACCCATTTTTTCAGAGCTCTAATGACTATCTTCTCAAATACCATGCTTATGCACGGAAGAAGACTTATAAAACGGAGATTCGTCGGGATGGAGGTATCCTTGCCCCGTTTTGGAATGGGCTGTACCACAGCTGTTTTCCAATGCGCCGGGTAATATGCATTACTCAGTGCATTGTTGAAGAGAGTTGTGTATACGTCCACCGCCTCAGAGGGCAGATGGCGCAGAACAATATTGGGTATCCCATCTATTCCCACAGACTTCTTCTTTTTTAGTGAGTTGAGGATACCTTGGAGTTCATCTTTAGTAATAAGGATGGAGTTGTTTCCATCATCGGCGACGAACTGAACCTGGTGAAACCAGGGTTCTCGGATCGCCATTGACTTATTTCATTCCTCAGACAGATATGGTTTAGCAATGCTCTGTTTTCCAGTTCGTGATTTGGACTACGAGTCTCGTTGACCATATACACTCTCTGAAAAACAGCACCAATTGCTCTCACCTTCTCCTTTGCATCCTCAAGTACGAAATAGTCGTTGTCAAGCACAGCCCTATCTGGATCGATGCCAACTGACGTAAGTAGGCTTACGTTGTCTGTTGTTTTGTCAAGTCGAACATTCTGAATGTCGTTGTGATCTTTCCTCTGAAATATTTTATTTACTTGCGGGAACATGCTCGGGTTGTTGGATCTTACAGCCCGAATCTTATTGCTCCAATGCAAGCTTATAGCTAGACTGTTATTTAGCCGAATTAACTATTGGAGTACTTTGATCTGTGCCTTCAGACAGCGAATCTCCGCATTGTGTGGATCCGTAAATCTCCTGTACAAGAGTTTAAGCCTTGACAAAAGTCTATTTTTTTGCACGTGAAGTGCATCGATGGTAGCATTTCAATAAATGTCGCCATCATCGGTATGTGCTACCTTCGGAATGGTTTTGTCCATTATTCGTTTTATGACTTCGTCCATTTGTGTGAGGTACCCATCAACCTCTTCGTTCGTAAGGTTTCTGTTCGTAGGAGGATTGATCACACTCGAACTTATTTCTCTGGCTAAGGTTCTACAGAAACGTGACTAGCGCGCCTTATTGTAATTATAAGGATGCGTTTGGACATATTCCTCCAGTTCCTCTAGCTTATTCGGGAGCTGTATTACCGCGACGAGACCACAGTGATCACTGTCATACTCGACCGTAGTTAAACAGTTCCCCGTTCGTCGCTCCACGTTAAGTATTGTTAGGCGTCTGTCGATTAGCATTACATCCAGATAGGAAATGATCGTCTATCGGTTGCAAGCAAATCCAGCCTGAACTCAATATTGTTTTGTTCTATCCACTCTATGAGAGCGTTTCCTCTCTCGTTTGGAACAGTATTACCCCATTCACCCTGTTTGGCGTTCAAATCCCCGGCTAATATATAGAAGTTTTCTTCAGAGTTCAAGCAGAGGCTGGTGAAAAAAGCCTCAAGCTCCGAAAGAATGTTAGAGTTTTGAGGTTCTGATGCATAAGCAGCGATTACAAACAACTTCTTTCCACCTTGAAGAGAGATACGTGCGATGTCCGCTTCTAGCACACCAGATCCACTAACTTTATTGCTATATATGGCCACCACGAGTGGATTGGGGTCGGTCTCTTCTAATAATATGGTACATTTTGTACCTGAGATTTCGCGTCTGGTTTAGCTTAGTTTCGCTAGCCATAAGCACATCAGGATATTAAGATAGCAACAGGTTAGAGAGCGTTAGTTTTCGTTCGATCCTTATCAGCGAATTAACATTCACCGCTAGGATCTTAAGGGTTCTTACCTCGCGTGAGCCCATTATATCTGAGCGCGCTTGTATGCAGGCAGCTGAGAGACGAGGAAATCTACTCTAGCCGTCTGCGTAAGGAAACTGGTCTGTAATTCGACCATCTGTTTCTGCAAGGCAATCATCTGCGCTTGCATCGACTCAATGGAAGATATTACATCCCTTATGGAGGGTTCTTTCTCGCGTTGCCTGGCAATAGGAGCCGGGGCAACCTTCGGCACTATACGTTGTGCCGGTTGTCTGCCTGACACCATTTGGGCGTAGGAGATACCAGGCGTAACGCTGGTAGCCAAGACACGGGCCGTTGGCCTGGCTGCAACCTTTTTGTCATTCCTTATTTCCTTTGCATTCTGTCGGAGTTCTTTAATTCGTGGACACCCCAAATAGGTTGCGGGGTGTCCGTTTCCTCCGCAGAGTACACATTTGAGGAGCGTCTTATCCACAGCGTCATCAGTCCCTAAAGGGCATTCCCCTTTGTTGTGGCTGAGGGTGTATCGTGCGCAGCGGAACTCCATATTGCAGTTCTCCGCAACGTGCCCCAGCCTTCTGCACCTCGCACATTGAGGTACGTGGTCAGTCTTATTTAATTTTTTCCACTTTACACACAGGCCACCTACGAAGCGGATTTTTCGTAGGTTGTCGATTTTAGTGCTAGGGGATACCTGAACTAAGAAGAAGGGAAGCGCCTTCTTCTTCTCTTTCGCTGCCGCAGTGTTGAAAGACTTAACCCCTACAAAATGGACCTCGTCGCTCTCAACTTGGCGCAGCTTGCCGAGAAGAACCTTCGGGTCAGTGGAAGGATTAATGCCTTTCAGAAGCAATGTCTGCGGCCTTTCCCCTCTCGGGGTGTAAGTATAAAAGTCAGCGTTCGATGCCGCTAACTTTTGTTTCAAAAATCTAAACCCGTCCATTGTTAGGCAATGGACGGAGTGAATTTGGGGAGTTTTATACTTAATGTAAAAGTGTTATTACCTAGGGCCAACTCACTCTCCAGTCTCCAGTTCGTCGGTCCCTATGTCGAAGACGTTGATGGGTGGGCATCGCACTTTCCTTTTCTCCTGTCTGTTCTGTAGTTGTGACTGTTGTTGGTTATGCTGCTTTTGGTTATTTAGCTGCTGTTGTTTTTCCTGCTGCTGTTGCTTTTGTTTTGGCTGCTGCTTATGATGTTGTTGCTGCTTGTTCACATGAGCTGCCTTCACTACGGTAGCTCGCGTTTGTTTCGCATGCTGGTGCTGTTTTTGTTGTTGGCTCAGCTGCTTTTGTATTTGCTGCAGCCGTTGCGCCTCCTTAGATGTTGACGGTATTGGCTCGTCCGGTTATTTTGATTTAAGCAGCTCTTATTGCTTCCTAGCTTTGTCCTGCTGTTGTCTCTCCCGCAGTTCCCTGAGTTCGCGTTGCTGCGTTGGTCGTTGAGGAATTTTATATGGGCGTTGAGCTTTGCCCGTTCCTCGTCGAGTTTCTTGAGTTTTTTTAAGTCTTCCTTAATTTCCTCTGCCTCATCATCGGCGTCCGAGGTTGCCAGCACTTGGTAGGAATTGCCACTTCCCCTGTACGAATATCGACATTCATTGCCCTCCGATTCGCATTGTGGGGCGTCAATGTCGATTGGGGCTGTTGTAGAAGCCGACTGTGTTGTTGTTCCTGTTGCTATCTTTGGCGATGTTGTTTTGGTCGCTACCGACCCGCCCTTATTCGGTGCGACCGCTTGATCTTCTGACGTCATCATTGTCGTCCGACGTTTGATGAGATTGGACTGCGGCTGCAGCTTCTTCCTTCTCTTTTTCGTGTCCGTGTTACGGCTTGATGGACTAGCCACACGGATGCTGCCGTCACTTGTTAGGTGGCCTAACGTCCCAGCCACCGGTATTTTAAGATCACCCGATTTCCTGAGCTCGGGTCGCTCGTCACTCTCCATGTATTTCTTGCTCACACAAATTGTTTATTTATTTTAAATTAAAAAAAAAAAACTCTTTTTTTAAATCACACACTCTCGGGATTCGAACCTGGAATCCCTCGAGTCACCGTCGCTGGCACTGGCGCTCTACCACTCAGCTACCGAATTGATTTTTTTTGTCTATCACTGCACTTAATCAAATTCGCTTATTCGCTTACTTTTTTAGCCGAAACACGTGTTGACGCCACGGAAGTCTGTGAACGACGTACTTTTTTTTTTTGTTTTTGGACACGCGTTCACGCGCGGTAACGTTGTTGATTGCGCTCAACAAAACGAACTGCCAAGACTATCCTCCTAAGTGCACAGGTGAAGTTGGCATACAGCCTCCACGCGGTGCCCTCTGGATAGCCATCACAACACCCATTGTATGGTGAACCAATGTAAGCAGCGAGCCCCTCTGCCCGAGGGCTTAAATAATAGGCCTGGCCTACTGTGCGTGAGGTTGACTTTCTCACGACATAAAAATAATATAGTTCAGAAAGAACGATATGCCTCGAATAAGGACGTTAACTGTTGACGACCCCAGCAAACATTTTAAGGACAACGATTTTCTGTTTTGCACGTGGAATGTGAGGTCCCTTAACAGACCACGTGCAGCCGAATAACTTGCGGAAACCCTTTACTGCTACAAGGCAGACATTACCGCCATCCAGGAAGTGCGATGGGATTTGCCTGGCATAAAAAAAAAGAAATGCGATATCTACTACAGCAATTGCAAAAAGTCTTGAGCTACGACCTCGTTAGCGAACGCCTCATGACAATTCGCATCAAGGCTAAGTTCGGGAACATAAGCCAAATTTGCGCTCACGCCCTGACAGAGGAAAAGCATGACAACACCAAGGATAACTTACAGTACCTCACAAAGTTCAGCATACACCTATCACTACTTCATATTCGTTCTGGCCGACCACTTTTTTGTTTTATTTTTTTGGTATACGATCATAACTGAATACATATCTTAAACAAGAGTATATGCCAAATTCACAGACAGGCGACTTCCTACCAGTACTTTTCGCATGAAAAAGGAAACAACCCCTGAAATCGGCATACAAAATTGAGCATATAGATGTCATGTGTGCGTTATACACAAGCTTCGCAGAATCGATACAAATTTGTTCAGGAATGAGGCAACAAATGTCCCTGATGATCATTTCTGCACACGCTTTTGAACTGAAAAGACCGATATTCTCTTCTGTACGTAAAACATGTGAAAACAGACTACTTTTCCAACGAGAATGCTCATAATTAAGCTATTTTGCGAGGGGAAGTCGATGCGAAAAATAGGAGAAACTGTAATTTCTCTTATAAACAATTATAGATATGAAGGGACACTAAAAAACAGACCTGGAAGGGGAAGAAAAAAATTGCTCTCAGATCAAAACGAGCGGTATATTCTTCGGACAATCAAGTCGAATCCAAAATCTAGCGTTCCAAAGTTGACGACTGAGGTGTCATCCGTAATTAGTTAGCCTCTTTCAGTGGAAACCGTTCCCAGAGCCATGAGAAAGAATAATTTAAATGGTAGGATCGCCCGAAGAAAGCCGTACATTTCCCTAGTTAAAAAGAAGAAAAGATTGGAGTTTGCCAGACAATATGTAAACCACTCGGAAAGCTTTTGGGAAGGTGTAAACCACCGGGAAAGCTTTTGGGAAAGTGTTTTGTTTTCAAATGAAACAAAAATAAATTAATTTGGGTTTGATGGGAAACAAATTGTTTGGAGGGAACCAAATACAGCTCTCAAAGCTAAAAATATGAAGTTAACCATAAGACACGGGGGAGGATCTGTGCTGTAGTGGGGTTGTATGGCTTCAAATCGCTGTGGAAAGTTCGAATTTATAGAAAATACTATGGACAAAATTGGGTATTTGAATATTTTAGCACGAAATTTTTTTACGAAGTTCCGCAGTAAAATTATGTCTACCTTCGGTTTTCTGATTCCAACAAGATAATGATCCGAAGTACACCTCCTATTTAGTACGCGAATCAGAAAGCAGCTAAAAAACACCCCCACAATCGCCGGATCTTAACCCTATTGAACATCAATGGCACGAAATAAAAGTACGGGTTAAAGAATGTAGCCAATAAGCAGGAGCTAAAAGCTAAAATTCAGGCAGCTTGGGAAGGGACTCAGCTATCTTTTACTGAAAAACTGGTAAAATCCATGCCACGGCGGTTACAAGCTGTCATAGATGCTGAAGGAGGTGTCACGGGTTACTGAAATTGTATTTGTAACTGTTTTTGTTTTGTGTTTTAGTGGTAACTCGAATTACTTTAAGTGTATGAACAATTTTGTGTGTTAAAATGAAGTGCCTTTTTTATTTTGCATAGAAATAGCAAGTTTTTTTTTTTTAATTTTCATATTTTTGTTTATGGTTTTAGCAATTGAAATATGTCAATTCGAACTGCATTTAAGTTTTATTAATTAACTACTTTTTGTAACACGAAAAAGATAAAAATATGTTTAAGCTGTGAGTGTATGCTCAATTTTGTGAGGTACTGTATATGGTCTACTAGAAAGAACATACGATCGATGCCCCAGCTACGACACCAAGGTCGTTCTAAGAGACTTCAACACTCTACTGAGAAAGGAGGACATCTTTGCTGTAGTCATCGGTAAACACAGCTTGCACGAAAGCGGAACGTCTCTGTAGCCAGCACGCGGTTCCCACACCTGGACATTCACAAAGGGACCTGGCGATCTCCTGATCAACCAACAGTCAACCAGATTGCGATTGACGTCAGGCACTCCTCCAATATTCTCGATGTCCAAACCATTCGAGGTGCAAACATCAACTCAAATCAGCACCTTGTTATAGCCAAGGTAGAATCCCGGATATCGAAAGAGTAACTGAATCGAGACAGGCCAAAACGGTTTCACGTCAGAAAGCTACAATTGCGACAGGTCGCTGGGAACATTGCCAGCTAGCCGTCAATGAGGCGTTTCCTGGCATTGAAGCGGAAGCGGCTAAATTGGGTCTAGCGTTAAAGGAAGCCAAAATAAAGTACATGTCATCAAGGAAGGACACATAACATCGACGTCTCGGACAGAACGTCACACTAGGCAGCAGAAACTTCGAGGTAGTCAAGGACTTCGTCTACCTCGGCTCCGCAGTAAAAAGGGACAACAACATCAGTACCGAAATCAAGCGCAGAATCACTCTTGCCAATCGCTGTTTCTTTGGGCTCAAGATGCAAATGGGTAATAAAGCCCTCTCTCGACGGGTTAAGCTCGCTTTATATAACAACTTGATCATCCCTTTCCTACTTTATGGCGCTGAAAGCTGGATGTTACCAAAGGCGGATGAGGAAGCCCTTAGTCTTTTCGAGAGAAAAGTTTTGCGTGCGATTTTTGGTCCTGTTTGCGTTGATGGCATCTGGAGGAGAAGATTTAACGACGAACTCTATGGGATGTACAGCGACATGCGCCTTTGAGATGGCTAGGCCATGTAGAGCGTATGGACACCACTGCTCCGATCTTAAAAGTCTTTGAATCCTTGCCATTGGGACAACGCAACAGAGGACGACCTAGACTAAAGTGACGCACACAAGTGAAGAAGGACCTCAACCAACTTGGACTGCGCAACTGGAGGCAGCTGGCGAAAGATCGTGCTGGCTGGAGAGGCATGTTGGTTGAGGCCCAGGTTCACCCCGGACTGTAGCGCCACATGAAGAAGAAAAAGAAGAACTCAACACTGTTCGTGAATCGGACCAGAAAAATTGTTGCTGGATACTCTTTCATTGTTTTTGCCAAGCGTGACTCTAGAAGTGCGGCCTGCAGTTCCAAACATGGTATGAAAAGTTGTTAAAGTGGAGCTACTTTTGTTTTTGTGACGCCGAGAGAACAAATGATCTGCTTATTCCAAATGCATCTTATGTAGGCAACAGCTACATGTCCGCCCTCACTGGAGTCTGCAAAGACATGGAGTTGATTTTCTGGAATTCTGCCGGAAGTTCTGTCTATATAACAGTGCCGAATGTTGCAGCGCCCGCTCCAGCTGTGGAAGAATCGAAGTCCATTAGAGCCATTTTTCTTGTTGTTGATCTCTTATTTCTTCGTACTTTGGCATACATTAAGTAGTTGGCCAACCGTCCTAGAGGATCAAAAATTCACATTAGCGTACGTGAAACCTCACGCTTTTGGACTTTGGACATTTTCGTTGGTATGAATTGGTAGATTTTGAAATCTGGAATCAAGCTTAAATGTGAAGCAATCAGCTTTAGTGGGCCACCATATGCCAAGCACTTTCTCTGTGGGTAGCTCTGAGTGCAGTTCTATTTTAAAATCTTCTTTGTTTTCCGGATTTATTGCTGCAGCAACCACTTCAGCATCAGCCCTGTTGGTGAATAAATGTTATCTCCTTGGCAAGTTTTATTGCCTCTGGCTCACTGTCAACGCTATCCATCAACGTAGTGGTTTTCACGTATTGATCTCTTGGTCCGGGAATAATCACTTTTAAACTCTTCAACATTTTCGTTTTTTACGAATTGCGCACAAAATAGTGAACAAGTTGCTCCAAACGTCATGACCATCATAACGTACTTATTTAATTTTAATACATTTACTCCATAAATAAAATGTATTCATTAGAAGAATTAAAGACTTTTGTTCTTACAAAGGTTGCCTTTTATATTTCGGGATTGGGCAACCCCTCTCTTTAAGTTTTACATTTTTGAAGTTATACGTACTAAGAACGTTGTGACATACGAGCGCTATTTGTGTTGTTTACAATAACTTAAAAGATTCATCTCGCCCAAAAAATGGTATTAAATTTTTTACAATTTTCGACGTGGATTAACGCAACAACAGTGCATCGATGAACTTTATTCAATTTTTGACGATGAAGCTCTATCAAGGACCAGTGTTTATCGATGGTATGGTGAATTCAACCGAGGTCGTAGTTCATTCCAAGACGAATTTCGGGAAGGTCGTTCAAAATCAGTTGTTGTTCCAGAAATCATTGATGCTGTGCACCAACTGATATTGCAAGATTGTCATGTGACCTAACGTGAGATTATTTACGCGTGTGAGCCCGAAAGAAAACAGCAGTCGACTGCATTGGTGTTTCAATTTGAGCCAAATTCAACTAAAATTGCTCGCGCACGATGCACTTCGAATCAAATGGCAATAATGGGAAAACTGGACATGTCACAACCGTACAACAACAACGCAGAACAGTCAATTCTGAATGGTACACAACCAGTTGTCTTCCACGAAATCAGGAAAACCAACCGCCGAAGACGGATCATCACCACGACAATGGGAGCTCTCACACATCGGCTCATACAACTGTATTTTGGAGCACTCAAAACATCGATTTGATAAGTCATCCGCCGTATAGTCCTAACTTGGCACCGAATGACTTCTTTTTATTCCCGTACTCAAAGAATAAAATGAGAGGACAACGTTTTTCGACACCTGAAGAAGCGGTTGATGCGTTCATAATGCATGTGTGCTTCGACAATTGGTTCAAACGTATGCAAAAGTATATAGATCTTAATGGGGAGTATTTTGAAAAACAATAAAGCTATTTTCGATGATTAATATTTGTTTTTGTTCTCTAATCCCGAAATATAAACGGCAACCCTCGAAATGGTCAATGCACAGTAAAGAAAATAAATTATGAAAGGCGCATTTCGCTTTAAGCAAAAAAATTATTCATTTCATCTTCATATTGAAATAAAATTAATTTGTCGTCTTATAGAACACACACATATTACAAGAACATTATAGAATCTTTTCCTTACTTACCATCAGAAACTAATAAGGAATTGGTCTCTGCAACATGGGAATTGTTATTTTCTTACAATACGCATGTATACAAAAAAGCATCAAATGCACATACGCCTAACACCCAACTTTGTTTTTTCGGGGGTTGGGATAAACTACACTGGAGCGCTCAGACTCAAATACTGGTCAATTGTACTACCAGCCAGTAACCTTCATTTAATGTAATTTCTTGGTTTTCCGAAGAAAAACCAAGATGTGCTTGTGTGATATAGAACTTAAGTTTTCAGTTCACACAACATCAGCGCCATATAACCGCCACCTGATACGAGCGAAAGCAGAACACTGACGGAGAAAGTGCTCTGAAGTGTCTTCACCTTCTCCACAGGCGTCGCAGTGTGTGACATCACTAAGCCCAAGCCGACTCAGGTGCATAGCGAAGGTAAAGTGTCCCGTTAGTACACCGACAAGTCGTCTGTACTCGTTTCTGTCTAGAGATAGCAGAAAAGACGCGGATTTCTTGCTGACGTTTGGCAGCATACTCTTGGTCACCCTGCTTCCTGGAGAGTCACGCCATCTCTGGTTGTGCTGTAGGGAGACCCAACCATCGACGGAGGCTCTGACCAGGGACGCGGGTAGGCCCAAGGTGGGCCCTACGAATGCCTCTGCTGAACCTAGCCTAGCTAGTTCATCGACAGTCTCGTTTCCCAGGATCCCGTGATGACCCGGGACTCAGACAAGTCTTAGCGAATTCAGCCTTCCCACCACATAAAGGGAACACCTGCATTCTTGAACTATCTTGGAAGTGGTTTAAGGGTTGAGTAAGGACTTGAGCACAGCTTGACTGTCGCTGCAGGCGCAGATACTTCTTTGCTTCCACCTATTCTTTACAATATAGTTGGTGGTCATTAGGATCACGAAGGCTTCCGCCTGGAAGACCAACGCGAAATTACCTAAAGAGGCGTGAAATCTGATGTTGACGTTTTCCCCGAAGGCCCCAGCTCCAGAACCCTCCGTTGTTTTGGAGCCGTCCGTGAAAATCCGACTACATTCCTTTCCCGGTTCAGTTTCTGGCCACAGCCAGTCTAGGGCACGAGAAAAGTCGACTTTGTATAAGCGTCGCAATTATTGGCGACCTCGCATCAGACGGCATGTCCATGAGAGTAGTATCATAGGAGATGCGGTGTGCGAGGTCATCGAAGCTCCAGTGCGAGTGGAACCAAAGACCATTCCTTTTTAATCGAGAGATGGCCTTGAGTGTACATCCCATGATGTGAAGATCAAGGGGGAGATTAATCAGAGCATCAAGAGCAGAGCCAGGCGTGCTGGAGAAAGCAACTGTGCAGCCGAGACAAACTGTGCTTTGAAGCTTGGTGAAAGCAGCAGTCACGTATTTGCGCTAAAGCTTGTTTCACCAAACGGCTGATGCATAAGAGAGAAGTTGTCTTATCGTTGCTGTGTAGATCCGAACGTATCTTTTTCGTGATGGACCCCAGGTTTTGCCAAAAACTCCCTTACTTTTTGTCTCAATGTTCCTTTTCCAGAAAAGTCTTCTGTCCAGGATAACACCTAGATATTTGGCTTCATTCTAAAGTGGGAAAGTGACGCCTTTAACTACCAGTTGAGTCAGACCAGTCAGATTCATCCTTCTCGTGAAGAGAACGACCACAGTTTTAAGAGGGTGGATTGCCCATTTCTGGTACACCAATTATTTATCATGTCAAGAGCCCACTTGCACTATCGGCCGCAAGGCATTGTCCGGTAACCAGTACGGCTACATCATCCGCATAAACCTAAACCTGTTAGCTCTATCCAAAGCGGAAAGCATAGAATCGACCAGTGTGCACCATATGAGAGGTGCAGGATGCCGCCTTGGGGGCAGCCCCTGTTAACCTCCGACATTACAAACTTGTCACATTCCGCCTCCGCGATTATAGTCCTATTCATTGGCATTGCTTTTATCCACAACACCAATGATTCCTCTACGCCGTAATTCCTGACCGCGTTACACATACCATCGAAAGTCGCATTGTCGAAAGCACCCTCTATGTCGATGAAAATGCCAAGTGCGTATTCTTTCCTGTCAAGTGCACTCTCAATTCTACCGACGAAATTTTGAAGTGCAGTCTCACAAGATTTTCCGCGCTGGTGGGCATGTTGCATTTGAGATAGAGGGTGTGATCGCAGAGCGCTTTTGCGCATGTGCAGGTCGACCAGCGTCTCTAAGCATTTTAGCATGAAGGAGGTGAGACTGATAGGCTTGAAGTTTTTGGCGAGTGAGTAGTGTCCTTTACCAATTTTCGGTATGAAGGCTACCCCACTGTACTGTAATGTATGCCAGCACGAGGCTAGCAGTGAAAATTCTTTTCAGAGTCGGCAGTATAGGGTCTATGCCCTTTTGCAACAGTGCTGCATATATGCCATCGGTGCCCGGTGACTTGAAACTATCAGAACAACAGCAACAGCGTACTTAATGGCTTCATCAGTGAACACGAGCGATGAAATATACCAGCCTCTGCGTGTAGTATTTGTCTGCTAATCCCCAGTTTCGGAAATCGGCACTGGTTTTGAGCTGACTGTGATCTGGTTCCCAGGGAAGTGAGTCTCTAGCATGAGTTGGAGGGTCTAGCTTTAGACTCGGTATAGGTACCGTCTGTTTTTTTAGTGTGTCCAGCCTCACTACTTCGTCCCTTTTAAGGACTTTCACTAGTCTGCTGGTTTACCTGAGTGTTTCGATTTTCCCACAAAAGTCTTTATAAGAGGCACTTTTCGAAGCTCGAATTAGCCTTTTATATTCTTTTTGTTTTATCAATACAGGTCCCAGTCCTCTTCCAGATTTGTCTTGAGTGACCTACTCAGAAGTTTCCTTGCGCTTTCTCTGCAATTCCGCGTTCCACTACGGAACAGGGGTTCTGCAGGGGTGTTTTTAAACTGGGCATGTCAGTTCGAAACCTTTGGTTAGGGTATCGTTCAGGTTCTGAACTGCCACCTCAACCTTACGCCTCGTTCTGAGTTTTAGGAGAGGCACAGTGCGATTTGCTAACTCTTCCCTAAACTTTGGCCAGTTTGGTTTCCTGCTTCTCTGCGAGACGTTCATTTCGCATTCGATTCGGAACTGGACATGGACACTTCCGACAGAACTTTCCAGTCTGTGATCTCCTTAAGATATCTATTTGAAAGCGTTAACTCAGTCTTTTGTCTTAACGCTATTTGATAGCGTTAAGTCAGTCTATTTGTCGTAACAAATGTTGATTGCGATCCAACGTTGTTTATGGTCAGGCCAGACGAAAGTGTGAAGTCGAGAAGATACGACCCTCTCCTGTTGCACTTGCTGCTGCCCCAGAAGATGTTCTGAGCATTAGCGTCGCAACAGATAACTAGGCCCATCTTTTTCGATTCACAGTACTCTACGAGTTCCGCTACTTCCCTTGGTGGAGGTGGTAGGACGGAATCGTAGGGGAAGTAGACCGAAGGGGAAGTAGACCGCAGCAGCTAAATCTTGTCCACAGAATTTTCCTGGCTTGGTTGCTGGGAGAAGATTCGTCACAATAAGATAAGCTCTCGCAGAGAAGCCTCAGGAGATGTGATTTTTCCACACTCATGATTCCTGGGTAGATGTGCAATTTTGTCTTCATCATGGAAGGTCTTCATCATGGAAGGCATCCTTAGAATAATGAAGGTTGATCTGGGTAAACAGTGGCATACAGAGTTTCCGTGAAAAACATACCTTATTCGCAAACCTTGGACATGAGGCGGAAGTTAATCCGTCCAAGGTGCAGATAGGGTCGAGAGCCGTATCTGGAGACGATGGTCTCAACCGAAGATCGGTCCAGGCTTAGCGGTTCTTCCTCTCCTTGTGGGAGACCTTCCACCTTCTGGTTTCGCGATCAGGGTTCTGGATGCGGGGACGCGGGGACCCGCCAGCACATCCGCCGTGTACCTGAGTGGCCCCGGGATCCAGCAGATGGCGCGCGTGAATTTTAAAGGTCTGAGAACCTCAAAACTTGTGGTTCCCCGGAGGGGGGGGGGGAATTTTCGGCACGAAAGTGCTCAGCCACTCAAGAGATTGCTGTGTGAAGCACTTCACCAAAAAGATTCCGTTTTCCAGAGCACAGCCCTCCACTTGGAAGCAAGCGTTCTCTGCCTTAGCCAGCTCCCACAGCTGATCTTCGCAGTGTTTGCATTCTGCGTCGGTCATGCTGTCGTCATTCCATTCATTGCCAGCTTTCCCTATTCGCAGCAGCAGTAAAGAGATGGCTGCCTTCTTATAGGGCTGCGGACCTCGTTTTCCGCTTGCCCCGCGTTTGAGTCTATTGGCGGGCTCTCCCGCAGCAGTCAATTTCCGCTTATCCAAGCCGCAGCCAGTACTAGGTGCGGCACCGGTGTCTTGCGAACCTTGCGGGGGTGCTGCCAACGGGAATGTGCGAAGACGTTTTTCGCTTTTTTCTTTGAGAGCCAGAGGAAGAAGAGGCGACGTTGCTTTCGGAGGATGTGCCAGTTTCGGTTGGTGCTAATTCTACTGACCTAATTCTCTTTGCCTTCGCCATTGAAGAAGTACTGCCTTCGACGCTTGCGCCTTGAACCACTTTCGTGATCTCTTTGCGCCGCTCGGTGGCAGCCTTCCTTCTCCTCCTATTCCTTTGGCTTTTAGTCAGAGGCTCCCCAGGTGCCTGATCTTTTGGGGCTCGTTCTTCCTTTTCGGATTTCTGAGACGCGCCATTAGAGGTGGCACTCTGGCAAGCTTCTTGAACCTGAGCCAGGAGATTAGGACTAACCGGGCTGAACCTCTCCAACGCTTTCTCCGGCCTTAAAACTCATTCTGCGGAGGGCATCGTAGAGTGAGTGGCAAGAATCATTGTTTTCAGCGCCCCTGCGGGCGGAGTGTGCTTTGAGTATGGTGGTTAGGGCCTGCAGAATTCTTGCCCCGGCCGATGTTGAAAAGACAACGGTTGGATTATCGCAATCACGAGTACCACCTGGAGTAGTCAAATCCTTTTGGTTTGCCTCCGTACAGTCTTTATTTAGAACGTCCAAAGACAAGACGTTTCTGGAGTTTAGTTCCACGTCTCACCTGTAATCTTTCGAACCGAGGTTCATTGACTCTTATGCCCTTTCGCCGCGACAAGGCATGCAGAAAGGAAGGGAACACCCAACTTAATCTAGAGTAAAGGTCAAATCACAACAGCGCGGTCGGTCTTTGACAGGCCTTCGTACGCCTTTAATCAATTTTATGAAAATGTGATGTCAAAAGACTTTCTCAATGTTCAAATCGAAATAGAACTCCGGCGTTCAGGTATTATTTCAACAAAACAACTAATTATCTGTATAGTAACACATCTTAATTTCATGAAATGGCCAAATGTATACGGCACCTCTTCCGCATAGGTTCTGATGTCGGGGTTTCATAGACATCCGGCGACAAGGGCAATGCCTCGATATTGGATAGCTGGCGAGAAGAGGGATACAGGTACTATTCTTCAACAAGTGATGTACCGCTCCTGGAGGGTTGCTTCCACCTTTTTTTTTCTTGCACGAAACGATCCCGCAGGCTCTTCCACCGTTGCTTACACTCTTCGACTGAAGTTATATCACAATTAATAAATAGATATATAATAATAATAATAAATACTTAATTTTGTATTCATCTGGTCTGTAAAATTCCTCAGACACTTTTACCCGCTCCATAGCTCGTTTGTGAGTATATTTGTAGGAGCGTGACTTTGTATTGTAGAAGCATTCACGCTTCTTCAACTCTGCAATTAGATTTTGCTCGAAACTCGGCATGTCCTAAAACTAATTGCTATCAAATAACTAAAAAATACTTACACAAGAAGTTGCCTATGGCTGCCGCTACCAATTCAAATCTGTAAGTAAATAAAAAACAAATATTTCAGCTGACTGAGTAGAGAGCAGCACTGCTGGAAACTTTGTTCTCGAGCTTACGATATTACAATCTATGAAAGCCCTCGGGGTTTGCGCAAGGATTTTACATTCGTAGTAGAGTAGTTTGGGCAATAATCTATCCTGCAGAGAGTAACTCTACCAAAACTTGTGAAACGACTTTTCGTAGAAATTCGTAAACAGCTATCGGATGTATGAAATGTGATAGGCTTTTCACTTTGACAGCCATCTACTGCCCACAGATATTTCTTCGGCAGTAATTCATAGGAAGGGAAAATATTTTGCTCTCTCATGATCTCGCTCTTCTACGAAAAAAAATCAGCTTATGGAACGCTTTTTCGTAGTTTTTCGGGCAAATTCGTAGACATTCGTAGCAATTCCAGTGATATATGTTATGAGGTCTGTTCCAATTGATTTGTGTACAGAAATTCGCAGTTGAGTAGTTTGGGTTAAAATTCTACCGAAAATTGTGAAACGACTTTTCGTAAAAATACGTAAACGGCTATCAGACATATGAAATGTCAGAGGATTTTTTATTTTCGATTTGACAGCCATCTGCTGCCGTG
The DNA here is from genome assembly GCA_955652365.1 of Eristalinus aeneus. Lineage (NCBI taxonomy): Eukaryota > Metazoa > Arthropoda > Insecta > Diptera > Syrphidae > Eristalinus > Eristalinus aeneus. The sequence goes on from OY019130.1 coordinate 47,888,496, forward strand.
CTGCTGCGCACAGTTTTTTCTTCGGCAGAAATTCATAGGGAGGGGAAATATTTTGTAGTTGGTAATTCGTAGACATTCGTAGCAATTCAGAGCAATTGGAACGGACCTATGGTCTACCAGCGTCGTTCCGAATGAACCTAATGATAACACTGGAAAATATAATTTTCTTGAAAGTAGATCGTAGTGAGCCAAGAATGATAGATAGGTCTCAGCATACGTCACCAAAAATTGACAGAAGGGGCCAGACATTCGCAATGCGCATTCTGTATTCCTTTCATTCTTGGTAGTTAGCATTGTCATAAAATTTTGGGAAAACACTGGAATGTGAAATATCACCTAGTTTAGTTATAGTTGCCAAATGTCAGTAGTTAATTTCATTTTGCAATACGCCTTGTGGAATATAATGGTGGAGTAATGGGAAGCATAGGAAAAGCGTATTTATCTGGGTTCTTGTGCAGGCTTTGCTCAGAGATTCATAAAGTAGTTGTCCACATATACAGTAGCAACGGCAAACGATTATTAATTGATGAAAAAATTAATGGGTATTTACCTATTACGGTAAGACAATAATATAAATTCAGTATCTAATGACCAGTACAGATTTCACCAACAGATCCACTTCCAAAAACAATATGCCATACATGTCTCCAAAGGGTAGAGGAGCATTACGAACTTTTAATGCGATTGTCTGGAATAAGACACAAGCAAATGTTAAATACAGGTTAATAAGTCGGAGAACAAAAACAGTATATCCGAGTGCAGTTTTTCAAAAATTGTGTAGAGTCTAACTTCGCTTAAAAACAGATATCTGTATTTATTTAATTTACTTTTTTCATTAGCATCTATTTGAATTTTCCTGCATAGAGGAATATTGTAATTCATTACAATTAAATTACAACCAATGCTCAAAATAATGTAAGGTTTACGTTCTAAACAGCTGAGTAATATTTTGTTCCACAAAAATGTTCTTTATTGAAATTTAAACTCTATTTTCATTCCAATAAGTTTCGCGAGAAGATGGAAGTAAAAAAACAATTAATGCAAAATCTCTACAGGGTCGCCAATATTTTTCACCGAAAGAAATTTATAACTTTTACTAGTCTTTACTTTATTTTTTATTAAGTTTTTTCATACGGGATGAAACCTACTTTTAAAAAGAATAAAGTTTGAATATATTAAATAATTTACAGCAACTTATCGTTTATCCAGTTACATTATTTTTTTGTCTTTAAATAAACACCGAAAGAAGCCAAATTCCCCAGTGATTGCACACTTGCTTTCCGAAGCAAGTTATTTCCGTTTAATGACCAAATGTGCAAATAGTCACCAAAGTAAACAAACCATAAATATTCTAATGCAAAGTAATTTTTGGAATTCTGTTTTAAACCTAAAATCTTAAAAATTAATTAAAATTAATTCGATCTTAATGTTTGTTTTAAAAAAAGAAATAAAGCACAAAATAAGTTCATCCTGTTAAATGTCATTGTATGTAGATGGGAGCATGTGAAATGCTATCAATACAAGACTCCTTAAGGGTAAAATGTGAAACATCAACGCAGGTCCATGGTTCCATTACAGAGCTTCTTGTAAAAGTCAAGGGTAGAGTTGGGTCTCAACCAACACGCCTTTCCAACTAGCACGACTTTTCGGCAGCTGCGCACTCCATGTTGGTTGAGGTCCTTCTCCACTTGTGTGCCCCACCTTAGCCTTGGCCTTCCTCTGTTGCGTTGTGCCAATGGCCCAGATTCGAAAACTTCATTGCTAGCCGATAGTGAATAAAGTTATATCCTTATTTAGTACATATTAATGCAATAATTTTAATTGTACAATAATTAAATCATTTCAATCTTTAACGCAAATGGATTTAAAGCGTAATATAAATCTTATTTTTTTCTTCAATTGGTTTTTTCTTTGCGTTGTTGCAAAGTTTTTCTGGCTGTATCTTATTGTTTGGCAGTAAAAGAAAAGACACCTTACTGGTTTCTGGATAACACTATAATACATAGTTTCTCTCTAATCTCACATTCCTTTCTGTATCATTGTTAACAACTTTACTTTGGTTATTGGTTATATTGAGTTGTTTCTTTTATAATTCATTGTTCTTTGTTTTTCAATATTACCTGTTTAGATCAATTCACGTAATAAAATGTAAACTTCATACCTTACGAAAAGTTAAAAGAACAATGCAAAAAAGACAAAATAGTTTTCAAAGTATTTCGGACAGTTTATATATATTATAAATTATCTCAGAAACATTGCAAATTTGATCATTGAAGTGCATTACCTTCTAAGTTACAGACGTTCCTTGCCGTTGTTCCTTTGTGTACACGCTTACCAATTTTTATTTATAATTTTCCCGTTAAGATTTCATGAAATGTTGTTGGTTGGGAAACTTTTTCTCTCGAGATGTAACCTCTGTGAGATCAGTAGAGAAAAGAGGAATAATAGAAGGGCGATAAGTGAATCGGATTTACAATACAGATGTCAAACATAGTTTATACTTTACAATGTCAGCCAGGTCAATGAATGCCAGTTATTTTAGAGGGAGAAAATTATTTATAAAAATAAATAAATACATATATATATTTATATATATATATATATTTATATATATATATATATTTATATATATATATATATTTATATATATATTTATATATTTATATATATATTTATATATATATATATATTTATATATATATATATATATATTTACATATTTTTTTCAGGTTGCATTGTTCTTTTAACTTTTCGTAAGGTATGAAGTTTACATTTTATTACGTGAATCGATCTAAACAGGTAATATTGAAAAACAAAGAACAATGAATTATAAAAGAAACAACTCAATATAACCAATAACCAAAGTAAAGTTGTTAACAATGATACAGAAAGGAATGTGAGATTAGAGAGAAACTATGTATTATAGTGTTATCCAGAAACCAGTAAGGTGTCTTTTCTTTTACTGCCAAACAATAAGATACAGCCAGAAAAACTTTGCAACAACGCAAAGAAAAAACCAATTGAAGAAAAAAATAAGATTTATATTACGCTTTAAATCCATTTGCGTTAAAGATTGAAATGATTTAATTATTGTACAATTAAAATTATTGCATTAATATGTACTAAATAAGGATATAACTTTATTCACTATCGGCTAGCAATGAATATTCTTCGACAAATTTCTTATTGGACTTATCTTATTGATTCCAGTTCCAGCGGCAAATGTATAAGTACTTAATTCGCTGCTATAGTAATGAGGACACGGAGAAGGGACACAATGTAATATTTTTTATATTCTTGGAATATATTTTGAGCCGCACATGTGAAATAAGTCTTCCAATAGATACCACGAAACATAAGCCATCAAAATACCCAGATAGGGTAGTCGGCCGAATTGGAAAACTCTCACTAGTCCGAGTATTAGAAGCCTTAAAAATTTAGTAAAAATGTGTAATTTCTCAGATTTTCATGTTGTGAAATGTAAATGATAAATTTATATCTATACCATTATTAATATGAATGGTTGTTTTTGTTGCCATTTCGAAATTACTGGTTATAGAAAAACAGATGCTGTGTGAAAACTGAGGTTAACACTAACGGTTAAAACTTTTTTCCTTGATTATTATATATAATTTATTAATTTTCAATTAAAGAGATGATTTATTTTAAAAATTAATAACTATTTATTTTTATTCTACAAAACACCTTGGAAACTTTTGAACATATTACTGTGAATTTTTCTCGAAAAAATGTCCAAACTATCGAAAAGCTAGACATAGTAGCTAGTGTTATCATCTTTCATAAACAAGATAGTGAAAAAAATGAGTTCTGGCTTTAAATGATAATGGATGCCAAAATTTAAATGCATAAATTTACAGTTACATTTACACAACTTAAAACTATACGTCAGAATCTAAATTACAGTTTGTAGCGTTAAATAATATAACTAATAGAACAGAATCATCGCCGAATGGTAAATGAAGTCATGTTGGATAGCAACAATTTCTAGTTCGACGAAGGAACAATTGAGTCTGAATAATTGCAGAATCTCGAAAAACATGGCTGCGAGTTTTCGTAGTGTATATATATATACTGGAATGCGTAACAGTCTTAAGTGGGATCAGAAAGAAAAGTTTTACGTGCGCTTCATCTAGAGGAGAAGATTCAACTCTATAGGCTGCACAGTGAAGCATCTTCGGATTTGCTTCGAATCAATTTTGAGCATGGTATACGATTCTCGGTCTCTACTTGGTATCTTACCTTTGAGTTTAGGAAGAAAACCTTCAAGTTCGATGGGGGTTATATCTGTATCAATCCGCCTGGTGGAGTGTCCAAGTGTATTAAAGCAAGTGTAGAAAGGGTTTATTACTTTTCGAACCTAACCCTCTGTGGTGAAGTTGTACAAGCCTCTGGTATTGATATTAATTTGTTAAATAGGAACAACGTTCCCAGTAAGGCAACAGATGGAATGGTACGGCTTCTCATAGGGTTGGGGATGTTTTCCTACACTTTGACTGTGCACCAAACAATATTTACAGTAACAGACCGGTAGGACGTTGTTTGACGTCAAAAATTGTTTTCGAATTTGTAAACATCTATCACACCAAAGGGCAGAACTTCGCGATACTTGTGATGCACAAGAATTTGTCCGCTACACATTGAGTATGAGAAGGTTATTATCTCTTAACTGGGAGATGCTTCCGTATTCCGTACTTATACCATCTATGGCATTGTTTAAAATAAAAATGTTTTTCTAGTCTTTCCCAGTATAATTACATGAGGGGAGGGAAGGGAAGTCTTCCTGATGTTGTCTTTTTTTTTTTTGACGAAGAATTAAAGGAGGATGAAGAGTCTCTATAGAAAGAGTCTTCTAAATTAAATTGGTGACAAATGAAATGTATCTGAGGCAAAATCTAAAATAATTTGCATCATGATTAAAGGAAATGCTGAATACAACAATGTTATTGCAATTAATGAAAGCACTTTAAAGGGTACTCAGATGTGCTGACTGAGATGGTCGTAGTCCACGATCCAACTGTTGATGAGTAGTTTAACGCCAGAAACTATTAATTTCGGAAGTGTGTTTGAATTGTTTTGGAACATTTACTTCTAGTGAATAAAATAAAGTTAATATTTTTAGACCAGACATAAGCTCTTAAGAAACCTAAGCAGGCAATGCACTATAACATACATACATGATTGATTGACTGTAGGTGTTCTGCGGTAATATGGACACGAGTAAAATTGAAAAAATACAACTACAATTAATTGAATCAATTATGAAACAGAAACAATATATAATCAACATATAACAAGTTGAACGCCTATACAAAAAAGAAATGTGCTAAAGAACCGTAAAAATTCTAACAAGATGACGATACAATGTATGCGGTACGAAATACCCTGACTTGAAGATAATTGAAAACTCCACCCGTCTTCAGGAAAATATCACAATAATCCAAAAATTAGTAAATTGTCACCAAAGAAAGCTATTTCTGAATAATATAGCCAAATACAGCATGAAACAGCAAAAAAAGAACATATAAACTTAAAGAAAATTTTACAACAAAATATCACCTACACGCAGACATCACATGTTGGATTTGTTCAGACCTTTGGCAGCTCTTGTACTTGCACGTGGTTGTAATTCACCAAACCCCATTAATTGAAATCTTCTATATTAAAATTATATGAGAATATAATTAGGAGACTAGGGTATCTAAAATACTTGTGTTTAAAGTCGTCCTCGCTAAACAACGACCAACAAAATATATAATTACACTTCCGTCTTATTGAAAAAAAAAACAATTAAAACAAATTTTTGTAAATTAGCTTTATTATTGACAAACGATCAATATGAATTTCATTTCCTATTCTGGTTGCTTTGACGCTGCATATCTTTCGGGAAAGTTCTTACTGGAGGAGTCCTTATACGCCGTGCCTCCTTTGATCGATTTCGAACGACTTTAGAATGAATAGCACACGAAACGCAGTAATGCAACTTGGCATACAATTTGGGCAAAACGTATGTTTCCCATATAGAGGCTTCAGATATATCTCGAACAGCAGCAGCTTCAACAATATTCCTGATGACAAATTTCTTAATGGCCTTATCTTTCGGAACACAGCGAGCGCAATTTGTGCACCGCACAGGTTTTACATGACCACGATTATGTTTGCAGCGTCCTCCATTACGGCGTTTCTTAGTCATCGTTTACGTCTTCTACGAACCACGTCCTCGCGTAAAAAGAAATTTTCGTATCAAGCAGTTCAGAAAATTGATGACAAGTTAGTTAATACATGAAATTCCAATGATATTTATAAAACTACTTCCAACCATTCCAGTCATGACTCTCATGTTCGATTACGGTAAACAACCAGCAGAAGTTGTTTAGATGGTCAAACAGAGATTTTAGAATCCCGAGAAAAATTAATTTTTGGTTATTCAGGAAAGTGTTTATCAAATTAACACTGATGTTGTTACCCCGCTTTAATAAACGCGCTTAAGCAAATCACAACGTAAAATCCGTAAAAAGCGTACAAAAGGCGTCAAAGTTGTACTGTCGGACGCCGTTGTGATTTCACCATAATAGTTGTATGTCTAACTTCTAATCTAACTTCTGATCTGTGATTACATTTAGGCGATTGAAAAGAAATAATTAAATTAACTGAATCATAGTACTCTTACAGAACCAAGTGTTCCGGGTCAAAATATAAATTTACGGCGTTTGTTTTAAAGGTTAAAGTGTTTCTATTTCTACACTATCTGAAAATGTTCAATAGTAATGAGAGGACATACAGCAATATGTATTTTAAACTACGGTGTATTTTCTATTAGGCATGACTGACGTAGCTAATCTAGTGATCTATTTTCGAACATACTGACTTCTTACAAGTACTCTAAGCTAAGTTATGATTATTTTATTGCATTTCGACTGTTTTTTTTTTTTGCATAATTCTCTTATTTTAGATATCAATTTTCCTAAGAAAACATAAAAAAACTTGGGGATTATGTTCGTAATATAACTTAAAACTAAGAATAAGACCTATGCTAAAACTAAAACAAATTGACTGTAACTTACGTATAAGTCTATATATACATACTTAACTATTTACATTAACCTTAACTATACCCGTTATCAGAGACCAATAGGGAGACAGTCAACTCCCTCGTCTCCCGCCCTTGAATTCATTTTGACAGCGTTTTTTATAACATTTCCCCTCTTGAACAGCTGACGCACAAAAAGGATTTTGTTTGTTTTCAAATGAGAATACGTGTGAACTGTCTATACGGTGGATCTCCTCACTCTTCACACTGTTAGAAGGAGAGGACATATAAATCAAAACGTAAACATGTGTGAGTAAAGTGAGACAATGTTCGATGATACGTAAATAACTCTCAGAATTTGAGGTTATGTTTACTAAAACACGTAAATAACAGTCAAACGGTCGATTGACAAAGGGGAAATCAGGTGTTAGATCAGCTGTTCAGTTGACCATCTCCTTCCTTATTGGTTTCTGCCCGTAATATTATACAGACGCCTGCACTAGGATGTACATATGTTGTTTATATGCTTTACATATATGTTTATTTAATACATCATACCTTTTCTTTTGTTTGGTTTTTTTGGTTTTGTTATATATTTTGTATTTTGTTTTTTTGCAAGTAAAATGCCTTTAAAAATACTTTAGCATATGTGAGTTGGCCCCAATGACTTAACTATCCCGTTTTATCTGGTTCTTGTGCAACCACGATTAAAAATGATGTTCTTTGACAGAAACTGCTCTTCAATATAATAATTTAATAATGATTGGGAGGCGCTACAGGTAGTTCATCGGAAATTTCCTTTCCCGTGGTCCCGTGATGTCCCGGAATCCAGACAAGTCTTAGCGAATTCAGTCTGCCGACCAAATTAAGGGAAGACTTGCACTCTTGAACTTTCTTGGAAGTGGTTAAAGGGTTGAATTAGGCTTTTAGCATAGCTTGTCTGTCGCTACAGATACAGATACTACGCCCCTTCCACCTACTCTTCGAAATATAGTAAGTGGCCATTTTGATCGCAAAGGGTTCCGCCTGGAAGGCCTACGCGAAATTATCTAAGAACATGTGAAGTCTGATATTGTCGTCTTCTGCGAAGGCCACAGCTCTAGGTCCCTCCGTCGTCTTGGAGCCGTCAGTGAAAATCCGACTTCATTCCCTTCCCGGTTCAGTTTCTGGCCAGAGCCAGTGTAGGACACGGGGAATGTCGGTTTTGTATAAGCGACGTAGCTGAATCATTTGTGACTTCGTATCAGACGGTATGTCCATGAGGCTAGTGTAATAGGAAATGCGGTGCGCGAGGTCATCTAAACACCAGTGCGAATTGAACCGAAGACCATTACTTCTTAGTCAAGATATGGCTTTGATTGTGCATCACATGATGTGGATGTCAAAGGGAGATTCATCAGTGCATCAAGAGCAGAGCCAGGCGTACTAGAGAAAGCCCTTGTGCAGCCGAGACAAACCGTTCCTTGAAGTTTAGTGGAAACAGCAGACACGTATTTCCGCGAAAGCTTGTTCTACCAAACAACTGATGCCTATGGAAGAAGAGGTATTATCATTGCTGTATAGATCCATACGGATCTTTTTGGTGATAGTCCTCAGGTTTTGCCAAAAACTCCCTTACACTGCCAGAAGACTGACAGCGCCTTGGAGGATTTTGTCTCAATATGTCAACAGGCTACAACCTCGGTCTTAACAGGGTTGACTGAAAGCCCATTCCTGGTACACCAGTCATCAATCATGTCAAAGGCTCCTGCTAGCTTGCCAAACGGCCGCCAGGAATGTTTCGGTAACCAGTACATCATCCACATAAGCCTGGGTGTATGTGTTAGATCCATTCATTAGCATAGCTTTTATCCATAACACCAATGATTCTTCTACGCCGTGTTCTCTCGCCGCGTTGCACATTCTATCAAAAGTCCCATTGTCGAAATCACCCTTTATGTCGATGAATATGCCCAGTGCGTATTCTGTCCTCTCAGGGGCACTTTCAATTCTGCCGACGAGATTTGGAGCACAGTCTCACAAGTTTTTTCGCACTGGTAGGCATGTTGCATCTGAGATAGTGGGAGGATTGAATCGTAAGGGAAGTGGGTTAAGCAACGACAAAATTGTGCCACGCTCCATTTGATTTATATGTAATTACCGCAGCAACCAGGTCTTGTTCACAATAAAATAAGCCGGTCTTTCCGATCGCTCATCGAAGTGTGGAGAGGAACCCCGCAGTCCACCAAGGCCACATATGCGATTTTTCCACACCCATTGTTCTCGGATAGATAGTATGTGAGGCTTTGTCTTCATCATGGAAAGTCTGCTATCTAGGATTGCCTTAGCATCCGTAGTTGATGAAGGTTAATCTTGGTAAGCAGTAGCATTCAACGTTACTGTGAGAAGCGTCCCTTATTTGCGTACCTTAGTACTGAAGTGGAAATTAATCTTTCCAAGTTTCAAATAAGGGCGTGAGCCTTCTATCTAGAAACAATGGTCTCACCTGAAGGTCGTTCAAGGCCCACAACGAAAGTAGAACGGTCTTTACTTTCCCGTTTCTTACTCTCCTTGTAGGAGAAGATCTTTCACCTTTCGGTTTCGAGATGAAGGTTCCAGATACGTTGACGCACCAGCACGTCCGCCGTGTTCTTGAGATTCCCAGGGGGTAAGTCTTTGGCACAGAAGTGCTCAGCAACTCCACAGATTGCTGTGTGGAGAACTTCGCCAAAAAAATTCCGTTTTCCAAAGCACAGCCCTCCACTTGAAAGCAAGCGTTCTCTGATTTGGCCAGCTCCCACAGCTGATCTTCGCAGTGTTTGCATTCTGCGTCGATTATGCTGTCGTCATTCCGAGCTTTCCCTATTCGCAGCAGCGGGGAAGAGATGGTATCTTTTTCGTAAGTTTGCGGATCTCGTTTTCCGCTTACCGCACGTTTATGTCTATTGGTAAGTTCTCCTGCACAGGTCAACTCTCGCCCGCCCTATTCTGATTGGGGCACCAAAATCGTGCAGATCTTGCGCACAGGAGGAGCTACCAGTGATGACGTCCGCAAAGGCTTTCCTTTTTTGCTTTTGGAACCAGCAGAAAAAGAGGCAGCGTTGGTTTCGGAGAATTGGGCAGCCTCGGTTGGTGATACTTCTTCTTCGCTTGCGCCTACTTTGCGCCGCTCTACGACGGCCATCCTATTCCTTCTTTTCTTTGGTTCTTTGTCAGAAGCTCCCCAGGTGCAACATTATTTGAGGCTCTTTCCTTCCTGTCGGATTTCGGAAACGTATCATCAAAAGCGGCACTCCGGCAGGCTTCCCGACCCTGAACCAGGATATTAGGCGTATCAGCCTGAGCCTCTCCGCCACTTTCTCCAGTTTTTCAACTCATTCTACTACGTGCATCGTAGAGTGTTCTGTGTTGGGTGTTGGGAGTACGGTGGATGGGGCCTCCAGCATCCTGGAGTAGTTAAATCCTTAAGATCTCTATACAGTCCTTAAGATCTCTATACAGTCTTTATTTAAAACGTGCAAGGACAAGACGCATCTATACTTTTGTTCTACGTAGCACCTAGGATCTTCCGATGCGTAGTTCATTGATTCTTAAGCCCTTCCGCAGCGACAAGGCATCCAGAAGGAAAAGGAACCGCGCTGTACTTTTTTCTTACTTTACAAATTTTCCTGGCTACGGAAAAATTGTGAGTAAAAATAAAAGAGTCACTTTTATTTTCCACTTTGCCGTATGTTTTTACATAACTTTGATCTTAGTTTGAATTAAAAATGGCTGATGAGGCGCGAAACTCAAACATTATACTAACTGCTTTTTAATTCCTTTATGAATTATTCACAATAAACAATATTTTTTGTGTTTACAAGATTGTTTGTTTTTAATTATGGTTCTACTGTAGAAGACGACATACTACAATTAATTATTAAAGACATTCTGAATACAGGAGGCAGCAAAACTAATCCTCGCTTAGGAAACTAAAAACTTAAATTTCACATTCGTGATAATTCATCTACCAGAAAGATGTTAATACCTGGAATAACCGCTTATTTACGTATATAAAGGTGTTTAATAAGTTAAATGCAAAATTACAATTCAGACAACTGTAGTTACCAAAAAAAAATGGTTTCATCTGTGGAACACATAACAAGCGAAAATAATGGATACAGTGGGTCTCTCAGCAAAAGCAGGAGTAGTGGTGATCATTTTGCCTGTTTTAACTCAATACATCAAAAATTCGGGTCGACAAATTTTGCAGCATGATGATTTTGAAAAGGATATTTACCTCAAATCTAAACACGGATAAGCAGAATTATCAATCATTGACTAACTCTGGAAGACCGATTACCTTCTTACATCAAGGGCTCAGAAATTCGTTAATAATCGTGTAATTGAACACTGTCAATAAATAATAATGCGGTGTAAACAACAGTTTCTTGAATGTTCTGGAAATTATCAGTTCACTTATTTAATTAATTTACGATTACCTGTAATCAGAAATTATTTCATGAGCAACTTTTTTGTGCCGTGTCGTGATTTAAAAATTGTCATAGTGTTATAGTTACCAAAATAGCAGGAACATCTACATGTTCCAAACGTCCATCAATAATCGTTAAGCAACTTATATAAAATACATTAACTGCCGAAAAAAATTTAACGTTTTAATCAGATTTTGAATGAATGAATGATGATTAAATTGCTATATTATAGAAACGGTTTTGATATAAACGGTACATGTTGGTGGAAGAAGGAAAATCTGAAAGTGGTCATTTTGAAATGATCAATGGTCATATTTATCGTTACAATTAAAACAACTTTTTTTCTACGTTCCCTCTCACATGCAACAACAATTTATTCACGGTAACCATGAAACTATTTTTTTGTACATGCAGGGATCGAGAAGTGGTTTGAACATATTTTTTGCACAAAATAAGAGCTTTCATTAAAGGTAGTTTGAAGCTCTATACTCGTATACCTTAACTTTTTCAATGTTATTTACATCCAATACCAAAAGAAAATTACTCATTTGACAGCTTACATATTGACCACCTCGCTCCAATATCAAGATTTTGGTCGATAAAGTTTCACGTAAGTAAGAAGTATAAGGTAAGTAAAAAAGCTTTCCTTTGCCTTAAATCAGATTTTGAGAATTATTTCTGACGCAAAATATAAAATAATTTCTGATCGTAGATTCTGTTTCAAATTAAATACATTTTTAGAGTTAATTAGACAAAAGAATGTGGGTCTATCAATATGTTACGGCCGCCACCCACTCATCTCAATTGAATGAGCAACTTAACAACGACTTAATCGTGTCCTTTTTCCTATACGAATGGGGATTATAGTTAAAGTCGAATTTGCAGTAAATACCTTATTATTTGTATTGAAGTATGGAATTTACTCCAAGCATTTTTCTATTTGTAAAGATCAGTACAAGGAGTACGAACGTTACCTTTTATATTTCGGGATTGGGCAACACTAGTGTTGTAATCTGGCAACTGCCAGCTCCATCGTAAGGTTTGACATTTTTGGGATTAAACGTACTCAGAACGTTTTGACACACGAGCGCTATTTGTGTTCTTTACAATAATTTAAAAGATTCATCTCGTCCAAATAATGGTAGTAAATTTTTTACAAACTTTCGACGTGGATCAACTCAACAACAGTGCATCGATGAACTTAATTCAATCTTTGGCCATGAAGCTCCATCAAGGACCAGTATTTATCGATGGTATGGTGAATTTAACCGATGTCGTAGTTCACTCCAAGACGGATTTTTGGCGATGAAGCTCCATCGAGGACCAGTGTTTATCGATGGTATGGTGAATTTAACCGAGGTCGTAGTTCACTCCAAGACGAATTTCGTGAAGGTCGTCCAAAATCAGTTGTTGTTCCGGAAATGATTGATGCTGTGCGCCAACTGATATTGCAAGATCGTCATGTGACCTATCGTGAGATTATGGAAGTGTATGAGCCCGATAGTAAACATCAGTCGACTGTATTGGTATTTCAACTGGAGCCAAATCCAACAAAAGTTGCTCGCGCACGAAGCATTTCAAGCAATTGGTCGCCCGTTTTTTCGGAAAAACTGGACATGTCGCAAACGCATCACTAGAACAACGCAGAACAGTCAATTCTGAGTGGTGCACAACCATTTGTTTGCCAATTGTCTTCCAAGAAATCAGGAAAACAAACCGCCGAAGACGGATCACTCTTCACCACTACGATGCGAGCTCTCATACATCGGCTCAAACAACTGCATTTTTGAGCACTCAAAACATCGATTTGATGAGTCATCCGCCGTATAGTCCTGACTTGGCACCGAATGACTTCTTTTTTTTCCCCGTACGTAAAACATTAACGATTCTCAGTTCAACACCAATTTTTCGAACTTTTCACGGCACCACCTTTTTCGAGCTGCTGACAACACTCAAAGAGTAGTAACCGTCTAAGAACGCTTCTCAAATTTCGCCGTTCGGAGTCGGCAAAAAACTGTAGGTCCCTTCTACTCGTGAGAGAACAGTAGCGCGCACAACACGAGTAGTTAATGAGCAAGCTAGGCCCTGGTCCCCCTGTGGACTGTTGAGCCAACAATTATTAATTATTACGTAAAAAATAAAATGAGTGGTCAACGTTTTTCGACACCTCAAAAAGCGGTTGATGCGTTCAGAATGCATGTTTTGAAGATACCTCAATCAGAGTCCAAAAGTGCTTCGACAATTGTTTCAAACGCATGCAAAAGTGTATAGATCTTAGTGGGCAATATTTTAAAAAGGCTATTTTCGATGATTAATATTTGTTTTTGTTCTCTAATCCCTAAATATAAAAGGCAACCCTCGTACATTGCGATAAAATACAACAGCGAAACTGCAGAAGTTCATCATGATTACCTATAAAACATCACTACTACAACAAAAGTCATGAGCGGTACCATGTATGTGATAACATTATGATTAAAACGTTGTTACAACGTCAGAGGTAAAAAAAGAAATATTGCCTTAACTCAGAAGTCCATATGAACTAGAGTTTTGTCGAACAACCCCTGTATTGTAAGGATTAGATACTTCATTGAAATCCATAGTTACAATTTTTACAAAATATTTCGGAACATACTCAACTTGCACAGAGATTTGATACAAAATTAATATCTTACAACTGAAACATTATATTTTACGAATTGGAAAGAATATTTTGCAAAGTGATGTTTAACTATTTGGAGGGAAAATTATGATCAAAAACCTTTATTTAATGTTTTATGTTAAAATGATGTATACAATTTTAAGAAAATTAGAATAATAACAAGAACTAGATTGTTCAAAAAAACAATATTATAGTTAGATTATATATATTATAGTAAAAACAATGGTCTCAACTGAAGGTCGTTCAAGGCCCACAACGAAAGTAGAACGGTCTTTACTTTCCCGTTTCTTAATCTCCTTGTAGGAGAAGATCTTTCACCTTTCGGTTTCGAGATGAAGGTTCCGGATACGTTGACGCACCAGCACGTCCGCCGTGTTCTTGAGATTCCCAGGGGGTAAGTCTTTGGCACAGAAGTGCTCAGCAACTCCACAAATTGCTGTGTGGAGAACTTCGCCAAAAAATTCCGTTTTCCAGAGCACAGCCCTCCACTTGAAAGCAAGCGTTCTCTGCTTTTTCCAGCTGCCACAGCTGATCTTCGCAGTGTTTGCATTCTGCGTCGATTACGCTGTCATCATTCCGAGCTTTCCCTATTCGCAGCAGCAGGGAAGAGATGGTATCTTTTTCGTAAGTTTGCGGATCTCGTTTTTCGCTTACCGCACGTTTATGTCTATTGGTGGGTTCTCCTGCACAGGTCAATTTCCGCCCGCCCTATTCTAATTGGGGCACCAAAATCGTGCAGATCATGCGCACAGGAGGAGCTGCCAGTGATGACGTCCGCAAAGGCTTTCCTTTTTTGCTCTTGGAACCAGCAGAAAAAGAGGCAGCGTTGGTTTCGGAGAATTGGCCAGCTTCGGTTGGTGATACTTTTGCTGACCTGATCCCCTTTGGCGCTCGATGCTTGCGCCTACTTTGCGCCGCTCCACGACGACCATCCTTTTCCTTCTTTTCTTTTGGCTCTTTGTCAGAAGCTCCCCAGGTGCAACATTATTTGAGGCTCTTTCCTTCCTGTCGGATTTCGGAAACGCATCATCAAAAGCGGCACTCCGGCAGGCTTCCCGACCCTGAACCAGGATATTAGGCGTATCAGCCTGAGCCTCTCCGCCACTTTCTCCAGTTTTTCAACTCATTCTACTACGTACATCGTAGAGTGTTCTGTGTTGGGTGTTGGGAGTACGGTGGATGGGGCCTCCAGCATCCTGGAGTAGTTAAATCCTTAAGATTGTCTCTATACAGTCTTTATTTAAAACGTGCAAGGACAAGACGCATCTATACTTTTGTTCTACGTAGCACCTAGGATCTTCCGATGCGTAGTTCATTGATTCTTAAGCCCTTCCGCAGCGACAAGGCATCCAGAAGGGAAAGGAACCGCGCTGTACTTTTTTCTTACTTTACAAATTTTCCGGGCTGCGGAAAAATTGTGAGTAAAAATAAAAGAGTCAGTTTTATTTTCCACTTTGCCGTATGTTTTTACATAACTTTGATTAAAGTTTGAATTAAAAATGGCTGATGAGGCGCGAAACTCAAACATTATACTAACTGCTTTTTAATTCCTTTATGAATTATTCACAATTAACAATATTTTTTGTATTTACAAAATTGTTTGTAAAATTCGGGTCGACAAATCTTGCAGCATGATGATTTTGAAAAGGATATTTACCTCGAATCTAAACACGGACAAGCAAAAGTGTCAATCGTTGACTAACTCTGGAAGACCGATTACTTTCTTACATCAAGGGCTCAGAAATTCGTTAATAATCGTGTAATTAAACACTGTCAATAAATAATAATGCGGTGTAAACAACAGTTTCTTGAATGTTCTGGAAATTATCAGTTCACTTATTTAATTAATTTACGATTATCTGTAATCAGAAATTATTTCATGAGCAACTTTTTTGTGCCGTGTCGTGATTTAAACATTGTAATAGTGTTATAGTTAAAAAAATAGCATGACCATCTACATGTTCAAAACGTCCATCAATAATCGTCAAGCAACTTATATAAAATGCATTAACTGCCGAAAAAATTCAACGTTTTAATCAGATTTTGAATGAATGAATGATGATTGAATTACTATATCATAGAAACGGTTTTGATATAAACGATACATGTTGGTGGAAGAAGGAAAATCTGAAAGTGGTCATTTTGAAATGATCAATGGTCATATTTATCGTTACAATTAAAACAACTTTTTTTCTACGTTCCCTCTCACATGCAACAACAATTTATTCACGGTAACCATGAAACTATTTTTTTGTACATGCAGGGATCGAGAAGTGGTTTGAACATATTTTTTGCACAAAATAAGAGCTTTCATTAAAGGTAGTTTGAAGCTCTATACTCGTATACCTTAACTTTTTCAATGTTATTTACATCCAATACCAAAAGAAAATTACTCATTTGACAGCTTACATATTGACCACCTCGCTCCAATATCAAGATTTTGGTCGATAAAGTTTCACGTAAGTAAGAAGTATAAGGTAAGTAAAAAAGCTTTCCTTTGCCTTAAATCAGATTTTGAGAATTATTTCTGACGCAAAATATATAATAATTTCTGATCGTAGATTCTGTTTCAAATTAAATACATTTTTAGAGTTAATTAGACAAAAGAATGTGGGTCTATCAATATGTTACGGCCGCCACCCACTCATCTCAATTGAATGAGCAACTTAACAACGACTTAATCGTGTCCTTTTTCCTATACGAATGGGGATTATAGTTAAAGTCGCATTTGCAGTAAATACTTAATTATTAGTTTTGAAGTATGGAATTTACTCCAAGCATTCTTATAATTGTAAAGGATCAGTACAAGGAGTACGAACGTTGCCTTTTACATTTCGGGTTTGGGCAACACTAGTGTTGCAATCTGGCAACTGCCAGCTCCATCGTAAAGTTTGACATTTTTGGGTTAAACGTACTCAGAACGTTTTGACACACGAGTGCTATTTGTTTTCTTTACAGTAATTTAAAAGATTCATCTTGTCCAAAAAATGGTATTAAATTTTTTACAAACTTTCGACGTGGATCAACTCAACAACAGTGCATCGATGAACTTAATTCAATCTTTGGCGATGAAGCTCCATCAAGAACCAGTGTTTATCGATGGTATGGTGAATTTAACCGAGGTCGTAGTTCACTCCAATACGAATTTTTGGCGATGAAGCTCCGTCGAGGACCAGTGTTTATCGATGGTATGGTGAATTTAACCGAGGTCGTAGTTCACAACAAGACGAATTTCGTGAAGGTCGTCCAAAATCAGTTGTTGTTCCGGAAACAATTGATGCTGTGTGCCAACTGATATTGCAAGAACGTCGTGTGACCTATCGTGAGATTATGGAAGTGTATGAGCCCGATAGTAAACATTAGTCGACTGTATTGGTATTTCAACTGGAGCCAAATCCAACAAAAGTTGCTCGCGCATGAAGCATTTCCAAGCAATTGGTCGCCTGTTTTTTCGGAAAAACTGAACATGTCGCAAACGCATCACTAGAACAACGCAGAACAGTCAATTCTGATTGGTGCATAACCATTTTTTTGCCAATTGTCTTCCAAGAAATCAGGAAAACAAACCGCCGAAGACGGATCACTCCTCACCACTACAATGCGAGCTCTCATACATCGGCTCAAACAACTGCATTTTTGAGCACTCAAAACATCGATTTGATGAGTCATCCGCCGTATAGTCCTGACTGGGCACCGAATGACTTCTTTTTTTCCCCCGTACGTAAAAAATAAAAAATGTGGCCGCCATGGCGTAGTGGGTAGAGTGCGACGCTCACACGCCGAAGGGTGTAGGTTCGATTCCCAGTTCAACACCAATTTGTCGAACTTTTCACAGCATCACCTCTTTCGAGCTGCTGATAACACTCAAAGAGTAGTAACTGTCTAAGAAAGCTTCTCAAATTTCGCCGTTCGGAGTCGGCAAAAAACTGTAGGTCCCTTCTACTCGTGAGAGAACAGTAGCGCGCACAACACGAGTAGTTGATGAGCAAGCACGGCCCTGGTCCCCCTGTGGACTGTTGAGCCAACAATTATTAATTATTACGTAAAAAATAAAATGAGTGGTCAACGTTTTTCGACACCTCAAAAAGCGGTTGATGCGTTCAGAATGCATGTTTTGAAGATACCTCAATCAGAGTCCAAAAGTGCTTCGACAATTGTTTCAAACGCATGCAAAAGTGTATAGATCTTAGTGGGCAATATTTTAAAAAGGCTATTTTCGATGATTAATATTTTTTTTTGTTCTCTAATCCCGAAATATAAAAGGCAACCCTCGTACATTGCGATAAAATACAACAGCGAAACTGCAGAAGTTCATCATGATTACCTATAAAACATTACTACTACAACAAAAGTCATGAGCGGTACCATGTATGTGATAACATTATGATTAAAACGTTGTTACAACGTCAGAGGTAAAAAAAGAAATATTGCCTAAACTCAGAAGTCCATATGAACTAGAGTTTTGTCGAACAACCCCTGTATTGTAAGGATTAGATACTTCATTGAAATCCATAGTTACAATTTTTACAAAATATTTCGGAACATACGCAACTTGCACGGAGATTTGATACAAAATTAATATCTTACAACTGAAACATAATATTTTACGAATTGGAAAGAATATTTTGCAAAGTGATGTTTAACTATTTGGAGGGAAAATTATGATCAAAAACCTTTATTTAATGTTTTATGTTAAAATGATGTATACAATTTTAAGAAAATTAGAATAATAACAAGAACTAGATTGTTCAAAAAACCAATATTATAGTTAGATTATATATATTATAGTAAAAACAATGGTCTCAACTGAAGGTCGTTCAAGGCCCACAACGAAAGTAGAACGGTCTTTACTTTCCCGTTTCTTAATCTCCTTGTAGGAGAAGATCTTTCACCTTTCGGTTTCGAGATGAAGGTTCCGGATACGTTGACGCACCAGCACGTCCGCCGTGTTCTTGAGATTCCCAGGGGGTAAGTCTTTGGCACAGAAGTGCTCAGCAACTCCACAAATTGCTGTGTGGAGAACTTCGCCAAAAAATTCCGTTTTAAAGAGCACAGCCCTCCACTTGAAAGCAAACGGTCTCTGCTTTTTCCAGCTCCCACAGCTGATCTTCGCAGTGTTTGCATTCTGCGTCGATTATGCTGTCATCATTCCGAGCTTTCCCTATTCGCAGCAGCAGGGAAGAGATGGTATCTTTTTCGTAAGTTTGCGGATCTCGTTTTCCGCTTACCGCACGTTTATGTCTGTTGGCGGGTTCTCCTGCACAGGTCAATTTCCGCCCGCCCTATTCTGATTGGGGCAGCGAAATCGTGCAGATCTTGCGTACAGGAGGAGCTGCCAGTGATGACGTCCGCAAAGGCTTTCCATTCTTGGAACCCGCAGAAAAAGATTCAGCGTTGGTTTCGGAGAATTGGCCAACTTCGGTTGGTGATACTTCTACTGAAATGATCCCCTTTAGCGCTCGACGTTTGCGCCTACTTTGCGCCGCTCCAGACGGCTATCCTATTCCTTCTTTTCTTTTGGCTCTTTGTCAGAAGCTCCCCAGGTGCAACATTATTTGAGGCTCTTTCCTTCCTGTCGGATTTCGGAAACGCATCATCAAAAGCGGCACTCCGGCAGGTTTCCCGACCCTGAACCAGGATATTAGGCGTATCAGCCTGAGCCTCTCCGCCACTTTCTCCAGTTTTTCAACTCATTCTACTACGTGCATCGTAGAGTGTTCTGTGTTGGGTGTTGGGAGTATGGCGGAGGGTGTTGGGGTAAAGTGAATGGAGCCTCCAGCATCCT
Organism: Eristalinus aeneus; assembly: GCA_955652365.1. Lineage (NCBI taxonomy): Eukaryota > Metazoa > Arthropoda > Insecta > Diptera > Syrphidae > Eristalinus > Eristalinus aeneus. Next base: position 47,908,442 of record OY019130.1, read on the forward strand.
GGAGTAGTTAAATCCTTAAGATTGTCTCCATACAGTCTTTCTTTAAAACGTGAAAGGACAAGACGCGTCTGGACTTTTGTTCTACGTAGCACTTAGGATCTTCCGATGCGTAGTTCATTAATTATTAAGCCCTTCCGCCGCGACAAGGCATCCAGAACGGAAAGGAACCGCGCTGTACTTTTTTCTTACTTTACAAATTTTCCGGGCTGCGAAAAAATTGTGTGTAAAAATAAAAGAGTCACTTTTATTTTCCACTTTGCCGTATGTTTTTACATAACTTTGATTAAAGTTTGAATTAAATATGGCTGATGAGGCGCGAAACTCAAACATTATACTAACTGCTTTTTAATTCCTTTATGAATTGTTCACAATTTACAAAATTTTTTGTGTTTACAAAATTGTTTGTTTTAATTATGGTTCTACTATAGAAGACGACATGCTACAATTAACTATTAAAGACATTCTGAATACAGGAGGCAGCAAAACTAATCCTCGCTTAGGAAACTAAAAACTTAAATTTCACATTCGTGATAATTCATCTACCAGAAAGATGTTAATACCTGGAATATCCGCTTATTTACGTATATAAAGGTGTTTAATAAGTTAAATGCAAAATAACAATTCAGACAACTGTAGTTACCAAAAAGTTGCGTTCATCTGTGGAAAACATAACAAGCGAAAATAATGGATACAGTGGGTCTCTCAGCAAAAGCAGGAGTAGTGGTGATCATTTTGCCTGCTTTAACTCAATACATCAAAAATTCGGGTCGACAAATCTTGCTTGATGATTTTGAAAAGGATATTAACCTCGAATCTAAGCACGGACAAGTAGAAGTGACAATCATTGACTAACTCTGGAAGACCGATTACCTTCTTACATCAAGGGCTCAGAAATTTGTTTATAACCGTGTAATTGAACACTGTCAATAGATAATAATGCAGTGTCAACAACAATTTCTTGAATGTTCTGGAAATTATCAGTTCACTTATACATTTTGATAATTATTTAATTAATTTACGATTACCTGTAATGAGAAATTATTTCATGAGCAACTTTTTTGTACCTTGTCGCGATTTAAACATTGTCATAGTGTTACAGTTACCAAAACAGCAGAAACATCTACATGTTCAAAACGTCTATCAATAATCATCGAGCAACTTATATAAAATACATTAACTGCCGAAGAAAATTTAACGTTTTAATCAGATTTTGAATGAATGAACTCGCTCTCGAGTAGTTGAAGAAAGAGCAAGTGTTTTACTTCCCTCGCTAGTTTATAAAAATATCTAAAATTTCGAGTGAAGGCGTTAACCGCCCTCCCAGCAAATTTTCATCTTCTAACAGACAAAAAATTGAATCGACAATGGTCGACAATCATAATTACTATGCATCATTAAGTGATCTGAATGAAACCGTGAATGCGGATAACAATGAACCTTCAAACGTCATAAAAGTTAGTGTTTCTCCTATAGTTGTGCTAAATTCGTCAGGTGGACGTATTCGCCGCATGTTGAATGAGATAAACATAGAAAAATACCTAATTAAAAATATATCACTGTATGTTAAAATTATTCCTTCCACTCTGGAAATCTATGAAAAAATTGAAACTGAGTTGACGAGGTTAAAGTTCGAATTTTATTCCTACGCACGCAAAGAAACGCGACACTTAAAAGTAATTCTGTCAGGGCTTGACCCCATGAACCATCAGGAATAAAGTGCCTGGACGTAAAAATTATATCAAATAATGAAAATCAAAAAAAAATAATTATAAAAACTGTTTCTATATTGTGTATATCATACGCGGTACAATAAAACTTAACGAATTAAAAAAAAATCATAACAGCCTATTCAAAACAATAATTCGATGGGACTTTAAAAAGCAAAAACCCGGAAAAATCACACAATGCCACAATTGGTAAAGGTTCGGACATGGATCCAGGCATTGTCATGAAAAAGCGTTTGTGCCAACTGCTCCGGTGAGCACAAAACAACTGAATGCAAAATAGCTGACGTGATTAAATGTGCAAATTGTAATGGCCCACACAAATCATCTGATCTCAACTGCAGTAACCGAAAGCAATATCTGGAAATGAGCCACAAATTCTCCGCTCACCAAAATGCTAGTAAAAGAAATCACACATCAGCTGCATCAGCGCCACAAAAAATGTTCGATCCACATTTTCCTCCATTGCCCTCACATTCTAAAACTATTCCTTCCCATCCACCAAATCGATCTCTTCCACAATATCTTCATTTCCTGCCGTAAACGAGTCCAGCAGTTTATGCTCTTTCGAAGAGATCAACTCTCTTTTAAATGAAGTATTAGCTAAGTATAGGCATGGGTTATGCACGCGATGTAACGTCGTTGATTGCGCTCAACATGGCGAGTTGCCAAGGCAATCCTCGTTAGTGCACAGGTCAAGTTGACATACAGCCTCCAAGTGGCGCCCCCTGGATAGCCATCACAACACCCGTTGTATGGTGAACTAATGTATGCAGCGACCTCCTCTGCCCGAGGATTTAAATAATGGGCTTGGCCTACCAGTCTGTGGGTTGTGCGTGAGGGTAACTTCCTCACCACGTAAAAATAATATACTTCAGAAAACCCGATATGCCTCGGATAAGGACGGATTAACTGTTGACGACCCCAGCAAACGTTTAAAGGACAATGATTTTCGGTTTTGCACGTGGAATGTGAGGTCCCTTAACAGGCCACGTGCAGCCGAACAACTTGCGGAGGCCCTTGACAGCTACAAAGCTGATATAACCGCCATCCAGGAAGTGCGATGGGATGGGCCTGGCATAAAAGCGATGAAGAACTGCGATATCTACTACAGCAATTGCTATAGAGAGAGAAGGCAGCGCTTATTCGGATGCGGATTTGTCGTACGAGGCAGACTTAGGCAAAAAGTTTTGAGCTACGACCCAGTCAGCGAACGCCTCATGACAATCCGCATCAAGGCTAAATCCGGGAACATCAGCCTAATATGCGCTCACGCCCCGACAGAGGAGAAGGATGACAGCATCAAGGATGACTTCTATGATCTCCTAGAAAGAACATACGATCGATGCCCTAGCTATGACACCAAGATCGTTCTAGGAGATTTCAACGCTCAGCTGGGAAAGGAGGACATCTTTGCTGGAGTCATCGGTAAACACAGCCTGCACGACAACACATCCGGAAACAGACTCAGGCTGTTGGACTTCTCCTCGGGGCGAAACCTCTCTGTGGCTAGCACGCGGTTCCTACACCTGGACATTCACAAAGGAACCTGGCGATCTCCCGATCAATCAACCGTCAACCAGATTGATCAGGTTGAGATCGACGTCAGACACTCCTCCAGTATTCCCGATGTCCGAACCTTCCGAGGTGCAAACATTGACTCGGATCATCACCTTGTTGTAGCCAAGGTAAGAACCCGGATATCAAGAGAGCAACGGAGTCGAGAAAGGCCAAAACGGTTTGACGTCGAAAAGCTACAATCGCAGCTGATTGCTGGGAACTTTGCCGACCGAGTCTCCCGGAAACTCGCTCAGAGATCGACGCTTCCTGCACTAAACGTAGAAGAAGAATGGAAACGTTGTCAAGAAACCATCAAAGATGCTGCCACTGATTTGCTGGGTTTCACGTCACCACCCAGAAGGAACCCATGGTTTGACGACGAGTGCAGGCAAGCGCACGCAGCCAAACAAGACGCCTATAAGGCGACGCTGCATCGAACAACGCGAGCTGTTCGTGAAGTCTACGAACAGAGAAGAAGGGAAGAGCACCGGCTTCTCAGAAGGAAGAAGAAGGAGCATGAGAAGCGCGCGGTCGAGAAAATGGAAAGGTGCTTTGGCAGGAATGAAGTCCGAACGTATAACCAAAAGGTAAAACAGCTATCCGGAGGATACAAGGTTCGGACCAAGGCCTGCCGGGACCAAAATGGACAACTCGTAGTAGAGTCGCGCTCTGTGCTGAGAATCTGGAAGGATCATTTCTGCAGACTCCTTAACGGCGATGACGACCCAAATCCCGCTGTTAGGCAGAATGTTCCACTCAAGTTGGATGAGGATAGACAAGCATTCCGTCCCACCGACTTAGACGAGGTGAAGTTAGCAATATCCAAGCTGAAGTCGAACAAAGCAGCTGGAGCGGAAGGACTGTCCTCAGAACTATTTAAAGCAGCTGGAGATGACCTGGTTTGGCGCATGCACCAGCTCATCTGTGAGATATGGTAGGAGGAAAGCATGCCCGATGAGTGGAATCTCAGCGTCGTTTGCCCGGTTCACAAGAAAGGAGACCTCTTTGACTGCGCCAACTACAGAGGGATTGACCTCCTGAACATCGCATACAAGATCCTCTCTGCCGTATTGTGTGAGCGTCTGAAACCATTTGTTCATGACCTAATAGGTCCCTATCAGTGTGGTTTCAGGCCAGGGAAGTCCACAATAGACCAGATCTTCACATTACGGCAGATCCTGGAAAAGACCCAAGAAATGCAAATTGACACTCACCACCTATTCGTCGATTTCAAGGCTGCATATGACAGTGTGCATAGAGACGAGCTATACAGTGCCATGTCTAGTATTGGCATTCCTACAAAACTCGTTAGATTGTGTAGGACGACGATGGAGAACTCTCGCTGCTCAGTCAAGGTCAACTCACCATGACCTTCAATGTCGAAAAAGGTTTTAGACAAGGTGACGCACTGTCATGTGACTTCTTTAACATCATTCTCGAGAAGATCTTGCGTTACTCACGCCTTGGACAGAGCGTCACACTAGGCTGCAGAAACTTCGAGGTAGTCAAGACAACAAACAGGGACAACGACATCAGTACCGACATCAAACGCAGAATTATTCTTGCCAATCGGTGTTTCTTTGGTCTCAAGAGGCAATTGGGTAATAAACCCCTCTCTCGAAGGATTAAGCTCGCTTTATATAACAGTTTGGTAATCCCCGTCCTACTTTATAAGGCGGAATCTTGGACGTTAGCAAAGGTGGATGAGGAAGCCCTTAGTCTTTTCGAGAGAAAAGTGTTGCGTGCAATTTTTGGTTCTGTTTGCGTTGATGGCATCTGGAGGAGAGGATTTAACGACGAACTCTATAGGCTGTACAGCGACATACGCCTGGTCAAGCGTCTACGGATACAACGCTTAAGATGGCTAGGCCATGTAGAGCGTATGGACACCACTGCTCCGGCCCGAAAAGTCTTTGAATCCGAGCCATTGGGACAATGCAACAGAGGACGACCTAGACTTAAGTGGCGCACACAAGTGGAGAAGGACTTCAACCAACTTGGAGTGCGCAACTGGAGACAGCTGGCGAAAGATCGTGCTGGCTGGAGGGGCATGTTTTTTGAGGCCCAGCTCCACCCCGGACTGTAGCGCCGCAAGAGAAGGAAAAAGAAGAAGAACACCGTCCGGGTTTTCACTACACATCTCCAAAAGCTCTCTACAGCATGCGGTTCTCACCCTTTTCTGAGGCGCTGTGAGCATTCGTGGCACCCACTTTGCACTGACCTTTGAAAGGTTAAGATGGTCATGAAGAATGGTGTGAATGCTACCAGTTGAAAGCTTGGTGATCTCTGCCATCATTTTCACCTTTATTCGGGCATCTTCAAAATCAAGTTTTTCGACTTCTTTGATGCTTTCTCTCGTACAAGCAGTAACCGGGGCGACGAAGCGGAGTTCGTCTTCAATGCTCTCTCTGCCTCTTTTGAACTCACTTGACCACAGTTGATAATGAAGGTGCGGAACCCTGGTAAGTCAATTTATAAATGTAACTACAGCTTCACCGCGATACTGATAGTATATTGGACACCCCGCGTACCAAGCTAAAAAATCTTCTGTACAACAGCATATTGAATATTGGTATAATTCCCCAATACTGGTAATCTGCAACAGACAAACAAAACAAACTATAAGTCTAATGGACGATATACCGAAAGGCTCCCCACTTTCTGTAGTTTTATTCATTATCGCTTTTGACGAACTGTCCAAAATAATCAGTATACACAAACACCTCGATCATTGCATCTTCACTGTTGTAAACAATAAATAAATTGGAATTCTCATTGTTTTAGTATTAAGCCTTGCTGCCAGGGCAAATGTGATTAAATTTTTAGCCAATAGAAAATGTAACACTCACATCATTTAAAATTTCTAAATCACAATTGCTTAGCAAGTACGACCCCTATCAAGAACGTCCTCGAACGGATAGAATTCGGGCAGGCGAAAATCTACACAAAGTTCCTACAAACTTAAAACTCTAACACAAGAAGAGATTTTGCTACAGCTAAAAAAAAATTAATACTCACGAGTGTAGTCATCTATAGCAAAAGCCCTGATAGCTGACAAATATCTCGAGCTAGTTTTGGCGTTCCTACCAAACTCGTCAGATTGTGTAGGATGAAGATGGAGAACTCTCGCTGCTCCGTCAAGGTCGGTACCGAACTCACCGAGACCTTCAATGTCAAAAAAGGTTTTAGACAAGGCGACGCACTGTCATGTGACTTCTTCAACATCATCCTCGAGAAGATCGTGCTTAACTCACAAGTCAACACCAGAGGCACGATCTTCCAGTAGTCAGTTCAATTGCTAGCTTACGCTGATGACATTGACGTGATTGGATGAACACAGCGAGCCGTCAGTGAGGCGTTTGCTGGCATTGAAGCGGAAGTGGCTTAAATGGTTCTAGCGGTAAATGAGGGCAAAACGAAGTATATGCTGTCATCAAGGAAGGACACACAACATCAACGTCTCGGACGGAGCGTCACACTAGGCAACAGAAACTTCGAGGTAGTCAAGGACTTCGTCTACCTCGGCTCCGCGGTACACAGGGACAACAACATCAGTACCGAAATCAAACGCAGAATCACTCTTGCCAATCGCTGTTTCTTTGGGCTCAAGAGGCAATTGAGTAATAAAGCCCTCTCTCGAAGGACTAAGCTCGCTTTATATAACAGCTTGATCATCCCCGTCCTACTATATGGCGCAGAATCTTGGACGTTAGCAAAGGCAGATGAGGAAGCCCTTATTCTTTTCGAGAGAAAAGTTTTGCGTGCGATTTTTGGTCCTGTTTTCGTTGATGGCATCTGGAGGAGAAGATTTAATGACGAGCTCTATAGGCTGTACAGCGACATGCGCCTGGCCAAGCGTCTACGGATACAACGCTTAAGATGGCTAGGCCATGTAGAGCGTATGGACACCACTGCTCCGGCCCGAAAAGTCATTGAATCCGAGCCATTGGGACAACGCAACAGAGGACGACCTAGACTAAAGTGGCGCACACAAGTGGAGAAGGACTTCAACCAACTTGGAGTGCGCAACTGGAGACAGCTGGCGAAAGATCGTGCTGGCTGAAGAGGCATGTTGGTTGAGGCCCAGGTCCACCCTAGACTGTAGCGCCACAAGAAGAAGAAGAAAAACCTAAGCTCGAAACCTGTCCATCAAAAAGTGTAATTACATCATTAGCTATCAAATACGTATATCCTAATACTGATGCTAATTAGAAATCTTAACATTATCACTTGGAATGCTAGAAGCACAATAAATAAACAAATTGAGATTTTTAACTTTATTATTAATAAACAAGTTGATATTGCTTTGCTCACTTAAACGCATCCTTCTCTCATCCTAATTACAACTGTTATCGCTTTGACAGAAGTAACACAGCTGGGGGTGGGGTTGCTATCGTCTTAAGAAAAGACATTTCACATTCGGTGCATCCGGGTTTGCATCTTGGTTGTATTGAGTCCATTGGTATTGATATACATTTGGATTGTTGCATTGACCTTCGTGGAGTGCAGAGGTATTTCAGTCATAGAACAATAAAAACACAATCAATTAATTAATTAATCCTTATTACATTTAGACACCTAAGAAGCCAAGTGAGGCACTAGCCTAGTGGAGGAGGTGCCTGTTCAGTAATATCGCATCCCGGGTTCGAATCCCACGAGCAGTTTTTTTTTTATTTTCTTTTATAAAAGACACATAGTGTGAGTGCAATGAAAAGTGAAGAGCGACCCGCGCTCGAAAAATCGAGTGATTTCAAGACACCGTTGCCGTATAGATCTGATGATCCAAGTGACGTAAGCAGTGTACGCTCAGAGAGCCCAGCCAGCAAACTCAATGAGACAAAGAAGAGGAGGAGGAGGATGCAACCGACACCAATCAAGTGAGAAACAACAACAACAACTGCATCATCTGATGAAGAAGCGGCCTCGAGCAAGGCGCCCATCCGAGCAACATCCACTCGGAAAAGCTCCAAACCAACACCAACAACAGCAATGAAAGCGGACAAAGATAATGAAACCCTTCAATACCAATCTGAAGGTAACGAAGGACGCTACACGAGGGGTAACAACTCCTTCCATCTCCTCGCCTCCTCTGATACTGAGGACAGGGCGGAAGACATAAAGGAGCTGGAAGTGAGTACAAAGAGGCGTGATGAGCTCACTGCTCACATTGAACACCTCAAAGCGAAAATCGCAGCTGATGAGGCCGCCGAAGAAAAAAAACGGAAACAAAAACAACTGTAGCAACATCAAATGAAACAACAGCAGCAACAAACACAAAAACAGCAGCAGGGCCAGCCCCAGGCGGAGCAGCCTTCTACTTCTAAAGCAGCTCAAAAACTGCAGAAGCAACAACATTTGTAGCAGCAAAACCAACAGCAACAACCACCAAAGCAGCAAAGACAGCAGCAACATCAGTTACAGCAACAACATCAGAGACAGCAGCAACATCAGATACAGTAACATCACCCATCACAGCAGAAACAACGACAGCAACAGAGATCCACAAAGAAGAAGGAGAGGTGCCCTCCTATAAACATCTTTGGACTAGAAACGAAGGACATTGTCAAAACATGTAAGTTGGCCACAAGTAGTCCTTTTTATATTAAATATAATGGTATAAATAGAATGTCGGTTCACTGTAGCTCAGTAGCCGATTTTAAAAGTGTTAAAGAGTCCTTAGCGTCGGCGGGGGCTCATTTTTACACAAGGGCGTAATGTGCTCCTCAAGGGGGTTGATCCTTCTACTGACCCGCAGGAGATCCTCAAGGAGCTGCGCGCCCACAATAGCGACGAGGTCCACTTCGTAGGAGTAAAGTCCTTCAACACTGCGGCTACGAGGAAGAGTAAGGAGGTTCAACTTCCATTCTTTCTGGTTCAGCTCTCCCATGGCAGCAAAATCGAGAGCCTAAGGAAAACTCGATCCATAGGCTCTCTAGCTGTTAAATGGGAAACATTAAGAAAGTCGGACCACGTACTCCAATGTGCGCAGTGTCGGATGTTGGGCCATACAAGGGACAACTGCAGTATACAGTACAGATGTTCCAGATGTACTGAATCCCACCAGAAAGGTAAATGCAGTTTAGGCGAAGATGAAGTTACAGACAGAGCCCTTCTCAGCTGTGTACTCTGCGGAGGAAAACGACATCCCGCTACTTATCGGGGTTGTCCTCGCATACGAGAGCTCCGGCAAAGAGTAAAGGCTGCAAGGAACGCAAAACGGTAGAAGCCAGTGGCCCGTGCTGCAACTACCGCTGTTACGCCGACTATCACCTACGCTCAAATAGCATCAGGCAGAAAACCGGCAGAACAGACAGTGCCAAAGGTTGTTCCGGCCACAGTGCCCAGACAGCCTATGGCAGATCCTAACTTAAAGGACGTATTGACCACCATTCAGTCAATGCAAGCGCAGATGATCGCTTTGCAGAAACAGATGGTAGATTTACAGACCAGTTTCCTACAGCAAACGGCCCGAGTAGACGTTATCTATTCGGCGCTGTTTAGCGAGCCAAATACGCAACAGATATAATGGTTACACGAGCAGCAGGACCCCTAAAGATCCTAGCAGTGAATGTCAATTCGCTAATAAGGATCGAACGACAAATACAGCTTTTTCACTTCTTGCAAACCCATAATCCTGACGTGCTGATGCTTTGCGAAACCAAGCTAAACCAGACGCTCAATCTTAAGTACAAAAATTACCAAGTAATAAGAAGAGACCGGCCTAATTCCTCTAGAGGGGGTGGGGTCGCCCTCTTAATAAAAAATAACATAAATCATAAAGTCGTATACAGCAATGTTGTGCGAAGGTTTAGTGTGCTGGAGGCTTGTATCGCGAGCATCCCTCTCCAAGGTGGAAGGCGGTTATTCGTGATTGCAGTCTACGCGGCAGATACTCGAAACTCAATTTTCATATCTGAGCTCGAGGCTCTCTTCACTAGCCTTCGCTTAAACCTGGAGGAAAACTTTTCCGCTATTGCTGGTGATTTAAACGCAAAGCACGGCGAATGGGGTAACAGAATTCCAAACTAGAGGGGAAACTCTTCTAGAGTGGATAGAGCAGAATGGTATCGAGTTCAGGCTTGACTTACTTGCAACTGACGTGATGCTTACAGACAAGCGAATCACAATTTTGAACGTGGATCGACGCACAAGAAACTGTTTGACCGCTATCGAGTACGACAGTGATCACTGTGGTCTCGCTGCGGTTATTCAGCTCTCGAACGAGCTGGAGGAACTGGAGAGATGTGTCCATACGTATCCGTACAACTATAACAAGGCACGTTGGCCACGTTTCTCCAGAGTCTTAAAAACAGAAATACGTTCGAATGCAATCTTTCCACCAACGTACAGAAATTTGACAAACGAAGAGGTTGACAGGTACCTTATACAAATGGACGACACCATTAAACGAACAATGAAAAAGACTATTCCTACGCTGACACCAAAGGCTGCTGGCGACATCTACCGGAACGCCGAGATAGACGCACTTCACGTGCAAAAAAGTAGACTACTGTCAAGACTAAAACTCTTGTACAGACGGTTTACAGATCCGCAGAATGATGAAATACGGTCGTTAAAGTCGCATATCAAATTAGTTCAGCAATTGCTCCACCAGCAATACAGACTAGCAGTAAACTTGTACTGGGGCAATAAGATTCGGGCTGTAAGATCCAGCAACCCGAGCATGCTCTCGCAAGTAAATAGAATCTTCTGGAGGAAAGGATTTAACGACATCCAAACTGTCCGACTCAACAGAACGACAGACAACGCCAACTTACTAAGGGCAGTAGAAGATCCTCAGGAGAAGGTGAAAGTAATTGGAGCTGTCTTCCAGGAAGTGTACCTCTTTGTCCAAATAACGACTTGGAAGACAGAGCCAAGCTTAACCACTTCCAACTAATTACCGAGATAAGTCAATGGCGATCCGAGAATCCGGGTTTCACCAGGTTCAGTGACGATTTTCTGGCAAATAATGCCGTCGCCGATGATGGAAACAATTCCATCGTTATTTCGAAGGATGAACTCCAGGGCATCTTTAATTCACTGAAGAAAAAGAAGTTAGTAGGAATCGATGGGATACCGAATATTGTTCTGCGCCATCTACCCTCTTAGGCAGTAGATGTATATTCAACCCTGTTTAACAATGCGCTGAGTAACGCATATTACCCGGCGCATTGGAAAACAGCTGTGGTACAGCCCATTCCGAAAAGGGACAGAGATACTTCCATCCCGACAAATCTCCGGTCTATAAGTCTTTTTCCGTGCATAAGCAAGGTTTTTGAAAATATTGTCATTAGAGCCCTAAAGAATGGATTGAAAAAAGTCAAATTATACCGGACAACCAATTCGGCTTTAGGGCGGGGCATAATACCATAAATGCCGCGTCCAAATTGGTATCCGACATTCAGTGGAACAAGAACAAGAACCAATGCACAGGTGCTTGCCTGATAGACATGGAAAAAGCGTTCGACACCGTTTGGTTAGAAAGCCTCTTCCTCAAGTTAGTCAGACTAGGCATAGATAAAACACTGCTGTATATGATCTATGATGTGGTTACAGGTCGGAAGTTTGTTGTGAAAAATGGCAAAGTTACATCCACCACAGTATTTCACATAAAAAATGGGTTGCAACAAGGGGCCGTTGGCTCACCGATCCTTTTCGCTATATTCACTAGCGATCTTATTGGTTCGACGACGCCGATGATCTCATAGCGTACAGATCAGGCCCGAAAATTGAAGTTATAAATAACGTGTTGCAGCATGACTTTGACGAAATTCAGCGATTTTGCAACGACTGGAAGTTGAAAATCAACTTCCGAAAGTGCGGAACTATCCTTTTTAGAACCCCGCTATCCAGGGCCTCAAGGAACACGAAGAAAAACTGGCGCAAGTTCGGCATATTGGACCCGCGGGGCCAGCCGTTAACTTTGCAAAATGTAGTTAGATATCTTGGCATTTGGTTGGACCAGTACTTGTACTGCGGTAAGCATGCAGATACAGCTCTGACAAAAGCTAAGAAAGCCTTTGCTGCGGCAAGTTGGTTGTTTTACAGCAGCCAACTTGATACCAGAGTAAAGGTAATCTGCTACATGGCTCTCATACGGCCAATCATGGTGTACGGCTGCCCAGTGTGGTTCAATCTGAGTCCTTCCCAAATGGAAAAGATGAGGGTGTTTGAGAGGCAATGTCTTCGGGCCTGACTTCGGTTGTATCGAACACCTGAATCAAGAAATTCTATCCCAACGAGGTTTTGTATAACGAGGCGAATCTAATTAGGATAGATAATTTCATTATTAAGCTGACTCGAGGGCACATTGCACGAGCGATGACTTCTTCCAACAATCTGATCTTTGGGGCGTATTACCTCAACTTCATGTACCATGAAAAGGTGCGCCTGAACGGATTCATACCTCCTGAAGCGTTTCTCTACTTAGACTCGAAAGGGCTGATTCAGAACACGGAAGGATGTCCTATCATCTTCCATGTCGTACGCCGAACAGTGGATAGGCGGCTCCAATACGAACTTGACGTCGCTCGTAGCCACGAGGAACTTCTTCGATTCAGTAGGGCGATCTCCGCCCGAGATAGGGCTCAGTCCGCCAGAGAATGACACTTCTACTGGTGGTTGCACCAAAACCAGCTCCCGCCAACGCGCGAAAGTAGACTATATTAAATTTACAGTTCTCCTTGTGGTCAACTGACATTGTTTTTAAGGTAGTTCGTAAGGTAATAAAATAGTATAAAAAAAATACAAAAAATAAATACAAAAAATAAAAAAAAAAAATACAAAAAATGTGCACTATGGTGTATTAGCTATATATGTCAAGCATATAAATTCTACATACGCCATGGTGAACGCTTCCGTATTTTTATATGAACATAGTAAAATTAGGTTTTTATTAAGTTTAAATTTAAGATAGTTTAGATTAGGCTTAGGCTCAGATCCAACTTTTATAACTTTTCTTGGGGAAAAAAAAATTATTATAAACAAAATTTTATTAAAAAACTATGCCCAAAGGCAATTTTTAAAATATATCAAGAATAGATTAGAGCACCTGCTAATGGTCAGTAAGTTAGATTTAAGAACTACTGTTAAGATAAATGTAAGCTAGTTTTAAAAATTTTTCTAGAATCAAATTAAGATAACATTAGATATTTAATAAAATATGCCAAAAAACAAAACATTTGGAAAACAACTCCAAAGTGAGTGTTTTTTCTGTCTATTTTTCTCGAGGAAATAGAACACATGATAAAACAATTCACTTTAGGAGAGACTTAATCAAAATATTTCGTCATCGCGGTAAAATTATTCTTGGCGGAGATTTAAATTGTCGCCATCAACAGTGGAATTGTCTCAGAGCGAACTGTTGGGGTAACATATTATATGATATAAATGAAAATAGACCAAATTTTTCCTTGCTGTATCCCCATGAATCGACTTATGTTCCTACATCCATATTCAAGAGTTTATCTACTCTTGACTTTTTTATTACTAATGTCAGTACAAACTGTACCAGACCGTCAACTCACGATCATTTGGGTCCCAGTCACCTACCTGTCGGTATTAATTTAAAGTTGAATATACGAATTAAGCAACCCTTATAATATTACAACTTTTCAGCTGCAAATTGGAATAAATTCGCTAACTTCATAAACTCCAACTGCAATTTAAACAATATTATTTTTTCACCGGTTATCAGTAACACACAAATTGATTCTATGTGTGCAGAATTTATTTCGTTAATGAAAAGAGCTACAGATTTCGCAGTACCAAAAATCCTTGTGTAAAAAAATTACCCAGTTCAGCTCCCCAGTAATATATTATTACTTATACGTCTGCGAAACTCAGAAAGAAGTAAATGAATACGATATCGGTATAACTGTTTTCGTTATAGCACGTAATATCTGAACAAAGTTATTGCAGATGAAATAAAAGCATTCCAAAATAAGCGTTGGAATGATCTTTTGATAAAGCAAGTAAACCTTTCTGGAAGGTTTCAAAAATTATTAAAAGAAAAGGTTTGAGTATTCCGCCTCTCAAATTTCAAAATATTATATTACTCCAACCGATAAAGCCAACTTTCTAGTAAAAACGTTTGCTACTAATCACAAAGTTGCTGCTAACTTAAGTGATTCTTCCACTTCCATTGAGGTGTACAACACAATTATTAATTTTTCACAAGAAACGCAATCAGTATCAAGTACAAACCTGCTGAATACAAGCAGAGTTAAAAGCTTGATCAAACGATTAAAAATAAAAAAAGTCCAGGTTTAGACGGTATAAACAATAAAATGTTAAAATTTCTGCCTCTCACAGGCTTGCGTTTTCTCACAGAAATCTTTAATTCTTGTCTTAAGCTCAATTACTTTCCAGTTTGCTGGAAAACTGCTTTAATAGTTCCAATTCCTAAACACGGCAAAGCAAAAGATAACCCAAACAGCCACAGGCCTTTAAGTTTACTAAGTTGTGTGAGCAAAATCTTAGAAACAATTTTAAAGGAAATGATTGAAAATCATCTAGTCGGAAATAACATCTTGTCTAAATTTCAGTTTGGGTTCCGTCGTTTCCACAACACATATCATCATATAGCGAGATTAAAAAACATGTTAAAGATAAATTTATATCCAAGGAATCAACTGGGCTAGTCCTTTTAGATATTGAAAAAGCGTTTGATACAGTTCGGCATGATGCATTAATATACAAACTAATCAAGTTAAGCTTTCCTCCAAAAATTATTAAAATTATACAAAGTTTCTTAAGCAAAAGAAAGTTCTTAGTTAAAGTCGAAAGTGTAAAATCGCTTATTAAAAACTTAACGTATGGTGTGCCTCAGGGAACAGTACTCGGCCCTTCTTTGTTTAATATATATGTCTCTGATATCCCTAATCCTGGCAATAATGTTAACATTGCAATGTTCGCTTACGACACAGCTATATTCGCTTCTTGTACATATTTTATGGATGTGTACACTGTGTTACAAACAACTCTTTCTGAATTAGAGAATTACTTTTTCAAATGGAAAATTAAGGTAAACGCTATAAAAACGCAGGCAGTCTGGTTTACTGTTTTTTGCCTAGTAATGTACAACCCCAATTGGGTTTTATAAGTATAGACTGGTCTGAACACAGTAGATACCTTGGAATTCTAATTGACATCAAATTTAACTTTCAGAAACACATATCTTACACTACAGATAAAATGAATAAGTACATTAAAATTCTTTATCCTATCATAAACAGAAAATCCAAAATAAGTATTGAAAATAAGATCATTTTGTACAAGTCTGTTTTTCAAACCATGTTACTTTACGGTTGTCCTGTTTGCTACGACTGTGCCAAAACTCATATAATGAAACTCCAAAGAAGCCAAAATAAAATTATTAAAATTATACTAAATTTACCACGACACTATTCAACCCGTAGGCTCCATGAGCAAAGCAATATCACTCTCATACAAACTCTTATTGATTAATTGACTTAACGATCTTATATTCAATGCAGTTTCTCTGATAATGATCTAATTAAATGTCTACAATACTCTCCACAGTAAACATAAAATATATTTGAATGGGGAACTGTGCAATGTTAGTCTTAGGAATTGAAAAAGGCCTTGTAGCTTTCCCTTGAATTATCTTACATACAATATATATACAAATACATTATGTAATCTTGCTAAATATATTTCATAGCTGTAAAGGACTTTGTCCTAAACCTCTATTGTTTATGCTACTTAAATAAAAATGAATGAATGAATGAATGAATTGAATGAATGAATGATGATTAAATTATTATTTCATAGAAACGGTTTCGATTTAAACGGTACATGTTGGTGGAAGCAGGAAAGTCTGAAAGTGGTCATTTTCAAATGATCAATGGTCATATTTATCGTTACAATTAAAACAACGTTTTTTCTAAGTTCCCTCTCACATGCAACAGCATTTTTTTTGTACATGCAGGGATCGAGAAGTGTTTTGAACATATCTTTTGCACAAAATAAGAACTTTCATTAATGGTAGTTTGAAGCTCTATACTCGTATACTTTAACTTTTTCAATGTTATTTATTTCCAATACCAAAAGAAAATTACTCATTTGACAGCTTACATATTGACCACCTCGCTCCAATATCAAGATTTTGGTCGATAAAGTTTCACGTAAGTAAGAAGTATAAGGTAAGTAAAAAAGCTTTCCTTTGCCTTAAATCAGTTTTTGAAAATTATTTCTGACGCAAAATATATAATAATTTCTGATCGTAGATTCTGTTTCAAATTAAATACATTTTTAGAGTTAATTAGACAAAAGAATGTGGGTCTATCAATATGTTACGGCCGCCACCCACTCATCTCAATTGAATGAGCAAGTAAAGCGACTTAATCGTGTCCTTTTTCCTATACGAATGGGGATTATAGTTAAAGTCGAATTTGCTTGTATGTAATTGTATGGAATTTACTCCAAGCATTCTTCTATTTGTCGATTTTTGGTCCTGTTTGCGTTGATGGCATCTGGAGGAGAAGATTTAATGACGAACTCTATAGGCTGTACAGAGACATGCGTCTGGTCAAGCTTCTACGGATACAACGCTTAAGATGGCTAGGTCATGTAGAGCGTATGGACACCACTGCTCCAGCCCAAAAAGTCTTTGAATCCGAGCCATTGGGACAACGCAACAGTGTGGCGCACACAAGTGGAGAAGGACCTCAACCAACTTGAAGTGCGCAACTGGAGACAGCTGGCGAAAGATCGTGTTGGCTGGAGAGGCATGTTGGTTGAGGCCCAAGTCCACCCCGGACTGTAGCGCCACAAGAAGAAGAAGAAGTGTTGCAATCTGGCAACTGCCAGCTCCATCGTAAAGTTTGACATTTTTGAGATTAAACGTACTCAGAACGTTTTGACAAACGAGCGCTATTTGTGTTGTTTACAATAATTTAAAAGATTCATCTCGTCCAAAAAATGGTAGTAAATTTTTTACAATCTTTCGAAGTGGATCAACTCAACAACAGCGCATCGATGAACTTAATTCAATCTTTGGCGATGAAGCTCCATCAAGGACCAGTGTTTATCGATGGTATGGTGAATTCACCCGAGGTCGTAGTTCACTCCAAGACGATTTTTTGGCGATGAAGCCTAATCGAGGACCAGTGTTTATCGATGGTATGGTGAATTTAACTGAGGTCGTAGTTCATAACAAGACGAATTTCCTGAAGGTCGTCCAAAGTCAGTTGCTGTTCCGGAAACGATTGATGCTGTGCGCCAACTGATATTGCAAGATCGTCGTGTGACCTATCGTGAGGTTATGGAAGTGTATGAGCCCGATAGTAAACATTAGTCGACTGTATTGGTATTTCAACTGGAGCCAAATCCAACAAAAGTTGCTCGCGCATGAAGCATTTCCAAGCAATTGGTCGCCTGTTTTTTGGGAAAAACTGAACATGTCGCAAACGCATCACTAGAACAACGCAGAACAGTCAATTCTGAGTGGTGCACAACCATTTGTTTGCCAATTGTCTTCCAAGAAATCAGGAAAACAAACCGCCGAAGACGGATCACTCTTCACCACTACAATGCGAGCTCTCATACATCAGCTCAAACAACTGCATTTTTGAGCACTCAAAACATCGATTTGATGAGTCATCCGCCGTATAGTCCTGACTGGGCACCGAATGACTTCTTTTTTCCCCCGTACGTAAAAAATAAAAAATGTGGCCGCCATGGCGTAGTGGGTAGAGTGCGACGCTCACACGCCGAAGGGTGTAGGTTCGATTCCCAGTTCAACACCAATTTGTCGAACTTTTCACAGCATCACCTCTTTCGAGCTGCTGATAACACTCAAAGAGTAGTAACTGTCTAAGAAAGCTTCTCAAATTTCGCCGTTCGGAGTCGGCAACAAACTATAGGTCCCTTCTACTCGTGAGAGAACAGTAGCGCGCACAACACGAGTAGTTGATGAGCAAGCTAGGCCCTGGTCCCCCTGTGGACTGTTGAGCCAACAATTATTAATTATTACGTAAAAAATAAAATGAGTGGTCAACGTTTTTCGACACCTCAAAAAGCGGTTGATGCGTTCAGAATGCATGTTTTGAAGATACCTCAATCAGAGTCCAAAAGTGCTTCGACAATTGGTTCAAACGCATGCAAAAGTGTATAGATCTTAGTGGGCAATATTTTAAAAAGGCTATTTTCGATGATTAATATTTGTTTTTGTTCTCTAATCCCTAAATATAAAAGGCAACCCTCGTACATTGCGATAAAATACAACAGCGAAACTGCAGAAGTTCATCATGATTACCTATAAAACATCACTACTACAACAAAAGTCATGAGCGGTACCACGTATGTGATAACATTATGATTAAAACGTTGTTACAACGTCAGAGGTAAAAAAAGAAATATTGCCTTAACTCAGAAGTCCATATGAACTAGAGTTTTGTCGAACAACCCCTGTATTGTAAGGATTAGATACTTCATTGAAATCCATAGTTACAATTTTTACAAAATATTTCGGAACATACTCAACTTGCACAGAGATTTGATACAAAATTAATATCTTACAACTGAAACATTATATTTTACGAATTGGAAAGAATATTTTGCAAAGTGATGTTCAACTATTTGGAGGGAAAATTATGATCAAAAACCTTTATTGAATGTTTTATGTTAAAATGATGTATACAATTTTAAGAAAATTAGAATAATAACAAGAACTAGATTGTTCAAAAAAAAAATATTATAGTTAGATTATATATATTATAGTAAAAACAATGGTCTCAACTGAAGGTCGTTCAAGGCCCACAACGAAAGTAGAACGGTCTTTACTTTCCCGTTTCTTACTCTCCTTGTAGGAGAAGATCTTTCACCTTTCGGTTTCGAGATGAAGGTTCCGGATACGTTGACGCACCAGCACGTCCGCCGTGTTCTTGAGATTCCCAGGGGGTAAGTCTTTGGCACAGAAGTGCTCAGCAACTCCACAAATTGCTGTGTGGAGAACTTCGCCAAAAAATTCCGTTTTCCAGAGCACAGCCCTCCACTTGAAAGCAAGCGTTCTCTGCTTTTTCCAGCTGCCACAGCTGATCTTCGCAGTGTTTGCATTCTGCGTCGATTACGCTGTCATCATTCCGAGCTTTCCCTATTCGCAGCAGCAGGGAAGAGATGGTATCTTTTTCGTAAGTTTGCGGATCTCGTTTTTCGCTTACCGCACGTTTATGTCTATTGGTGGGTTCTCCTGCACAGGTCAATTTCCGCCCGCCCTATTCTAATTGGGGCACCAAAATCGTGCAGATCATGCGCACAGGAGGAGCTGCCAGTGATGACGTCCGCAAAGGCTTTCCTTTTTTGCTCTTGGAACCAGCAGAAAAAGAGGCAGCGTTGGTTTCGGAGAATTGGCCAGCTTCGGTTGGTGATACTTTTGCTGACCTGATCCCCTTTGGCGCTCGATGCTTGCGCCTACTTTGCGCCGCTCCACGACGACCATCCTTTTCCTTCTTTTCTTTTGGCTCTTTGTCAGAAGCTCCCCAGGTGCAACATTATTTGAGGCTCTTTCCTTCCTGTCGGATTTCGGAAACGCATCATCAAAAGCGGCACTCCGGCAGGCTTCCCGACCCTGAACCAGGATATTAGGCGTATCAGCCTGAGCCTCTCCGCCACTTTCTCCAGTTTTTCAACTCATTCTACTACGTGCATCGTAGAGTGTTCTGTGTTGGGTGTTGGGAGTACGGTGGATGGGGCCTCCAGCATCCTGGAGTAGTTAAATCCTTAAGATTGTCTCTATACAGTCTTTATTTAAAACGTGCAAGGACAAGACGCATCTATACTTTTGTTCTACGTAGCACCTAGGATCTTCCGATGCGTAGTTCATTTATTCTTAAGCCCTTCCGCAGCGACAAGGCATCCAGAAGGGAAAGGAACCGCGCTGTACTTTTTTCTTACTTTACAAATTTTCCGGGCTGCGGAAAAATTGTGAGTAAAAATAAAAGAGTCAGTTTTATTTTCCACTTTGCCGTATGTTTTTACATAACTTTGATTAAAGTTTGAATTAAAAATGGCTGATGAGGCGCGAAACTCAAACATTATACTAACTGCTTTTTAATTCCTTTATGAATTATTCACAATTAACAATATTTTTTGTATTTACAAAATTGTTTGTAAAATTCGGGTCGACAAATCTTGCAGCATGATGATTTTGAAAAGGATATTTACCTCGAATCTAAACACGGACAAGCAAAAGTGTCAATCGTTGACTAACTCTGGAAGACCGATTACTTTCTTACATCAAGGGCTCAGAAATTCGTTAATAATCGTGTAATTGAACACTGTCAATAAATAATAATGCGGTGTAAACAACAGTTTCTTGAATGTTCTGGAAATTATCAGTTCACTTATTTAATTAATTTACGATTATCTGTAATCAGAAATTATTTCATGAGCAACTTTTTTGTGCCGTGTCGTGATTTAAACATTGTAATAGTGTTATAGTTAAAAAAATAGCATGACCATCTACATGTTCAAAACGTCCATCAATAATCGTCAAGCAACTTATATAAAATACATTAACTACCGAAAAAAATTCAACGTTTTAATCAGATTTTGAATGAATGAATGATGATTGAATTACTATATCATAGAAACGGTTTTGATATAAACGATACATGTTGGTGGAAGAAGGAAAATCTGAAAGTGGTCATTTTGAAATGATCAATGGTCATATTTATCGTTACAATTAAAACAACTTTTTTTCTACGTTCCCTCTCACATGCAACAACAATTTATTCACGGTAACCATGAAACTATTTTTTTGTACATGCAGGGATCGAGAAGTGGTTTGAACATATTTTTTGCACAAAATAAGAGCTTTCATTAAAGGTAGTTTGAAGCTCTATACTCGTATACCTTAACTTTTTCAATGTTATTTACATCCAATACCAAAAGAAAATTACTCATTTGACAGCTTACATATTGACCACCTCGCTCCAATATCAAGATTTTGGTCGATAAAGTTTCACGTAAGTAAGAAGTATAAGGTAAGTAAAAAAGCTTTCCTTTGCCTTAAATCAGATTTTGAGAATTATTTCTAACGCAAAATATATAATAATTTCTGATCGTAGATTCTGTTTCAAATTAAATACATTTTTAGAGTTAATTAGACAAAAGAATGTGGGTCTATAAATATGTTACGGCCGCCACCCACTCATCTCAATTGAATGAGCCACTTAACAACGACTTAATCGTGTCCTTTTTCCTATACGAATGGGGATTATAGTTAAAGTCGCATTTGCAGTAAATACTTAATTATTAGTTTTGAAGTATGGAATTTACTCCAAGCATTCTTCTAATTGTAAAGGATCAGTACAAGGAGTACGAACGTTGCCTTTTACATTTCGGGTTTGGGCAACACTAGTGTTGCAATCTGGCAACTGCCAGCTCCATCGTAAAGTTTGACATTTTTGGGTTAAACGTACTCAGAACGTTTTGACACACGAGTGCTATTTGTTTTCTTTACAGTAATTTAAAAGATTCATCTTGTCCAAAAAATGGTATTAAATTTTTTACAAACTTTCGACGTGGATCAACTCAACAACAGTGCATCGATGAACTTAATTCAATCTTTGGCGATGAAGCTCCATCAAGAACCAGTGTTTATCGATGGTATGGTGAATTTAACCGAGGTCGTAGTTCACTCCAAAACGAATTTTTGGCGATGAAGCTCCGTCGAGGACCAGTGTTTATCGATGGTATGGTGAATTTAACCGAGGTCGTAGTTCACAACAAGACGAATTTCGTGAAGGTCGTCCAAAATCAGTTGTTGTTCCAGAAACGATTGATGTTGTGTGCCAACTGATATTGCAAGAACGTCGTGTGACCTATCGTGAGATTATGGAAGTGTATGAGCCCGATAGTAAACATTAGTCGACTGTATTGGTATTTCAACTGGAGCCAAATCCAACAAAAGTTGCTCGCGCATGAAGCATTTCCAAGCAATTGGTCGCCTGTTTTTTCGGAAAAACTGAACATGTCGCAAACGCATCACTAGAACAACGTAGAACAGTCAATTCTGATTGGTGCACAACCATTTTTTTGCCAATTGTCTTCCAAGAAATCAGGAAAACAAACCGCCGAAGACGGATCACTCTTCACCACTACAATGCGAGCTCTCATACATCGGCTCAAACAACTGCATTTTTGAGCACTCAAAACATCGATTTGATGAGTCATCCGCCGTATAGTCCTGACTGGGCACCGAATGACTTCTTTTTTTCCCCCGTACGTAAAAAATAAAAAAATGTGGCCGCCATGGCGTAGTGGGTAGAGTGCGACGCTCACACGCCGAAGGGTGTAGGTTCGATTCCCAGTTCAACACCAATTTGTCGAACTTTTCACAGCATCACCTCTTTCGAGCTGCTGATAACACTCAAAGAGTAGTAACTGTCTAAGAAAGCTTCTCAAATTTCGCCGTTCGGAGTCGGCAAAAAACTGTAGGTCCCTTCTACTCGTGAGAGAACAGTAGCGCGCACAACACGAGTAGTTGATGAGCAAGCAAGGCCCTGGTCCCCCTGTGGACTGTTGAGCCAACAATTATTAATTATTACGTAAAAAATAAAATGAGTGGTCAACGTTTTTCGACACCTCAAAAAGCGGTTGATGCGTTCAGAATGCATGTTTTGAAGATACCTCAATCAGAGTGGCAAAAGTGCTTCGACAATTGGTTCAAACGCATGCAAAAGTGTATAGATCTTAGTGGGCAATATTTTAAAAAGGCTATTTTCGATGATTAATATTTTTTTTTGTTCTCTAATCCCGAAATATAAAAGGCAACCCTCGTACATTGCGATAAAATACAACAGCGAAACTGCAGAAGTTCATCATGATTACCTATAAAACATTACTACTACAACAAAAGTCATGAGCGGTACCATGTATGTGATAACATTATGATTAAAACGTTGTTACAACGTCAGAGGTAAAAAAAGAAATATTGCCTTAACTCAGAAGTCCATATGAACTAGAGTTTTGTCGAACAACCCCTGTATTGTAAGGATTAGATACTTCATTGAAATCCATAGTTACAATTTTTACAAAATATTTCGGAACATACGCAACTTGCACGGAGATTTGATACAAAATTAATATCTTACAACTGAAACATAATATTTTACGAATTGGAAAGAATATTTTGCAAAGTGATGTTTAACTATTTGGAGGGAAAATTATGATCAAAAACCTTTATTTAATGTTTTATGTTAAAATGATGTATACAATTTTAAGAAAATTAGAATAATAACAAGAACTAGATTGTTCAAACAAATAATATTTTAGTTAGTTCGTTCAGTCAGGTTTCCTTCCGTCGAACAACCGTGTGTTATAAGGATTAGATACTTCATTGAAATCCATAGTTACAATTTTTACAAAATATTTCGGAACATACGCAACTTGCACAGAGATTTGATACAAAATTAATATCTTACAACTGAAAAATTATATTTTACGAATTGGAAAGAATATTTTGCAAAGTGATGTTTAACTATTTGGAGGGAGAATTATGATCAAAAACTTTCATTTAATGTTTAATGTTAAAATTGTGTATACAATTTTGAGAAAATTAGAATAATAACAAGAACTAGATTGTTCAAACAAATAATATTATAGTTAGTTCGTTCAGTCAGGTATCATACAGAAACCATTAAGGAAAGAGATAGTCAACTGAACAGCTGAACAAAGCTGATTTCCCCTTTGTAAATCGGCCGTTTGACTGTTATTTACGTGTTCTTGTAGGAAAAATATAAATATATTATAATAAATTTTTGCTGGAAGCATATGTTATATTCAGCAAAAGTGCCTGTGGTATCGCTTTAGAATATTCGGAACTGACTTGGAATCAACGAGCTGTATACTGCTAATACCTTTGAGCAACAAAACAGAGGAGACAGACGTTCGATATAGTGGTGGCTCCTGTTACTAAGTAAGGTGTAAGATGCACCACGGCGTATTGGATATATATGTTAAGCATATAATTAACACTGCACGCGTCACTTGGAGCCAGACAGACTGAGAATACACTACGAACAACAATGCGGGACAGCTACAACGAACAGACAGCACACATTACACAAAACACGCACGCTTGAATTCGCAGCCGACAAATACACATACGCAATCATCGTTCACATACCGCCGCGGAGTACTCTTGTGTTTCGACTTCTGCGAAAAATAAATCCAGTGTGTTGATGTAGTGATAAAAGACATAAAATTTAAATCAAGTCGGTAGCTGGGGAGTTAGATCTAAAGTCTATTGACTGGTAATCCCGAGTTCGAATCCTGTGGCGGAAAATAAAAATTCTTTCTTTTTAATTAAACAAAGATAATAAGTGTGAGTGAGAACATGGAGAGTGAAGAGCAACCCGAGCTCAGCAAATCGGCTAAATCGGGTGATTTTAAGACACCGGTGGCTGGGACGTCAGGCCATCTTACAAGTGACGGTAGTATCCGTCTGGCTAATCCCCGTTCAAAACAAGCGTCGGACAACAACAATGACGTCAGACGAAGAGGTGGTCGCGCCGACCAAAAGCGGAATAGTGGCGGCCAAAAACACACCGCCAAAGAAAACAAGAACAGCAATATCGGAGATCGACATTGATGCTCTCCAATGTGAATCAGAGGGCAACGAATGCCGATTCTCCTTCAAAGTGAGCGAGAACTTCTTCAATTTACTCGCCACGTCGGACGCCAACGATGAGGAGTAGAAAATCAAGAAGAAGGAAACAAAGCTCAAGAGACTTAACGAGGAAAGAGCAAAACTAAACGCTCACATCAAGTTTCTCTACGAATAGGCTACAGCTAGAAAGGCTGCTGAGAAAGCAGCAAAATAAAAAGAGCAACTGAGCGAAATTCTTAAGCTGCAGCAAAAGAGGCAGCAGAAGAAACAGGAGAAGGAAAACCTGCAAAAACCTCAAGATCCGCTGCCTTCTACATCAAAGGCAGCGCAACGTCTGAAGACAGCTTAACATGAGTACAGCATGCAGCAATAAAAACAGAATTAGCAACAGCAAAACAAGAGACAGAAGGCACAGCAACCTCAACTCCCGGTAAAGCAGCAGCAACAGAAACACCAGCAAACATCGCAGCAAAAACAACAGAAGCCACTGTTGCAGAAACATCAGTGACCTCAGCAGAAACAACTGACACAGAAACAAAAAACGCAACAGGATCAGCATCAGTCACAACAACATCAAGAGCAACAGGACCCACAGTAACAGTGGCAGAAGCCCAAAGTAGGCTGCCCACCTATCCACGTCTTTGGCATGGGTACCGACGAGTTGCAGACATTATGTGAGTTGGCCCTAGGCAATAAGGCTTTATATATAAAATATAAAACACCCACAGCTTATACCATCCATTGCCTTACAATGGACGGCTTTAGATTTTTCAAAGAGGAGTTAGCGGTATCGAACACTGACTTCTAGAGAGCGAAGAAGAAGGCACTTGCCTTCTTCTTAGTACAGGTAATCCATAACACCAAAATTGACAGCCTATGAAAAATTCGTTTCATAGGCGGTCTGAGTGTAAACTGGGAAAAATTAAACAAGTCTGACCACGTACTCCAATGTGCGAGGTGCTGGGGCACGTCACGGAGAACTGCAATATGGAATTCAGCAGCGCACGATGCACCTTCAGCCACAACAAAAAGGAATGCCCTTTAGGTGCGGAAGAAGTCGAGGTTAAGGCGCTCCTCAAATGTGTACTCTGCGGAGGGAATGGACATCCTGCAACTTATTTAGGGTGTCCACGATTCAAAGAGCTCCGTCAGAGAATAAAGAATGTAAGGAACAAAACGGGGCGCGCTGGCAACGTTTCTCTAGAACCTTAGCCAGAAAAATAGGTTCGAGTGTGATCAATAATCCAACGAACAGAAACCTTTGGAACGAAGATGTTGATGGGTACCTCAGACAAATGGACGAAGCCAATGGACAAAACAATCCCGAAGGTAGCACAAACCGATTATGGCGACATCACGTGCAAAAAAGTAGACTCCTGTCAAGACTTAAACTCTTGTACAGGCGGTTTACGGACTCACAGAGTGCAGAAACGTAGTTGGACGTATACACAACTCTATTCAACAATGCGCTGAGCAATGCATATTACCTGACGCATTTGAAAACAGCTGTGGTACAGCCCATTCCAAAACAGGGCAACGAGACCTCCATCCCGATGAATCCCCGTTCTATAAGTCTTCTTCCGTGCATAAGCAAGGTATTGGAGAAGATAATCATTAGACCCTGAAAGAATGGGTTGAGGTAAAACAATTAATACCGGAAAACCAATTTCACGTACAGATCAAGTCCGAAGTTAGAAGAAATAAACGTTTTGTTGCAGAGTGATTTCGATGCAATTCAACGATTTTGCGACGACTGGCAGTTGAAAATCAACTACCGGAAGTGCGAAACTATCCTTTTCAGAACCCCTTGTCCAAAGCCTCAAGGGATACGAAAATGATATGGGGCAAGTTCAGCATAGTTGACCCACTGGGACGGCCATTGTCCGTGAAAAGTGTAGTAAGACATGTAGGCATCTGGTTGGACCAGTTCCATATGGTGAGGTCCATGTAGATACAGCACTGATCAGGGCTAAGAATGCTTTCGCTATGGCAAGAGGGCTGTTCTACAACAGTCAATTTGACACCAAAGTGAAGGTAATATGCTACATGGCCCTTATCCGGCCAATCATGGTATATGGCTGTCCTATGTGGTTCAACGTGAGTCCTTCCCAGATGGAAATGATGAGGGTGTTCGAGAGGCGATGCCTAAAAGCCTGTCTTCGATTATATCGAACACAAGAATCCCAGTACAAGAAATTCTACCCCAACGAGGTTCTGTATACCGAGGCAAACCTTATAAAGACAGATAATTTTATTATTAAGTTGATTCGGAGTCACACTGCTCGAGACATGACTTCAACTAACATTTTAATCTTTGGGGCTTACTACCCTAATGATATGTACCATGAACCTAAAGCTTTTCTCTAGTTGGACACTAAGGGCCTGATACAAGATAAGGAATTCTGCCCTATCATCTTCCATGTCGTACGCCGAACAGTAGAAACGCAATTTCAATACGAGCCGGACGTCGCTCGCAGCCACGAGCAACGCCCACGGTTCAGTATAGCGATTTGTGACCGAGACAGAGCAGTGTCTGCAAGGGAACTGCGTTTTTATTGGTGGCTGCACCAGAACCAGCCTTCGGTGCCGCTAACTTCTTAAGGCAAAGGACAGGATAGTTTCATCAGATTCACTTGGGTCAACTCACATAGGTTAAGCTAATTTTAAGACATTATTTTACAAAAACAAAAGAAAAAAAACTAAAAAATAAAAAAATATATAAGAAAAACAAAAAATAGAAAAAAAAACGATAAAAACCAGAAACCAAAAACAAAATGGTCCACCACGGCGTATTAGATGTATATATAAAGCATATAAATAAAACATACTCCCTGGTGGATGCGTCCGTATAGTTTTACGGGTATAGTTAAGTTTAATATAAATAGTTAAGTAGAGTTAAGTCTTAGGCTTATTTAATTTTATGTTGTTAAAAGTTTAGGTTTAGTTAGATTACATAGTTACGTAAGTTAGGTTAAGAACGAGAACAAATCAGGCATTCAAGTTTTTTATAATTTTCTTGGAGGAAATTAAAAAAATATGTATATAGATTTAAGCACTAAATTGAAATATATAAGAAGCCGAAAGGCACACAGCAAAAAACCTAGATTAGCTTAGATTACTCGTGAAGAATCAGTAAGTTAGAATTAAGATCAATAGATTATATTAGTAAGCTAGATTTAAGTATTTTTGTCTAGTAGGTAAGAAAATGGATAAATTAGAATAAAAATGCATTGAAAATCCAGACAAAAAATGAAAAGGAGGACGAGACAAACGAACCACAGTCAATCGTCACCAAACACCGATAGAGAGTAGTCACAAATGAAGATAACTAAAGAAAAGGAGTAAATCGAAGATATACATATATGGCATATATGTATACATATGGCAACTCCGTAATCGGTTTGTGCCTGAAGGGTTTTTTTTTTCTTGAAGAGAACGACTCAATCCCCTTTTTCATATGTACTATCGGATCTGAAAAGAGAAGAGAACGTTGTAAGGGTTATTTGCTGCTTTCTAGCGAAAACCTAACGCGAAAATTCAAGAATTACTACTCGTATATATGTAATCCCCAAAACAATCGGTTACAACCTCTCCAAGATGGAAATATGTTAAGACCAGACTTGCTTGCAAGTAGAGGTTTTCATTATCTAGAAGGACACATGGGCCACAAGAACGAGGTCGTAGAAACAACTGTAGAGCTCGATTGAGATTTTTGTGACCTCGTAGCAGTAAAACAGCTCCGGAAAGAGTTGGAGGACCTGAAGAAGCACGTCTTAATGTATTGTTATAAAAATCACCAGCGAAATGAATTGTGTGATACGCAGACTGTAGAACCTGTACTTCAACAGGTTCTACGATATAGTTACTCGTACAATCTAGCTGTTAGCTTGCAACAAGGTTCGTGCATAAACAGAGGGATGAAGATATTTATTTTGGAAAGTGGGTCCATTAAGTAGACCGTTATATGATTAAAACAATTGAGTCAGATTCGGAACACCAATTTAAATGTATGTACGTTTTTTGTTGAAAACAAAGAAGACAATTTTAAA
Source organism: Eristalinus aeneus (assembly GCA_955652365.1). Classification (NCBI taxonomy): domain Eukaryota; kingdom Metazoa; phylum Arthropoda; class Insecta; order Diptera; family Syrphidae; genus Eristalinus; species Eristalinus aeneus. Next base: position 47,937,415 of record OY019130.1, read on the forward strand.
ACATTCTGAAAGTACTTAATATTATAAGAACCAAGTTTTATTCTTATGCTAATACTGATATATGATGTATTTGTGATGTTTATTAACTAAATGAGTTTCAGTAACAAAACTTTGTAATATTATAGGTTACCTGACGTTTATTAAATATTCACCCCTATCATTGAATCCGGCGGATCGACCGCGGCGGGAGAATGTCAAAATTTCCGCGATTTGCTATCAATGAAAACGCAAGTGAACAAAAGTGGGTAAGGAAGTGCAAAAAACTAGCTATTATTGAATCCGCGGTCGATTCCCCGTCCACACAAATGTGACATTTCTCTTCATTTCTCATCCGAGGCACATTTGATGCGGATACTAGTTGTCAAAATGATGAAAGTGAAAAAGTAAGTAAAATAATCACACATATTGATATTTTATTAATTGTACTAAAATAAAATAGACAAACAAATCATCAGCAATTCCGAATGTTGGTAGATCAGATGAAATAAAATCCGGATATCGCGAAAAACATGACCAGGAAAGATCCAGATACCATCGAAAAGTTTTGGATAAATCTTTATCAGGAGCTGAATAGTTTGGGGCCCCTGTAAAGGAAATATTGGAGTGAAAAAAGGCAAATTTAAATAAATAATCTCTACTTATCTATGAATGGTCATTTTGGGTACATTTACTTTAGGTTTGGTCGGACCACAAATCTGCCCTCCGGAAGAAACTTTGCCACAACAAAAGGAAACTGAAGGCAACAGGTGGAGGGGAAAATAAGAAGATTTTTTCACTCCGTTGGAAGAGAAAGTTATTCAGCTCGTTTGCTTAAATTATTATGTTAATGGTTTGCCACAAACTAAAAGCTTTGGTATTCCTTTGTCGAACGTAGCTTCCACCTCTAATGCGGCGCTAATGAATGTTGATGATGTTAATGCTGATGTCCTTTCATCAAAGGAAAAAGAAAATTACATCAATAAAACAAATATCATGACGCCTAGTACGACAAAGGCCAGTGCCACTTTTGGAGGAACAGGTGAAAGTGCAAGAGCAGCTGTGTGAAAATCTGTCAACAGCGCTAGAAACAGTCCAAAACAAAACGAAGAAACCAACATTTGCTTGCGAAAAATATACCGGACAATCGATCGACTAAATGACTCCAAAAACTTTTGGATGAGACGAGGAGGCATAACGCATTGAAATCTTGCCCAGTTCCATTTTAATACCCACTCTCTTCTAAAAATCTCAGGCATGCTGCTATTTTTCAAAACCCGCTTTGTTTAGTCTGAATTGTTTGATAAACCTACAATTATGAATATTAACTTCAAGTTGAATAAAGAAATTGTTCTTAAGCCACCGAGCATCGGATAATAAACGAACATAATTTGTCATGCCCCTTATTTTTTGGCGTATATGTCGGTAATTACTTTCTTCCCCTTAAAATCCAAAAAAAGCAATTGTGTCCATAACTTTTAAATTATTTATAATTGAAGTCAATCTTTTGTTAACAAAAATGTCACAGTGACAGAAAACAGCTGATATTAAAGAACATCGGTAATGAGGTCCATCCGACCGGTAATGTAGTTCATCCGGCGGATTCAATGATAGGGTTTGGCAGCGGAAGTGAAGGCATGCGGATTGGACGAACTCAAGCCGCGGTTGATCCGGTGGATTCAATGATAGGCATGATTTCCTTCTCTTCAATCCAGGCAGAATTGATCTTGAAGGCAAACTTTATTGAACTCACTCATCTTCGGAAGTGCCACTAACTTCGCGTAATGAAGGGTAACAGACTTCACACTCTCGAAAGGAAAGACTTCCGTTTTTGGGCTGAGCAAGTGAGGAAGATAAAGAAATTAAAGGAAATAAATCTATTTACACCTCAGGCGTGGTGTACCACAAAAAAATTTATTCCATCATAATCCAGGGAGAACAATTTAAAAGATTCGACTGCAGTAAAAACGGTGAAGACACGCGGACAAGAATTCGAAGCCACAGGAGTGAACCCTTCACCAAGTGTGACGCCTTGTGTTGTGACGCCACTTGTTGAATTCACGCGTTTCGTCAACAGCAGATGTCCAGCCATCACACGCCCAGCAAAGCGCCTCCGAAGCAGAAAGCAAAGCGTCGGCTAAGAAGATACCATAATTCAACAACAGGAGAAAAGAAAGAGAATCCTCCAGCTGCGCCAGGAGTTACAGATTTTGAAGGAGCAAAGCATCGCCAACCAGTTGCTAGTGCTGCAATTCAGCGGCGACGATGCATATGCCAACGAAAAGTGGCTCAAGGACTTCGAAAGTGTCGTAAGTACCAGCCGGTGTGACGACCAATTCAAGTACATGTCAATGCGGAGGCTCCTGAAGGGCACCGCAGCAGTGTATCTGCGCTCCAGCAATGCATCAAACTACCTTGAATTGAAGGAGGGTTTGCTCAGTTAATTCAAACAGAACGTCTCAACCTCTAACGTTTACCGACAGCTGCAGAGGCACACAAGGCGCAAAGATAAGAATATCATCGCGCGTATGCTCTCAATGCAGGAAATCGCTGCTCAAAGCGAAGTCAGCGAAAGTGAAGTAATAAACTTCATCATTGAGGGACTGCGCGATAGAAACACCTACACCACACATGCTCTACACAGCGTCAACCTTGGACCAACTAAAAGACCTCCTCCTCAAGTATGACAAGAAGTGCTCCAGTGACCAAACAACTCAGAAAACTACAGCGTTTAGCGAAAGCACAAAATCTCTAAGGTTTTTTAACTGTTTAAAATACGGGCATCTGTCACCACAATGTACCGAGAGAAAGCGTGCCTCAGGCTCATGTTTCCGCTGCGGGGCCACCAACCACATATATTAAAAGATTGCGAGCAATCAGCAAGTTCTAATGTTACCTCAAGTGAATTAAATAAATCTAGTTGATTTTTGAAGCCTGTGCTGACAAACAGTGTTGAAGGTGAATTGGATAGCCCTTCCGATAGTGATTCTTCAGATTCGAAAACTAGTGCTTCCGTTGACAATCCACCAGACAATATTGTTGAGTTTAGCAAAAGAATAGAAACAGTTAACCTTCCAGAAATTTTCAACATAAATATCAAGGAAGCAGAACAATGTGTGGAATTTAACATAAGCCCAAAATATAAATACTATCCCAAACTATCTCTCAAGATATTCAAAACAGTGCTCAGTTCGATATGCATATCCGGCTAACTACGAATACCCCAGTGTTTACCCATCAACGTAGACTATCGTATAAAGACAAATTAGAGGTTCAGGAAATTACAAAAATAATCAGGCACAGTGACTCTCCTTACGCCTCCCCAATTGTTCTTGTAAAGAAAAAGTCTGGAGAAACTCGCATGTACATCGACTATAGGGACCTAAATAAGATTACCTTTAGGGATAACTATTCACTGCCTCTCATAGACGATTGTCTTGAGTGCCTGAAAGAGAAAAAATATCTTAGCCTATTAGACCTAAAAAGTAGCTTTCATCAAGTAAAATTGGAGAAGGAATCAATGAAGTTCACTTCATTTGTTACCCCGAATGGACAATTTGTATATACCAGAATGCCTTTTGGCCTAAAAAATAGTGTTTAATGTTTTAAAAAACTTTATCGAAAAGGGGATCGTAGTCGTTTATATGGATGACATACTCATAGCTACCAAGACTTTATTAGAGAATATAGCAATTCTGAAAGACGAACTGAAAGATGAACTGTCTAGCTGAGAACGGTCTTGAACTAGTGCTGAGTAAGTGCAAGTTCTGCTACATCGAGCTTGACTTTTTGGGTTACAAAATTATCAGTCAAGATATACAGCCCAACGACAATCACTAAAGTTCGATTCTCCAGTTCGCTTAGCCAAGAACGGTAAAGCAATTACTTTTTCGTGGGCCTTTGGGCATACTTTATAAAATTTATGCCATAGTTTTCTCGCGTTGCTGTGCCATTCTTTAACCTACTCAAGAAGAATGTGCAATTTAAATTTGACAAAAAGTGTGCTATAGCATTCTAAAAGTTGAAAAATTTACTGACAAACTCACCGTTACTGGCTATCTACGATCCGCAAAAGGAAACCGGACTTCATTGCGATGCTAGTATAAGTGAATTTAGGGTAGTTCTGCTACAGCGTCAGGTAGATAGTAAATTTCACCTAGTTTCCTTTTTCTCAAAGCGTATTAATCCTCCTGAAACTCGATATCACAGCTCTGAGCTTGAAAAATTGGCCATCATCTACGCTCTGAGGAGATTTCGGGTATATTTAGAAGGTATACCATTCAAAATAGTTACTGATTGTAACTCCCTTACAATAACTCTCAATAAAAAATTTGAGTGCTAGAATAGCTCGCTGTGCTCTAGAACAGTTCCATTTGGAATCCGCCCAGAGTAGGGATCCAGATATCCTGAGGCTATGGGACAAGTTAGGGAAGGGGAATTATGAGCCATTTGAATTAAAAAGCCGCTTGGTGTATAAAAATGTCCGCGGGAATCCATGCCTCTGTATTCCTAGCGAGATGAAATCGAATGTCATTAGATCTGTACATAAAGCCCTCGGTCACTTAGGAGTAGCTAAATGTCAGGACGACACTAAGTCCTGCTATTGGTTCCCAGGTATGCGATTGAAGATAGAAAAATTGATCAGAAATTACCAAAAGTGCATTTTATATTCTGCTCCATCCAAGTCCAATGAAAGGAACCTTCACAGCATTCAAAAAGAGTTGGTTCCGTTCATGCAATCCATGTCGACCATTTAGGACCGTCGCATTTATAGTTTGAAATGTATTATTTGTCTTAGGTATGAAAAAGGTGTCTTTGTATTCCGATATTTTATTAGAAAAAGTGGGGGTTTTAATAAATATGGAGCAATTATTAAAGGAATTCAAGTGATTTTCGGTTAGTGTAAAATGTCTTTTATTACAAGTACTGTGAAATGGTGTCTTATTCATGTTTTTTGCTATCACCGTCGTACTGTCGATTTCAATAATTTGTTCAAAGGCATTTTTTTTAGATGGACAAGATTTGTTGAATATACAATTTTTGCGTTTCTTCAATTCCTGTATAGGTTTGTTTTCCTCATATTTTTACGACACTTTTCCTATTTCAATAATAAATTCGAACTCAAAATCTGCTTCAATGCTATTTTTTGTTGGGATGGGAATTAAAAGTTTCTTGTTAGCAGTGAGCATTTCGACTGGTAATTTACTGGCAACAACTATTTTGTTATTTTCGAAAACGGCAACTCCTATTCGAATATGTAAAAGTTTCCGAAAATCGATATCATAATTTACGATTTCTTCATTGGTTAGTAAGTTAGGATGTAAAATGCCGATTCTTGCGATGGCTATATTTTGTTGAATATTTTCAACTTTTTCTTTGAGAGTTTTAAGTTTGAACATTTGTTAGAAAAAAGGTTTCGGCTTGGAGTCTTGGGCTGTCTTCAAGTTGGTTGAGTTTTTCTAATATTCTCCGTCTATCTATTTCGATTATGTGCTTTAGTTCAGAAATACTTTCATTAAAATTGGTATTTATTTTAATTGTTGATTTACTGGTTGTGATTGGTGGTTGTTTCTATCTACAACCGAAAAGTGCTCCTCCATAGGTTGCCTATCGTTACCGCCGAGTGTACTAAAGAGCCATTTAAAAGTGTTGCCGACGATATTGAGTAAAGCTCTTTTATACCTATGTGGGATGATAGATGATAGAACCTTACTCTTGATGTTTTCAATTTCCTCCAATAAAAGATTTTTCCTTTCTTTATTAATATCTATTTCGTATGTGGTTCTATTAAACCTACTAAGGAGATCTAATATTTCGGTAGGCTCTATTACATGTAATATTATGTCATATCTACTAACGATCTCTACCTCACCCATATTTATCACGGCGAATCCTACGTTGGAATCTACTTGCTCAATTCTCAGAATTTGGGACCACATTGGAACTGATGCTAGAAGGATTGATAATACAGCCTCACCCGCAAATTTGAAAGGGCGTTTAATATTGGATTCATGTACATTATTTAAGGAATATTTCCTAAACTTTGGCTGTTCTTTATGTCTGACGCTAACATTTTCAATGTATTTTTCTCGATTTTCATTGCGTTTTGTTATCACGTTTCTTTTGGTTTTGTCTATTCTGTCAGCTACTACATCTTTATTAATTAAATTGTTTTCTACATCGTGGGGAGTAGCTTTAATACAAGAATGGAAGGAAAAATTATACAACTCGACCGCCTTTGCCATTTGCTCATAAATCGGTATCTTATTTTCCAGGTTCAAAACTCGTATTCGTTCTGTAAGTGTATTGTGTAAGCGTTCCGCCTCTGCATTGCCAGTATGGCTATTTGGTTTTACAAAATGAACTTCCTTGATAGAGATATATAAACGTATTTTTTCTATCAATGTTCTACTGCTTCTATCTTGTAAATAAAGACTATCTTCTAATAAAGACTTTGTACTTTTTCCTGATAGGCCTCCTGTCGTATTTCGCCCCAGTACAAATGACACAATTCTTAATGACCTTATTAATTAGAATTCTTAGATCTGGGAAGAAAATGTTATGTTTTTAGGGAAATCTGCTTTATTGCCTCTTTGTCATTAGAAACATCTTTGGCAAAATAACGACTTTTTACACATTTAACCCCAGAATTGGCAGAAAATAAATCGAGCAACTTGTGTTGCACTCGGTAGTAGAAAAAGTCGTGCAATTCTGAATATACTCCTACTTTTCCTCTACTGATATGTCTTCGGACTATATCGCCAACATTGTTAGGTATGTCTGGTTTTTGTATGAAAATTCGTTTATTACCGAAAAGATTTTCCACCTCTTGATTTTTAGTTTCACATATTATAAACTGAGTCTTAAAACGGTCCACAATAGTTTCCAGTATAGGGATTTGATTGTTACTGGTTTGCTCAAATAAGTTGATTTCGTTTGTCGTACTGATTCTGCTCAAAAAATCCGCTTATTTATTTTTTTTTTTGTCTTTAATGTAATCTATTTTTGCGTCATATTTTCTTAGTTGAATAATCCAGCGTTGAAGTCTCGAATTTATGTCCTTTCCTATATGTTTTGTGTGCAACCACTTAATGGGTTGATGATCTCTGCATAAATCGAACTCCCTCCCAAATAGGTATGGTCGAAAGTATTTGACTGCCCATACTATTGCGAGCAATTCCTTTTCAATAGTGGGATAATGTTTTTCGTAGTCGTTAAGTGTACGAGGAACGAACGAAACAGGATGCCCGTCCTGAATTAATGCTGCCCCCAATGCGAAATAACTTGCATCGGTGACAAACTTGAAGCGTTTTTTGAAATCGGGATATTTAAGAATAAAGTATAGGGCTATTGTATGGAGAATTGCTTTCGGTCACAATTCCCTGCTCAAGCATTTCGTTTTTTTGCCTCTCGATTTCTTCCTCGTGTACTTTGGGGTAACGATATATTTTGGGAAAAATTGGTTTGTTCTTATCAGTAATAATTTCATGGATTATTTCATGGGTGAATGTTAGAGTATCCCCTTCCTTGTAAAATATATTCTTATATTTTTTTAAAATATCTGTGATAACCATTTTTTTCTTCCCCGTTTAAGTGATCGAGGTTAATGTAGTCGAGAAACTGTGTTTTGGTAGGTTCCAAAGAGCAAATTTTATATAGGTTATGGGGCAGCTGGAGCTTAAATATATTTTTTGTTTAACCGACTTCAATGTAACCTCTACTTAAATAAACGTTTATTTTAAAAGGGATTAGTATATTAAGCGCTATAATAGCGTCATAATTCCTACTATTAAAATCAAAAATATTCCAAGTTATTTCTTTCTGTGAGCAAAATTTGTTAGGTGCAGGGGATATCGTTTTCCTTGTTATTTCACTAAAAACGGTCAATGTCGAGTACCGTTCAGGTTTAGTAAGAATATCTTTTTTGTGATTGGTTGAGATATTTGGTTATATTAGGCTGGTTGATGACCCAGTGTCTATTAAACATCTAATTATCTGGTCACCTATTGTTAGCTTAACTACCGGTAGTTTCTGTTTTAAGGCTGGCTCTGAAAATTTGTGTTAACATAGCCAGAAGTTGAATTTGGTCCATTTGGATTATAATACATTTTTTTTATTAAGGTTTTGATTTAGATTTTGATATTCATTGTTAGATTTATATTCAGGATTGTTGAATCTATGAGGTGATTGATCTTGTGAGTTAGTAGCGTAATTGGAGTTAAAATTCCATTTTTTTCTATCCTGTATATTAATAGTTCTATTATCATCTAGTAATTTTAATATGGAATATTTATTGTATATATCTATTAAATTACTTTTCATGTCTAAGTGAACTTTTACGCAACAATCTATTTTTTCTAGGAGTAGTTCTTTTAAATCATGGCATAGGCATGGGCCTATGCACGCGAGGTAACGTCTTTGATTGCGCTCAACATGGCGAGCTGCCAAGGCAATCCTCGTTAGTGCACAGGTCAAGTTGACATACAGCCTCCAAGTGGCGCCCCCTGGATAGCCATCACAACACCCGTTGTATGGTGAACTAATGTATGCAGCGACCCCCTCTGCCCGAGGATTTAAATAATGGGCCTGGCCTACCAGTCCGTGGGTTGTGCGTGAGGGTAACTTCCTCACCACGTAAAAACCAGAAGTTCAGAGACAACAACATGCCTCGGATAAGGACGGATCAACTGTTGACGACCCCAGCAAACGTTTTAAGGACAAAGATTTTCGGTTTTGCACGTGGAATGTGAGGTCCCTTAACAGGCCACGTGCAGCCGAACAACTTGCGGAGGCCCTTGACAGCTACAAAGCTGACATAACCGCCATCCAGGAAGTGCGATGGGATGGGCCCGGCATAAAAGCGATGAAGAACTGCGATATCTACTACAGCAATTGCTATAGAGAGAGAAGGCAGCGCTTATTCGGATGCGGATTTGTTGTTCGAGGCAGACTTAGGCGAAAAGTCTTGAGCTACGACCCAGTCAGCGAACGCCTCATGACAATCCGCATCCAGGCTATATTCAGGAACATCAGCCTAATATGCGCTCACGCCCCGACAGAGGAGAAGGATGACAACATAAAGGATGACTTCTATGATCTCCTAGAAAGAACATACGATCGATGCCCCAGCTATGACACCAAGATCGTTCTAGGAGATTTCAACGCTCAGCTGGGAAAGGAGGACATCTTTGCTGGAGTCATCGGTAAACACAGCCTGCACGACAACACATCCGGAAACGGACTCAGGCTGTTGGACTTCGCCTCGGGGCGAAACCTCTCTGTGGCTAGCACGCGGTTCCCACACCTGAACATTCACAAAGGAACCTGGCGATCTCCTGATCAATCAACCGTCAACCAGATTGATCACGTTGCGTTTCCGAACGTTCCGAGGTGCAAACATTGACTCGGATCATCACCTTGTTGTAGCCAAGGTAAGAACCCGGATATCGAGAGAGCAACGGAGTCGAGAAAGGCCAAAACGGTTTGACGTCGAAAAGCTACAATCGCAGCTGATTGCTGGGAACTTTGCCGACCGAGTCTCCCGGAAACTCGCCCAGAGTTCGACGCTTCCTGCACTAAGCATAGAAGAAGAATGGAAACATTGTCAAGAAGCCATCAAAGATGCTGCCACTGATGTGCTGGGTTTCACGTCACCACCCAGAAGGAACCCATGGTTTGACGACGAGTGCAGGCAAGCGCACGCAGCTAAACAAGACGCCTATAAAGCGACGCTGTATCGAACAACGCGAGCTGTTCGTGAACTCTACGAACAGAGAAGAAGGGAAGAGCACCGGCTTCTCAGAAGGAAGAAGAAGGAGCATGAGAAGCGCGCGGTCGAGGAAATGGAAAGGTGCTTTGGCAGGAATGAAGGCCGAAAATTTTACCGAAAGATAAAACAGCTATCCGGAGGACACAAGGTTCGGACCAAGGCCTGCCGGGACCAAAACGGACAACTCGATCATTTCTGCAGACTCCTTGGCGATGACGGCCCAAATCCCGCTGTTAGGCAGAATGTTCCACTCAATTTGGACGATGATAGACAAGCATTCCGTCCCCCCGACTTAGACGAGGTAAGGATAGCAATATCCAAGCTAAAGTCGAACAAAGCTGCTGGAGCGGACGGACTGTCCGCAGAACTATTTAAAGCAGCTGGAGATGACCTGGTTGGGCGCATGCACCAGCTCATCTGTAAGATATGGTCGGAGGAAAGCATGCCCGATGAGTGGAATCTCAGCGTCGTTTGCCCGGTCCACAAGAAAGGAGACCCCTTTGACTGCGCCAACTACAGAGGGATTAGTCACCTGAACATCGCATACAAGATCCTCTCTGCCGTATTGTGTGAGCGTCTGAAACCATTTGTCCATGACCTGATAGGTCCCTATCAGTGTGGTTTCAGACCAGGGAAGTCCACAATAGACCAGATCTTCACAGTACGGCAGATCCTGGAAAAGACCCAAGAAATGCAAATTGACACTCACCACCTATTCGTCGATTTCAAGGCTGCATATGACAGTGTGCATAGAGACGAGCTATACAGTGCCATGTCTAGTTTTGGCATTCCTACCAAACTCGTCAAATTGTGTAGGATGACGATGGAGAACTCTCGCTGCTCCGTCAAGGTCGGTACCGAACTCACCTAGACCTTCAATGTCAAAAAAGGTTTTAGACAAGGCGACGCACTGTCATGTGACTTCTTTAACATCATCCTCGAGAAGATCGTGCGTAACTCACAAGTCAACACCAGAGGCACGATCTTCCAGAAGTCAGTTCAACTGTTAGCTTACGCTGATGACATTGACGTGATTGGACGAACACAGCGAGCCGTCAATGAGGCGTTTGCTGGCATTGAAGCGGAAGCGGCTAAAATGGGTCTTGCGGTAAATGAGGGCAAAACGAAGTACATGCTGTCATCAAGGAAGGACACACAACATCGACGTCTCGGACGGAGCGTCACACTAGGCAGCAGAAACTTCGAGCTAGTTAACATCAGTACCGAAATCAAACGCAGAATCACTCTTGCCAACCGCTGTTCCTTTGGACTCAAGAGGCAATTGAGTAATAAAGCCCTCTCTCGAAGGACTAAACTAGCTTTATATAACAGCTTGATCATCCCCGTCCTACTATATGGCGCAGAATCTTGGACGTTAGCAAAGGCGGATGAGGAAGCCCTTAGCCTTTTCGAGAGAAAAGTTTTGCGTGCGATTTTTGGTCCTGTTTGTGTTGATGGCATCTGGAGGAGAAGATTTAATGACGAACTCTATAGGCTGTACAGCGACATGCGCCTGGTTAAGCGTCTACGGATACAACGCTTAAGATGGCTAGGCCATGTAGAGCGTATGGACACCACTGCTCCGGCCCGAAAAGTCTTTGAATCCGAGCCATTGGGACAACGCAACAGAGGACGACCTAGACTGAAGTGGCGCACACAAGTGGAGAAGGACCTCAACCAACTTGGAGTGCGCAACTGGAGACAGCTGGCGAAAGATCGTGCTGGCTGGAGAGGCATGTTGGTTGAGGCCCAGGTCCACCCCGGACTGTAGCGCCACAAGAAGAAGAAGAAGAAGTTCTTTTAAATCAGAATCTACTCTGTCTGGTCTATACATATTAGGCTTATTTATGTCAAAATCAAATATTTCACTAATAGTAAAACTAGCATCCTTAAAAATTGAAAATAATTCTCTTAGGTTACTAACCTTAATATTTCTGCAATAATTATATACATCAGAGTACGTTTTCGAAGGTTTGAAGTGTTGTCTCAGCTTCTCCTTTATATACTCCCACTCGATGTTAACTCCAGTCAATTGTTTGATGCATTTCGCTGCATCTCCTTGGATTTTCTCGTTCGCCACAAACTCCAAAGCGTATTGAAGTAGATGTTGGTCTTCTCCACAAAGTTTTATTGCTGACTCCACCGAACGGATGAATGATGACAAACGGTTATTTTCGTTTCCTTCATAAGGCTTTAGACATCGCAATTGTTCAAGGACCTTATCTGGTGACATGAAAGATTCTGATGGCTTCACTTGTTGTTTATTTGCTGCTGCTGTTGTAGATGTTGTTATCTGCTGCTGCTGTTCTTGACGCTCGATTTGTTCTTCCTGGCGTTGAACGATTACTTGCAGTAGTTCGATTTTTTTCTAAATTCTTCCACTGCTGCCATTTTCGCTTGAGGTTTTTTAATTAAATGTAGCACAAATAATCTGTAGCAAAATAAACACATGTAATTGTAAGTTCTTTGGAATGGAATGGAAATATACTTCCGTCGACTGCGGCAGTTAAGTATTTTAGTAAAACACGTTTGAGTGTGGTCTTCAGATTGATTTTTTATTAATCGAAAATATTCTTAACCTACCCTGCAATAATATCTATGACCTACTTAATTCTATTTATATATTTACCGAGTCAGTTCAATAAGTTTCTTAACATCGTTATCGTATCAGCAAAACGAAGTTCATGACGCTCATTGCTGGATTTGCACAATGAAGTTCATGACACTCGTTGCTGCATTAAACGAAGTCAATTGCCCATTAATGCTGACTTCGCATCTACCGTGTTTTGGGGTAAGTGTGCTAACATAACATGCGCGCCATCTGTCGGATCCCGTCGCCACTTAGGAATACGGCGGATGTGCTGACGTATTTTCATATACAGAAGAAGAATACGAATTGGGAAAGAATTGACTCACTCCTTATTTGCACCTTGGAAGGATTAAATTCTGTTTCATTTCCAAGGGCTGCCACCCACTGTAACTTTCAGTGACATTGTTTAAACAAATCAACCGTCATCATTTTACGGATGCTACTGGAATCCTATGTAGCAGACTTTTCATGATAAAAACGTGGGTGTGAAAAAAACTGTATCTATGGCCTTGTCGGCATAAGGGGCTTCTCTCCATTCTATGATGAGCGATCATAAAAACAAAGAACTTGTCATACTGTGCCAAATTTTCTCCATGTAACAAAGCTTGGATAATTTTGAGGACAAGTTTTGGGTCTCGCTATTATTAACTTTAAGTCAAATGTAGCGTGGCACAATTAGTTTGCTGCATCAGCTAACTTCTCTTACTATTCCGTCCTCCCACGACCTCCAAAGGAAGTAACAGAAATCGTAGAGTACTGCGAAACGTAAAAGGCGGGTCCAATCTCATGATGCTACATAATTAGTAGCAGGAAACGCAACAAAGGAGGATCGCATCTTTTCGATTTCTAACTATCATCTGGCCTGAACACTAAGAATATTGGCTTCTGGCCAACTTTTGTTACTATAAAAACACAGGAAGTGATAGACTTAACGTTATTCAACAGATATCTTAAGGAAATCACAGACTGGAAAATTTTGTCGGGAGAGTCCTTGTTGTTACGAATCGAAAACACAACTACAATTTTGCAGAAGATCAGGAACCTCAGAAAAACAAACATTCTATGTTTTAGAGAAGAATTAGGAAATCGCGTCGCACCTGTCCCAAAATTAAGAAAGAGGCGTAAGGTTGAGAAGGCGTTTCAAGGTCTGAACGACACCCTGATCAAATGCATCGAACTAACATGCCCAATCAAAAACACCTCCTGCAAGACCCCTGTTCCGTGGTGGAATACGGAACTGCAGAGAATTTGCAAGCAAATCAGAAAACTTCTAAAGAGGTCATTCAAGACCAATTTGGAAGAGGACTGTGATTTGTATTGCTCGAAACAAAAAAAAATATATATAATTCGGGAGAGATTTTTGTGGAAAGATCGAAACACTCATTCAAACCAGCAGGATGGTGCAAGTCCTTGAAAAACAAAAAACAATCAGGCTATACACACTCTGGAAACCCAATGGTACCTTTATTGATTCAAACCCTCCTACGGCTAATGCTTGAAACTCACTTCCCAGGGAAACAGATTACAACTGGCTCAAAACCATTGCTAACTTTCGGAACCAGGGTTGAGCAGGTAAATATCTCTCGTCGAGGCTCGTACCAGGTATAGCGTCAAGATACAAATGTCTCGATAGGGAACATTTGTTGTGAACGAGTCCTTATTTTTTTCTGTTTGTTTGCTATGACATCTGTGAAAAATATTTAGTATACATAATCAAGTCATTGAACTGACAACATCATATTTTTTCATCGTGTTAAAAATGTCGAATTTTGTACCAGAAAGTGATGATTTGCGGAAAGCATTAACTTTTTGTTTTCATTTGAAGAAAAGTGCTGCAGAGTCGCATCGAATGCTTGTCGAGGCATATGGTGATCATGCTCTATCAGAAGCAACATGCTAAAGTTTGAAGACGCCAAATTGCAAACGATATTGATTGGAGACGGCACTTTGAGTCAAAAGCAAATGGCAGCAATGTTGAATGTTGCACAACAAAAAATTTCTGACCTTTAAAAGCTATGGGAAAGATCCAAAAGCGTGGAAAATGGGTGCCACATGAATTGAATGAAAGACAGATGGAAAACCGGTTCAGGATACAATCAAAACACTTGCCTGGGAGTAGCTACCCCCCTCGCCGTATTCACTAGACTTGGCACCTTCCGACTACCATTTGTTTTCATCGATGGGACACGCACCGGCTGAGCAGCACTTTGATTCCTACGAGGAGGTCGAAAATTGTGTGTCTGATTGGTTTGCCTTAAAAGATGAACAATTTTATTGGTGTGGTATTCACGAATTGCCAGAAAGGTGGTCAAAATGTGTAGAAAACAATGGCCAATACTTTGAATAAAATGTTTTCATTTTCGCATTAATAATTAGTGTTTCGCTCATTTCATACCAGTATACCTGGTATGCACGATTGATACGTTCAATATATTCTCGGTATCGGTACGAAGGAAAATCCGAATTCAATTTTAATTGTATTTATTTTTCAATGTATTCCCCCTAATATCAATGCATTTGTTACATCTTGAGATAATTTCTTTTAAGCCCTAAAAAAATAAATTTGCAAAATACCCATTTATTACCGATTTGGGTTCTTCATCATCCAAAAATCTTTTCTTACGAAGACATTTTTTTAAATCCGGAAACAGGAAATAATCACTACGGGCGAGGTCTGGACTATAGGCTAGGTGTAATAATTCTTCGAAACCACAAACTAGCACCGTGTGAACAGGAGCGTTGCCATGAAGATGCAACAAACCCGTTGTGAGTTTACCCAGTCTTTTCTTTTTAATTTCCTCTCGCAAATTATGCAAAGTAGAAGCGTAGGATGTGGCGTTGATGGTTTCACATTTTTTTGTACTCAATGAGCAAGATTCCCTTTGAGTCCCAAGAAACAGTGGCCATAAGCTTCCTGGCAGACGGACTGACTTTGAACTTCTTCAGGGGTTCTGTTCCTTTTTTATGACTTTGAACTTCTTCAGAGGGTCTGTTCCTTTTTGATGCCACTGCATGGCCTCTGGGAGGGCATGGGCCTGTGCACGCGAGGTAACGTTGTTGATTGCGCTCAACAAGGCGAGATGCCAAAACTATCCTCGTTAGTGCACAGGTCAAATTGACATACAGCCCCAACGCGGCGCCGCCTAAATAGTCATCACAACACCCGTTGTTTGGTGAACCAATGTACGCAGCGAGCCCCTCTGCCCGAGGGTTTAAATAATGGTCCTGGCCTATTAGTCTGTTGGTTGTGCGTGAGGGTAACTTTATCAGCTCGTAAAAATCATTAGTTCAGAGACAACATCATTCCTCGGATAATGAAGGGTCAACTGTTGAGAACCCCAACAAACGTTTATAGGACAATGATTTTCTGTTTTGCACGTGGAATGTGAGGTCCCTTAACGGACGAGCTAGACTAAGCACACAAGTCGAGAAGGACCTCAACCAACTTGGAGTGCGCAACTGGAGACAGCTGGCGAAAGATCGTCCTGGCTGAAGAGGCATGTTGGTTGAGGCACAGGTTCACCCCGGACTGTAGCGCCATAAGAACAAGAAGAAGGGTCATAGTGGCGAATCCATGTTTCGTCCCCAGTAACGATTCGGTCATTAACACCGTCCGCGTTCTTACTACAAATCTTCAAAAGCTCTCTGAAGCATGCGTGCCACCCACCTTACACTGACCTTTGAATAGTTAAGATGGTCATGAAGAATGTTGTGAATGATACCAGTTGAAAGCTTGGTGATCTCTGCCATCATTTTCACCTTTATTCTGGCATCCTCAAGAACAAGTTTTTTGACTTCTTTGATGCTTTCTCCCGTACAAGCAGTAGCCGGGACGACGTCGCGTCTTTTGTTTTTGACGTTTTTATACGCAGCTCTGTTACAAAGAAGCATTTACCCACCTCTACCGGCTCTGAAAAGAATTTTGATTGCCAGCATTGCGCTGGCATACTTTCCAAACCCCTAGCGCACAGTTAAGGTAACCTTCTTATCCAAGATTGGTAGAAAGGATTACTCTCTCGCCAAAAACTTCAGGCCTATTAGTCTTTCTTCCTTCATGCTGAAAAGCTTTGAGGACTTGTTCGAACTGCATCTGCGAAAAAATGCTTTGAGACTACACCCTATGTCTCAGCCGCAACATTATTACCGCGAAATATCGAATATATATACGAATTGAAAGTGCACTTGACAGGAAATTTGATGGCATGTGCAATACTACCAGAGAACACGACGTAGAAGAATCATTGGTGTTCCGCGCCAAAAGTGTTAAACTTTTTTGGCCGAACTCCAGCTCCTTACACATAAAGACAGAATATAGGCTCTGGCACTAAGAATACTTTATATGAATTGCGTCTAAGTATCCGTTGATGGTAGAGTACCTGAAGGAAGGGGATGACACAATGAATACTTCAACGCACAGCTGATTTCATTTGACAGTAGGTTCAAATTAAATTTGTTTTGATTATACTGTAATGTGTAATGTGATTATACTGTATAATGTGTGTATGTGCATGTAGAGAAGGTACAGTGAGTGTAATTATTTAGTTATAAAAAAATGTATCATCTACAACATCTATGACTTCTTACTGGAATTTTTAACATCCTGGGCCCGGGGCGAATTAGTCAACTCCAATGGATATAGGAGTTGAACTGGCCTTCGAAATCCTTTACCATCTGCACAGCGTACTTCACAAGAACGGGTTTTGCCATCTGGTCCAATAAAGGTATGCTCAATAATTATCATTTTGAACTCGAGGTGTTGCAGGATCCTATAAAATAACAGAATCACCCTTTTAGAATGTTGCTGTTGTATTCTTTCTGTTGCTGTGAAAGGATCGTATCCTTGCCATCTCTTTGCGATATTGGTGCTGTATTACATCCTGTTTTTCGAAAGGTCTCTCATATCAGACTCAGATAGATCGCGGTTTTTAGAGGTTTTTTTTCGAAGCAGACCATCTAATGAGGAACTTGGTGGGCGTAAGAGGTATCAAATCCAGAGGATTGTCGGATAAATATGTTAGTGGGCGGTTGTTAGCAACTGCTTCGCCTTCGTAGAGAACTGTCCGTAATTGCTCGAAAGAAAGCCGGGCTTTCTCTATAACAACCTTCAGCGTGCTCTTCGTCAAGCATTTGCAACCTGCCACCCACACGCAACAGTCCATCTTCATCAAAGACAGGTGATAGCGGAGCTATCCTTGATGAAACTTTCAGTGGTTTCTTCTTCTACAAACAGCTTAAATCATTAGCAAAACTATGAAGTTGTACGTACCGTTGCCAATGAACTTCAGCCATATAGTATACTTCTTTTGACAAACAGTTTGCCTGTACCCTTTGCTTTTACTTACAACATTTTGTAAAACGAAGAATCCATTCAGTTGCTTGCAATAATTTCTGCCAGCTGTTAAACTTCTCGCAGCACATTATAACTGGCTCTTCAGTTTTACCCACGTCATCAGCTTTGACAAGGCATGTTGCACTTACTTCGTCGGCTTCAATTTGATGCTGATAATTACCGAAATTTCGGAAATCATTAAGCCAGTGTGGACCCTGCTCCCACAATAAAGATGCAACTAACTTCACACCAGAAATACCTCGCGTTATTAAATCAGCTGGATTGCTTTTGCCGGAACAATGACGACAGTCGTCAACTGCAGTATTTCGCCGAATTTCCAATACTCGGCTTTGTATGTACGGTTTCCACCGCTGAGTTTGACCATAAATCTATAATCTATAATCCTAATTCTGGAATCGGTCCACAATGAGAATTTGTGAACAGGCACTCGTAAGTATCTCTTAAAAAGGTTCATTGTCTGGATCAAATTAAAGCCGCTGTAAGTTCCAATTTGGGCAACGTAAGTTCATCCTGTAGATCTTCCTTCAGAGGTGCAACTCGAGTCGAGTCTGATGCACATAAAAATGAAGTCACCTCGTCTCCTTTGTCGTCGATAGTTTGAATGAAAGCGACTGCGCCATAAGCTTTGCTACTTGCGTTAGCAAAGATGTGGCACTGAACTCTGTTCACCGAGACAAGTAGTTTTTGTTTTTAATGCATTTTTATTCTTTTTAATCCAAGTTTTCTTAGTTTCTAGACAAAAATACTTAAATCTAGCTTACTAATATAATCTACTGATCTTAATTCTAACTTACTGACTCTTCCCGAGTACTCTAAGCTAATCTATGGTTTTTTCTTTGTTCCTTTCGGGTTCTTGTATATGCATTTCATTTCAGTACTTAAATCTATATAAATTTTTTTAATTCCTCCAAGAAAATTGTAAAAACTTGGATATGTTATTGTTCTTGTTCTTAACCTAACTTACGTAACTATGTAATCTAATTAAACCTAAGCTTTTAACTATATAAAACTAAAAACATCCTAAAACTTAACTCTACTTAACTCAATTAAACTTATCTATGCCCGTAAAACTATACGGACGTGTCCACCAGGGCATATGTGTTATTTATATGCTTAACATATATATATGATACGCCGTGGTGGACCTTTTTTTGGTTTTTGTTTTTTATTGTTTTTTTTTTGTATTTTTGTTTTTTTTTAATTTTTTTAATTTTTTAATTTTTTTTAATTTTTTTTTTTTACATTTATTTTTTTTTTAAAGTCTTAAAATTACCTTAACCTATGTGAGTTGACCCTAGTGAATCAACTATCCTGACCTTTGCTTTAAGAAGTTAGCGGCATCGAAAGCTGATTCTGGTGTAACCACCAGTAAAAAAGCCGTTCCTTTGCAGACACTGCTCTGTCGCGGGCAGAAATCGCTCTACTGAACCGTAAGAGCTCCTCGTGGCTGCGAGCGACGTCCGGCTCGTATTGAAGTCGCCTTTCTACTGTTCGGCGTACGACATGGAAGATGATAGGGCAACCTTCCATATCTTGTATCAGGCCTATAGTGTCCAAATAGAGGAAAGCTTCAGGTGGAATGAAGCCGTTAAGACGCACCCGTTCATGGTACATGTCATTAGGGTAGTAAGCCCCAAAGATCAAGCTGTTAGTTGAAGTCATACCTCGTGCAGTGTGACTCCGAATCAACTTAATAATAAAATTATCTATCCTTATAAGGTTTGCCTCGTTGTACAGAACCTCGTTGGGATAGAATTTCTTGTACTGGGATTCTGGCGTTCGATATAATCGAAGACACGCCCGTAGGCACCGCCTCTCGAACACCCTCATCTTTTCCATTTGGGAAGGACTCACGTTGAACCACACAGGACAACCATATACCATGATTGGCCGGATAAGGGCCATGTAGCAGATTACCTTCACTCTGGTGTCGAGTTGACTGCTGTAGAACAGCCCTCTTGCCATAGCGAAAGCATTCTTAGCCCTGGTCAGAGCTGTATCTACATGGATACCACCATACAGATACTGGTCCAACCAGATGCCTAGATATCTTACTACACTTTTCACGGCCAATGGCCGTCCCAGTGGGTCAACTATGCCGAACTTGCGCCAGTTCATTTTCGTGTCCCTTGAGGCTCTGGACAACGGAGTTCTGAAAAGGATAGTTTCACACTTCTGGTAGTTGATTTTCAACTTCCAGTCGTCGCAAAATCGTTGAATCGCATCGAAATCACTCTGCAACAAACCGTTTATTTCTTCTATCTTCGGACTTGATCTGTACGCGATTAAATCATCGGCAAACGCTATTATGTTAGGCATAGAACCTATAAGATCGCTAGTGAATATAGTGAACAAGATCGGCGAACCCACCGCCCCTTGTTGCAACCCATTTTTTATGTAGAAAACAGTTGTTGAAATTTCGTTGCCATTTTTCACAACGAATTTTCTACCTGTAACCATATCATAGATCGTATATAGCAATGTTTTATGAATGCCGAGACTGACTAACTTGAGGAAAAGACCTTCTAGCCATACGGTGTCAAAAGCTTTTTCCATGTCAATCAGGCAGGCTCCTGTACATTGTGTTTTGTTTCTATTCCACTGAATGTCGGAAACCAGTTTAGACGCAGCATGAATAGTGTCGTGCCCCGCCCTGAAGCCAAATTGGTTTTCCGGTATTATTTGTTTTTCCTCAACCCATTCTTTCAGAGCTCTAATGACTATCTTCTCGAATACCTTGCTTATGCACGGAAGAAGACTTATAGAACGGAGATTCGTCGGGATGGAGGTATCTTTGCCCCGTTTTGGAATTGGCTGTACCACAGCTGTTTTCCAATGCGCCGGGTAATAAGCATTACTCAGCGCATTGTTGAACAGAGTTGTGTATATGTCCACCGCCTCAGAGGGTAGATGGCGCAGAACAATATTTGGTATCCCATCTATTCCCACTGACTTCTTCTTCTTCAGTGAGTTGAGGATACTTTGGAGTTCGTCTTTGGAAATAAGGATGGAGTTGTTTCCATCATCGGCGACGACATTGTTTGCCAGAAGATCGTCACTGAACCTGGTGAAACCAGGGTTCTCGGATCGCCATTGATTTATTTCATTTCGCAGGCAGACATGGTTTAGCAAGGCCCGGTTTTCCAGTTCGTGATTTGGATTACGAGTCTCGTTGACCGTATACATTCTCTGGAATACAGCACCAATTGCTCTCACCTTCTCCTGGGGATCCTCGACAACGAAATAGTCGTTGTCAAGCACTGCCCTATCTGGATCGATCCCAACTGTTGTCAGTAGATTCGCGTTATCCATTGTTCTGTTAAGTCGAACACGTTGGATGTCATTATGGTCTTTCCTCCGGAAGATTTTATTTATTTGCGGGAACATGCTCGGGTTGTTGGATTGTACAGCCCGAATCTTATTGCCCCAGTGCAAGCTTACAGCTAGTCTGTAGTTATATTTGATTAAATGTTGGAGTACTTTTATCTGAGACTTCAGAGAGCGAATTTCTGCACTCTGTGGGTCCGTAAACCGTCTGTACAAGAGTTTAAGTCTTGACAGGAGCCTGCTTTTTTGCACGTGAAGTGCATCGATAGTAGCATTCCGATAAATGTCGCCATAATCGGTTCGTGCTACCTTAGGGATTGTTTTGTCCATTGTTCGTTTAATGGCTTCGTCCATTTGTCTGAGGTACCCATCAACCTCTTCGTTTGTTAGGTTTCTGTTCGTAGGAGGATTGATCACACTCGAACTTATTTCTCTGACTAAGGTTCTAGAGAAACGTGGCCAGCGCGCCTTATTGTAATCATAAGGATGCGTTTGGGCATATTCCTCCAGTTCCTCCAGCTTATTCGGGAGCTGTATTACCGCGGCGAGACCACAGTGATCACTGTCGTACTCGACCGTAGTTAAACAGTTCCTCGTGTGTCGATCCACGTTTAGTAACGCAAGTCGTCTGTCTATTATCATCACATCCAGATAGGACCCGCTTCTAGGAAATGATGGTCTATCGGTTGCAAGCAGATCTAGCCTGAACTCGATATTGTTCTGCTCCATCCACTCTAAGAGAGCGCTTCCTCTCTCATTCGGAACAGTGTTACCCCAATCACCATGTTTAGCGTTCAAATCTCCGGCTAAAATATAGTAATTTTCTTCCGAATTTAATCGGAGGCTAGAGAAGAGAGCCTCGAGCTCCGAAAGAAAGTTAGGATTTTGAGTTTCTGATGCATAGGCAGCAATCACAAACAATTTCTTTCCACCTTGGAGAGAGATGCGTGCGACCGCTGCTTCTAGCACGTTAAATCTACGTACATCACTGCTATATACTACCTTATGATAAATGTTATTTTTTATCAAGAGAGCGACCCCACCACCTCGAGTGGATTGGGGTCGATCTCTTCTAATTATATGGTAATTTTTGTACCTGAGATTGCGCGTCTGGTTTAGCTTAGTTTCGCTAACCATTAGCACATCAGGATTGTGGGTTTCCAACAAATTGGAGAGCGTTAGTTTTCGTTCGATCCTTATCAGCGAATTTACATTCACCGCTAGGATCTTAAGGGTTCTTCCCTCGCGTGAGCCCATTATATCTGTGCGCGTTGTTTCGCAGGCAGCTGAGAGAAAAGGAAATCAACTCTAGCCGTCTGCGTTAAGAAACTGGTCTGTAGTTCGACCATCTGTTTCTGCAAGGCAATCATCTGCGCTTGCATTGACTGGATGGAAGACATAACGTCCCTTATAGAGGGCTCTACCTCAGGTTGCCTTGCCATAGGAGCTGGGGCAACCTTTGGCACTGTCCGTTGTGCCAGTTGTCTGCCTGACACCATTTGGGCGTAGGAGATACCAGGCGTAACAGAAGTAGCTAAAGTGCGGGCTACTGGCCTGGCTTCTACTTTTTTTTTGTTCCTTACCTCCTTTACTCTCTGACGGAGCTCTTTAATTCGTGGACACCCTAAATAAGTTGCAGGATGTCCATTTCCTCCGCAGAGTACACATTTGAGGAGCGCCTTATCCTCGACTTCTTCCGCCCCTAAAGGGCATTCCCCTTTATTGTGACTGAAGGTGCATCGTGCGCAGCGGAACTCCATATTGCAGTTCTCCGCGACGTGCCCCAGCCTTCTGCATCTCGCACATTGGAGTACGTGGTCAGACTTGTTTAATTTTTCCCACTTCACACTCAGACCGCCTACAAAACGAATTTTTCGTAGGCTGTCAATTTTGGTGCTATGGGTTACCTGTACTAAGAAGAAGGGGAGTGCCTTCTTCTTCGCTCTCGCTGCCGCAGTGATAAAGGGCTTGACCCCTACAAACTGGACCTCGTCGCTCTCAACATGGCGCAGCTTGTCGAGGAGGACCTTCGGGTCAGTTGAGGGATTTATGCCTTTGAGGAGCAAGGTCTGTGGTTTTTCTCCTCTTGGGGTATATGTATAGAAATCAGCGTTCGATGCCGCTAACTTCTCTTTGAAAAATCTAAAGCCGTCCATTGTGAGGCAGTGGACGGTATGAGTTGTGGGTGTTTTATATTTAATATAAAAAGTCTTATTGTCTAGGGCCAACTCACATAATGTCTGCAGCTCGTCGGTACCCATGCCAAAGACATGGATAGGTGGGCAGCGTACTTTGGGCTTCTGGCGCTGTTGCTGTGGCTCCTGTTGCTCTTGATGTTGTTGTGGCTGATGCTGTTCCTGTTGCTTTTGTTGTTTCTGCTGTGGTCGCTGATGTTTCTGCAATTGTGGCTGCTGTTGTTTTTGCTGGAGTGTTTGCTGGTGTTTCTGTTGCTGCTGCTTTACCGGGAGTTGAGGTTGCAGTGCCTTCTGTTTCTGCTGTTGGTGTTGTTGCGTTTGTTTTTGTTGCTGCAGCTTGTGCTCATGTTGAGCTGTCTGCAGACGTTGCGCTGCCTTTGATGTAGAAGGCAGCGAATCTTGAGGTTTTTGCAGGTTTTCCTTCTCCTGTTTCTTTTGCTGCCTCTTTTGCTGTAGCTTAAGAATTTCGCTAAGCTGCTCTTTTTCTTTTGCTGCTTTCTCAGCAGCCTTCCTAGCTGTAGCCTGCTCATAGAGAAACTTGATGTGAGCATTTAGTTTTGCTCTTTCCTCATCAAGTCTCATGAGCTTTGTTTCTTTCTCCTTGATTTCCTCCTCCTCATCGTCAGCGTCCGTCGTTGCGAGCACATTGAAGGAGTTCTCGCTCCCTTTGTAGGAGAATCGGCATTCGTTACCCTCTGATTCACATTGGAGGGCATCAATGTCGATCTCCGATGTTGCTGTTGATTTTTTTTTTGGCGGTGTTTTCTTGGCCGCCACTGTCTTGCCTTTGTTAGGTGCGACCACCTCTTCGTCCGACGTCATTGTTGTCGTCCGACGCTTGTTTTGAACGTGCTGCGGCTGTAGTCTTTTCCTCCTCTTCTTCACTTCTGTATTTTGGCTGGTGGGACTAGCCAGACGGATACTACCGTCACTTGTAAGATGGCCTGAC
Organism: Eristalinus aeneus; assembly: GCA_955652365.1. Taxonomy (NCBI): domain Eukaryota; kingdom Metazoa; phylum Arthropoda; class Insecta; order Diptera; family Syrphidae; genus Eristalinus; species Eristalinus aeneus. Next base: position 47,961,571 of record OY019130.1, read on the forward strand.
GCCCCAGCCACCGGTGTCTTAAAATCACCCGATTTAGCCGATTTGCTGAGCTCGGGTTGCTCTTCACTCTCCATGTTTTCACTCACACTTAAGTGTCTTTGTTAATTAAAAAGAAAAAAAAAAATGAAATTTACTTTCCCCCACGGGATTCGAACCCGGGTTTACCAGTCACCGAGACAAGTAGTACTGCTCTATGAATTACCATACCCCTCAACTGTATGAGATTGTATACACACTCATACCACAATAGGTCCGATAGAAGTGCTTCGTCCCAGACTAGTTTTCTTTTCCAAGACGTCTGAAATAATATTTCTAGCTTAATAGTGCAGACTATGCCGAACGGATCATACACTCTTACTATGGCTTGTAAAATGTTTTTCTTAGTCCCTCGGAACATGTTTAATTCCATAAATTTTTGGATTGAGTCCAGGGGGATTTCTGCTCGCGTTGTTCTGTGTAATTTTACTTTTTTCCTATGCTTCTACTTCCTTCTTCAGAAATCACAGGACATTCTGCACATACGGATCACACTTGCACCAAAGAGAGACGAATCTGATGGCGCAGCCTTATCTTCCTGATCTAAAACACTCTCGCCGTCTTCCCAAGTCTACAGGCGAACAGCGTAGTAGTATTGAATTTAACATCACTTGATATTGGTTTGATGGTGTTCGCAATGCTGTCAGCGAGCGTATGCATGTGGTAACAGTGTTATAGAGCATTCGCATTCCAACGCCGTCAAACCTAACGGTAATGGGACGTATGTTGATTAGTTTCTGCATGTAGATGTCGATTAATTTTTCAGTGTTCCCGTATTGTTCCAACAACAACGTAGAAGCAGCATTATAGCATTATGCCGAAGCGGTAAATCCAGAAATTGTGCGTTGCGCCGCTCCATACAGACAACTTTCCAAGTACTGAAATTTGTCAGCAGCAGCAAGTGTGTCATTTTGATGTACAGCTAAATCCAACTGGTCCCAAAAGGGCAACCAATCACGGAGGTCACCTATGAATCTTTTCAATTCTAATTTCAGCAATATAACCGTTGACCTTTGAGAAACCGTGCCTGTTTGTTTCGAGTTGTCTGGGTTTTCCCCTTCGATACTTCGTTTAGCGCGCACTCTTTTTAACCGTTGCTTAAACCCGTCAATGCAGACACTGACGCATCGTCATACTTCGCAATTTTTTCGAAGTCTTTTTCAAAGTCTTCTTCTTTAATCAATCCCTTGATTTGAATTTACTGATCTGCGCTCTTTAAATGAGTTATAGCACTATTAAGTCGTTCAATTAGAGTAACTAACTCATCCTCGAGTGACTCTAATTCGTTTCCACTTTTGTCGATAAGACGTGATTTCTCCGAACTGAGGAATTTCGACGCAGCCTTAACGATTTTCGTTAATTGCATTCTATAAACGCCACGAACCGATATTTTCATTTTGAACAATGTTGATAATATTTTTATTTTGTTTGGTCTTACTCCCGGCTTTCGGTTCCAAATGTTAAAGAAGAAGTTTTCTTAATTCTGAGCTGACACGTACGAACAGTTCAAAAAAACACAGGAGAACTACTTCTTACATGATGATGATGACATGATGATATGATGTATGTATGTAGAGAAGGTACAGTGAGTGTAATTAATTAGTTATACAAAAATGTAACATCTACTATGACTTGCCACTGGAATTTTTAACAGCTAGCTTTCGCTGATAACATTGACGTGATTGGACAAACACAGCGAGCCGTAGCGTCACAAGAAGAAGAAGACTTCGGTTTATTCACCATTGAAAAAATTTCATGAATACTTTGTTTTTTGTAATAATCGATTTTCAACTCTTTCATATTAGGAGACAAATAACTTTACTAAAAAGTGGTAGTCCGAGATAAGGAAAACAAAATAACGGTACTTTAACATTGGCCAAAAAATTGACCCATTTTATTTTAACCGATGAATCTACAGTAATTTTGGTTTTATTTTTTTTAGTATTATTGTTATAAGAGAATCTGAAAATATATTGTATTATGTTATTGGGATTGAACAAAATTATATTTTCAGTTGCAGTTTATTTCGTTTTAGTATTTGGAAAGATGGCTGGGATTTTCAACTTAAACTCAATTGCAATATGTGCCTCAGTTTTTTTAGTTCACTACATGTTGTATTGTCAATCATCGTTTTGTATCGAATGTTACTAAGTAGACCCCTTGTACTGGGAATCTATCATTGTAAGGGAATAGCACATTGATCGATTGATTGATTTTTGTTGTGAAGCAGTACGCAAAAATTTACACTTTCAAATTCTAATTTTACCAACTGCATAGTCGGAGTTGGTAACGGAATGTCTGTGATTGTCATGAGAGGGCGAATCTGAGCAAATCTCTTTGCTGTGTACGTTCACCTCTCCCGCTATAAATCTCTCTTGGTGCTAACTGAGACACAGTTAGGTGAGAATACCGACTTGTCGGATTTGAACCTGCCTGGATATAGACAAGTGTCTTTGTTTTTCCCACATCGCGGTCTCGCTATATACCAACTTCAACCACAATATGGCCATTGTTCCAATCCGAAATTAAATTACCTGTGGTTAAGACTCCATGTCCGTTAGCAGTTAATGCACTACTGCTTTATTTACAGAAATTCAAACCTGAGTAGCAACTCAACTTTCAATAGGTTTGATGTGCTGTCCGACTCCATAACTAGAATTGTGTCCCTGCATCCTCGCACTGAAATCGTTATTGCATGTGATTTCAATGTACACAATTGCTCTTGGCTTCAACATTCAGGCCAGACAACACTCGAAGGAAGGTATGTTGAAATCTTTGCTGAGGTAAACAAATAGACCCAGCTTGGGAATGAGCCAACAAGGATACCTGACATTGTAGATCATACTGCCAACACCTTGGATGCGGCAGCTGATAAGATTACAAAAATAAATTTATCGGGTATGGAATCCTTCATTCCTCATAGAGTGAAGAGTATCAAACCTAAGACAAGCACGTAGTACGACTCGAGCTACAAAAAACCTATCAGCTTGAGAGAAATAAGCTTCCGGACTTTCAAAGCCAATACCTCTCAGGAAATTCAAAAGCTCCCGAAAAGATTGCAATGATTTAATAAGACGTGTTAAAATCTTCTATGATCAAAAGTTGATATAAAAAGTGCTGCAATGTCCCAAGGGTAGCAAAAACGTTTGGTCATTCGTAAAAACGTAAAGAATTCCTCATCGTATGCAATTCCAACGCTCAATTTCAAAGACATTCCAGCTCTATGAACAAAGCAAATCTGCTAGGTGCACATTTTGCAGCCAGCACTTGTACTCGAGAGCGTAAATTTTTGCATGGGACAAGTTTATTTTCACACTCGTACAGTCGCAAGTGTAATTAAAGATCTAAACGTGCAAAAATCCGCTGGCCCGGATGGTATCCCCCCGTTCTGCTACGCTGGCAAAAGCTTTTTAATTTTTCCCACTCTTTAAGGGTCAGTAAGTGGAAACAGCATTTGTCCAGCCCGTTCCTAAAAAGGGCGAACAATCATCACCCACAATGTAAGAGAAAGAAAATTCGTTGCACTTGCTATTTCCAAAGCATTTGACAAAATCTGACATCAGATTCTCTTGTCGAATCTCGTCGAGGAATCTCTTCTTCAATGGATTAGAAACTACCTTTCGAACTGTTCAATACAAGTTGTATTGGATGGGTTCAAGTTTGATATTCACCATATTAATGCTGGTGTTTCCCAGGGCTCCGTCTTCCGTCTCCGTCTCCGAAATTCTTCCTCATTTTGATGAGTGATCCTTTGCCTGTCAATCCAATTCACTCCTTCGCTGATGACAGTGCCCTCAGCTTTTCGTATTCGTTCCTCGGCTCTCGACACTCCTCTTCGGCCATAGATTTGGAATGGTAGCGGTTTTTAAGCTCATTAAATTCCGATCTTGACAGCATAATTGATTGCGGAAAAAATAAAGTGAAATTAAATGCTCCCAAAACTCAGTGCTGTCTACTGTCACTCAAGCGATCTCAAAATAATCAGCCATTATCTATGAATGGCTCCTCCGATGTTGAAACTGAACGACTTTCCATCCTCGGTTTGTTCATCAACTCCACACTAAGGTATAATGATCACAAATTCGAGATCTCCAAAACTGTAGCGAGGTTTCTTAAAGCAATGCAAGAAATGTTTCACTCCTTCTGACCAGGCAACAATATATAATGAGTACATCCGCCCAAAGCTTGAGTATAACGCTCATATCTGGTCTGGTGTTCCTAAGACCTCTCTGCACCTACAAGAAGAAATATAATCCAACAGCGAGCGATAAAACTTATTGGTAATAATAATGCTGCGAAGTCAATCGACTCTCTTGAACATCGACGAAATGTTGCGTCTCTCTCCCTTCAAGAAGGGCCTACCTTCGGGCGTACAAATACGTTTAGATACTCGTTCTTCAGCCTCACCACACGAATATGAAATGCCTAACTTCTGCCCCTCATTATAATCCAAAAGCTTTAAAACCAATGTGCATCGGTACTTCTGTTTAACGCATGCCTTGCGTCGCTAAACACTTTGTTAGGGTTTCGACCATCCGGAGATAGTTTAGTTGCTGTGTGGAGCCTTTTGTGAAAAAACTCTATGATACTGATCACAATCCGTGAGTCGAAAGCCATTATATGTTGTAGTCTCGTTGAGGTTGTGCTTTTCGATCACCCCGCCAAAGATTTGTTTAAATTGCGATAGTAAAAAGGACGCAACATTTCGTCGATGTTCTAGCAAGTGGATTGACATTGTAGCATTATTATTACCAACAGGTTTTATATTTCGCTGTCGGATTCTATCTAGAAAGTGCACGGTAATCGTAGGAAAACCACACCATATTAAAGCGTTGTAATCAAGCTTTGAACGTTTGTACGCCTTATATATTGTTGCCAGAACGAAAGGGGTGCAATATTTCTTGCATCGCTTTAACAAACCTAGACATTTTGCTGCATTTTTGGCGATCTCAAATATGTGATCGTTCGAACTTAGTGTTAAGTAGATACACACATCGGGGGTCGAAAAAAGTTCGATTTCAACAACGCAAGATAAATTCATGGATAATGGCTGTTGACAGCACTGAGTTATGGAAGAATTAAATTCCACTCTATTTTTGTACCCGTTTTAATTTTATGGCAGAAGAAGAAGGGCGAGAGCCAAGAAGCGAATATGAAAAGCTGAAAGTACTGTCATCAGCGAAGGAGTAAATTGAATTGGAAGTGACAATGAATAGACAATTTTTAAAAATGAGGAAGAATGTGGGAGACAAAACAGATGACTGGTGAACACCAACTTGAACTTATCCAATACAACTTGTATTGAACAATTCGAAAGGTAAATTCTAATCCATTAAAGGAGAGTTTCATCGATGCCAAAAGCAGACATTTTCGTCAAGAAAGCTTGATGCTAGACTCTGAAATATGCTTTTGAAATATCAAGCACAATGATCATGCTATCTCACACATTATGCAAAGATTGAAAAGAAAGTAGGATATTCCATCAAATCACCAGTTGATCTGTTGCTTGTTTTGTTTTATAATGCATTTTTATTCTTATTAATTTATTTTTTTAGTTTCTAGACAAAAATACTTAAATCTAGCTTACTAATATAATCTACTGATCTTAATTCTAACTTACTGACTCTTCCCGAGTACTCTAAGCTAATCTATGGTTTTTTCTTCGTGCCTTTCGGGTTCTTGTATATGTATTTCATTTCAGTGCTTAAATCTATATATATATTTTTTAATTCCTCCAAGAAAATTGTAAAAACTTGGATATGTGATTTGTTCTTGTTCTTAACCTAACTTACGTAACTATGTAATCTAATTAAACCTAAACTTTTAACTATATAAAACTAAAAACAGCCTAAAACTTAACTCTACTTAACTCAATTAAGCTTAGCTATGCCCGTAAAACTATACGGACGCGTCCACCAGGGCATATGTGTTATTTATATGCTTAACATATATATAAGATACGCCGTAGTGGACCTTTTTTTGGTTTTTGTTTATTATTGTCTTTTTTTGTATTTTTGTTTTTTTAATGTTTTTAATTTTTTTATTTTTTTTTACATTTATTTTTTTGTTAAAGTCTTAAGATTACCTTAACCTATGTGAGTTGACCCTAGTGAATCAACTATCCTGATCTTTGCTTTAAGAAGTTAGCGGCATCGAAAGCTGATTCTGGTATAACCACCAGTAAAAAAGCCGTTCCTTTGCAGACACTGCTCTGTCGCGGGCAGAAATCGCTCTACTGAACCGTAAGAGCTCCTCGTGGCTGCAAGCGACGTCCGGCTCGTATTGAAGTCGCCTTTCTACTATTCGGCGTACGACATGGAAGATGATAGGGCAGCCTTCCATATCTTGTATCAGGCCTATAGTGTCCAAATAGAGGAAAGCTTCAGGTGGAATGAAGCCGTTAAGACGCACCCGTTCATGGTACATGTCATTAGGGTAGTAAGCCTCAAAGATCAAGCTGTTAGTTGAAGTCTTACCTCGTGCAGTGTGACTCCGAATCAACTTAATAATAAAATTATCTATCCTTATAAGGTTTGCCTCGTTGTACAGAACCTCGTTGGGATAGAATTTCTTGTACTGGGATTCTGGCGTTCGATATAATCGAAGACACGCCCGTAGGCACCGCCTCTCGAACACCCTCATCTTTTCCATTTGGGAAGGACTCACGTTGAACCACACAGGACAACCATATACCATGATTGGCCGGATAAGGGCCATGTATCAGATTACCTTCATTCTGGTGTCGAGTTGACTGCTGTAGAACAGCCCTCTTGCCATAGCGAAAGCATTCTTAGCCCTGGTCAGAGCTGTATCTACATGGATACCACCATATAGATACTGGTCCAACCAGAGGCCTAGATATCTGATTTTAACGGCCAATGGCCGTCCCAGTGGGTCAGCTATGCCGAACTTTTGCCAGTTCATTTTCGTGTCCCTTGAGGCTCTGGACAACGGAGTTCTGAAAAGGATAGTTTCACACTTCTGGTAGTTGATTTTCAACTTCCAGTCGTCGCAAAATCGCGAAGTCACTCTGCAACAAACCGTTTATTTCTTCTTCCTTCGGACTTGATCTATACGCGATTAAATCATCGGCAAACGCTATTATGTTAGGCATAGAACCTATAAGATCGCTAGTGAATATAGTGAACAAGATCGGCGAACCCACCGCCCCTTGTTGCAACCCATTTTTTATGTTGCAACAGTTGTTGAAATTTCGTTGCCATTTTTCACAACGAATTTTCTACCTGTAACCATATCATAAATCGTATATAGCAATGTTTTATGAATGCCGAGACTGACTAACTTGAGGAAAAGACCTTCTAGCCATACGGTGTCAAAAGCTTTTTCCATGTCAATCAGGCAGGCTCCTGTGCATTGTGTTTTGTTTCTATTCCATTGAATGTCGGAAACCAGTTTAGACGCAATATGAATAGTGTCGTGCCCCGCCCTGAAGCTAAATTGGTTTTCCGGTATTATTTGTTTTTCCTCAACCCATTCTTTCAGAGCTCTAATGACTATCTTCTCGAATACCTTGCTTATGCACGGAAGAAGACTTATAGAACGGAGATTCGTCGGGATGGAGGTATATTTGCCCCGTTTTGGAATTGGCTGTACCACAGCTGTTTTCCAATGCGCCGGGTAATAAGCATTACTCAGCGCATTGTTGAACAGAGTTGTGTATATGTCCACCGCCTCAGAGGGTAGATGGCGCAGAACAATATTTGGTATCCCATCTACTGCCACTGACTTCTTCTTCTTCAGTGAGTTGAGGATACTTTGGAGTTCGTCTTTAGAAATAAGGATGGAGTTGTTTCCATCATCGGCGACGACATTGTTTGCCAGAAGATCGTCACTGAACCTGGTGAAACCAGGGTTCTCGGATCGCCATTGATTTATTTCATTTCGCAGGCAGTCATGGTTTAGCAAGGCCCGGTTTTCCAGGTCGTGATTTGGATTACGAGTCTCGTTGACCGTATTGATTCTCTGGAATACAGCACCATTTGCTCTCACCTTCTCCTGGGGATCCTCGACAACGAAATAGTCGTTGTCAACCACTGCCCTATCTGGATCGATCCCAACTGTTGTCAGTAGATTCGCGTTATCCATTCTTCTGTTAAGTCGAACACGTTGGATGTCATTATGGTCTTTCCTCCGGAAGATTTTATTTATTTGTGGGAACATGCTCGGGTTGTTGGATTGTACAGCCCGAATCTTATTGCCCCAATGCAAGCTTACAGCTAGTCTGTAGTTATGTTTGATTAAATGTTGGAGTACTTTTATCTGAGACTTCAGAGAGCGAATTTCTGCACTCTGTGGGTCCGTAAACCGTCTGTACAAGAGTTTAAGTCTTGACAGGAGCCTGCATTTTTGCACGTGAAATGCATCGATAGTAGCATTCCGATAAATGTCGCCATAATCGGTTCGTGCTACCTTAGGGATTGTTTTGTCCATTGTTCGTTTAATGGCTTCGTCCATTTGTCTGAGGTACCCATCAACCTCTTCGTTTGTTAGGTTTCTGTTCGTAGGAGGATTGATCACACTCAAACGTATTTCTCTGACTAAGGTTCTAGAGAAACGTGGCCAGCGCGCCTTATTGTAATCATAAGGATGCGTTTAGGCATATTCCTCCAGTTCCTCCAGCTTATTCGGGAGCTGTATTACCGCGGCGAGACCACAGTGATCACTGTCGTACTCGACCGTAGTTAAACAGTTCCTCGTGTGTCGATCCACGTTTAGTAACGCAAGTCGGCTGTCTATTATCATCACATCCAGATAGGACCCGCTTCTAGGAAATGATGGTCTATCGGTTGCAAGCAGATCTAGCCTGAACTCGATATTGTTCTGCTTCTTCCGAATTTAATCGGAGGCTAGAGAAGAGAGCCTCGAGCTCCGAAAGAAAGTTAGGATTTTGAGTTTCTGATGCATAGGCAGCAATCACAAACAATTTCTTTCCACCTTGGAGAGAGATGCATGCGACCGCTGCTTCTAGCACGCTAAATCTACGTTCATCACTGCTATATACTACCTTATGATAAATGTTATTTTTTATCAAGAGAGCGACCCCACCACCTCGAGTGGATTGGGGTCGAACTCTTCTAATTATATGGTAATTTTTGTACCTGAGATTGCGCATCTGGTTTAGCTTAGTTTCGCTAACCATTGTGGGATTGTGGGTTTCCAACAAATTAGAGAGCGTTAGTTTTCGTTCGATCCTTATCAGCGAATTTCATTCACCGCTAGGATCTTAAGGGTTCTTCCCTCGCGTGAGCCCATTATATCTGTGCGCGTTGCTTCGCAGGCAGTTGAGAGAAAAGGAAATCAACTCTAGCCGTCTGCGTTAAGAAACTGGTCTGTAGTTCGACCATCTGTTTCTGCAAGGCAATCATCTGCGCTTGCATTAACTGGATGGAAGACATAACGTCCCTTATAGAGGGCTCTACCTCAGGTTGCCTTGCCATAGGAGCTGGGGCAACCTTTGGCACTGTCCGTTGTGCCAGTTGTCTGTCTGACACCATTTGGGCGTAGGAGATACCAGGCGTAACAGAAGTAGCTAAAGTGCGGGCTACTGGCCTGTCTTCTACTTTTTTTTTTGTTCCTTACCTCCTTTACTCTCTGACGGAGCTCTTTAATTCGTGGGCACCCTAAATAAGTTGCAGGATGTCCATTTCCTCCGCAGAGTACACATTTGAGGAGCGCCTTAACCTTGACTTCTTCCGCACCTAAAGGGCATTGCTTTTTGTTGTGGCTGAAGGTGCATCGTGCGCTGCTGAATTCCATATTGCAGTTCTCCGTGACGTGCCCCAGCACCTCGCACATTGGAGTACGTGGTCAGACTTGTTTAATTTTTCCCACTTTACACTCAGACCGCCTACAAAACGAATTTTTCGTAGGCTGTCAATTTTGGTGCTATGGGTTACCTGTACTAAGAAGAAGGGGAGTGCTGTTGTTTTTGCTGGAGTGTTTGCTGGTGTTTCTGTTGCTGCTGCTTTACCGGGAGTTGAGGTTGTTGTGCCTTCTGCTTCTGCTGTTGGTGTTGTTGCGTTTGTTTTTGTTGCTGCAGCTTGTGCTCATGTTGAGCAGTCTGCAGACGTTGCGCTGCCTTTGACGTAGAAGGCAGCGAATCTTGAGGTTTTTTCAGGTTTTCCTTCTCCTGTTTCTTTTGCTGCCTCTTTTGCTGCAGCTTAAGAATTTCGCTAAGCTGCTCTTTTTCTTTTGCTGCTTTCTCAGCAGCTTTCCTAGCTGTAGCCTGCTCATAGAGAAACTTGATGTGAGCATTTAGTTTTGCTCTTTCCTCATCAAGTCTCATGAGCTTTGTTTCTTTCTCCCTGATTTCCTCCTCCTCATCGTCAGCGTCCGTCGTTGCGAGCACATTGAAGGAGTTCTCGCTCCCTTTGTAGGAGAATCGGCATTCGTTGCCCTCTGATTCACATTGGAGGGCATCAATGTCGATCTCCGATGTGGCTGTTGATTTTTTTTTGGCGCTGTTTTCTTGGCCGCCACTGTCTTGCCTTTGTTAGGTGCGACCACTTCTTCGTCCGACTTCATTGTTGTCGCCCGACGCTTGTTTTGAACGTGCTGCGGCTGCAGTCTTTTCCTCCTCTTCTTCACTTCTGTATTTCGGCTGATGGAACTAGCCAGACGGATACCACCGTCACTTGTAAGATGGCCTGACGCCCCAGCCACCGGTGTCTTAAAATCACCCGATTTAGCCGATTTGCTGAGCTCGGTTGACTCAGTTGATCTGTTGCCTCGGAAGCCATATTGCCGGCCATTCAGAAGCTTCTGGGTTCCAAGATATTTCATAAGCTGACGATTTATCAGCGTTTCAATGACTTTAGAAAGTGGGAGCGTAAGTTCTATGGATCGGTAGGAGGTGGGGACGGCCTGGACAAATGCTTTCTTCCACTTTCACGGTAAGAGCCCTAAAGAGTAGGATAGATGGAGAAGCTTACGCAGTGGTTTAGCTAGAGTAGAAGCTTCAGAAGAACAGGGGGTATACTATCCGGGCCAGCGGTCGTAGGTCGTAGTTCACTCCAAGACGAATTTCGTGGAGGTCGTCCAAAATCAGTTGTTGTTCCAGAAACCATTGATGCTGTGCGACAACTGATATTGCAAGATCTTCATGTGTCTTATCGTGAGATTGAGACAACCTTAGGAATTCGCTGGACCAGCACACATTCAATATTGCATGTCGCTATTATATATTGCACGTCGCAACCGTACCACTAAAACAACGCAGAACAGTCAATTCTGAGTGGTGCACAACCATTTGTTTGCCAATTGTCTTCCAAGCAATCTGGAAAACAAACCGCCGAAGACGGATCACTCTTCACCACTACAATGCGAGCTCCCATACATCGGCTCAAACAACTGCATTTTTGAGCACTCAAAACATCGATTTGATGAGTCATCCGCCGTATAGTCCTGACTTGGCACCGAATGACTTCTTTTTTTTCCCCTTACGTAAAAAATAAAAAATGTGGCCGCCATGGCGTAGTGGGTAGAGTGCTACGCTCACACGCCGAAGGGTGTAGGTTCGATTCCCAGTTCAACACCCATTTTTCGAACTTTTCACGGCACCACCTCTTTCGAGCTGCTGACAACACTCAAAGAGTAGTAACCGTCTAAGAAAGCTTCTCAAATTTCGCCGTTCGGAGTCGGCAAAAAACTGTAGGTCCCTTCTACTCGTGAGAGAACAGTAGCGCTCACAACACGAGTAGTTGATGAGCAAGCTAGGCCCTGGTCCCCCTGTGGACTGTTGAGCCAACAATTATTAATTATTACGTAAAAAATAAAATGAGTGGTCAACGTTTTTCGATACCTCAAGAAGCGGTTGATGCGTTCAGAATGCATGTTTTGGAGATACCTCAATCAGAGTGGCAAAAGTGCTTCGACAAATATTTTGAATATTTTGAACAACAATTAAGCTATTTTCTATGATTAATATATGTTTTTGTTCCCTTATCCTGAGACATAAAAGGCAACCCTCGTAAGTGCTATTTTACAAATAAGGATACTACGGTAATTATTTTTATTTTTTAACTACTAGAAGGATTTCCACAAACAAAACCTTTCTCAGCCTTTTGTGAACTAAATACTGGTAACAGCGTCATAAAACACTATTTTTTGTAGATATTTTGGATAATAATAGTGGTTGGCATGAAACCTCCGTCAAAATAATAACAGCAATGGAATTTATTTGTACGTTTTATTTTTAAAACAGCTCTTGTTTTTATTTCTTTGTTTATTTTATTTTACTGATGGCCATTTTCTCAACTGTTAAGTGACTTAGTTTTTGTTTGCTTTCGGATTTCTATACAATTAGGCCGAAGCCTGAATATCGCTTCTAAATTTTGAACATTTATTTTGAAAATGGTTTAATTTAAAATACGTATTGCGTGAATTTTATATAGCAATGAAGATTATTTTTTGGCTGTCGTGGCGTAGTGGGAAGACTGCGGTACTTACACGCGCATGATCCAGGTTTGATTCCCGGACTGTGAACAACTGCACTACACGACAACAGATAATAGCTTCCGATTCAAGGATTTCACGACAACTTACAACTTTCAGATCCTCGTGAAAAGCTCCACAGAACAACCTGGCTATCTCCGGATGATCGAACCGCTAGTCAAATCGACGACGTGTTTATCGACGCAAGACATGTGTCGATTATCCTGGACGTTGAGACATATAGGGGGGCAAAAATTCTGACCATTCCTCGTCGCATATTATTATTACGCTAGAAAACTGCACCTTTCAAAAAAACCCCAACTCCAATCGATGAAGTAGTTCTCCCACCCAATCTTGAAGAAGTCGCCTCAGTTAATCAAATGCTGAGGAGCAATAAAGCCGCAGGTTACGATGGCTTGCACTATCGAAATATTTTCTTTCTGAATGTCGCCTACAAAATCCTGTCCAGCATATTACATATCCGTGCAATTGCTAAAGTATGCTGACGATATATCGAAATTCATGCTATCGACAAAGAATCGATTCGTTATGCACCGTGGTTGAAATATGACAATTGATAGCTACAACTTTGAAGTAGTTATGGAGTTTGTCTACCTCGGAGCAAACGTGAACTCCACAAACGGCATCTTAGTGGAGATTCGACGCAAAATCCGTTTGTCAAATCATCTAGGCTCGAAACTCCTGACTCGAAGGACCAAAATAATCCTCTACAAAAGGCTAATCCTACCGGACATACCTCTTATACGGAGTCGAAAGCTAAAGGACAGAGCAGATTCTTGATTCCTTTGAAAGAAAAATTCTGCGATCAATATATGGTCATGTCTGCGAGGAGGAGATGACACAACCGCAAACTCTTTGTTGTGTACCAAGATGTGGATGTAGCGAATGAACAACAACACTCCAGGTAAGGTCATGGTCATTACATGTACAGGTTTCTTGTTGGAAAAGGAGAAGTCCTAACATGAAATAATTGCAAATTTAGAGATGTTCCATGATGTGTCAATTTATTGTTAGCATCTTTAGTAACCTTTTTACGTTGCTGCAAAATACTTACATATGCTTTTATGTATGTATGAGTATGTATGAGTTACGTGAATTATAATTAAACTATACGTTTGATGTTATATATTATGATTAAAAAGTGTTATTTTTTATTGCCCAATTGATATCCATTCAATATGAAAGGTGTTGTAATCAATAAAAATAATGAAACCTAAGCCAAAAACAAATATTAAACATGTTTAGCGATATCAAGATAAAAACAATAAGTACTATTTCAATAAGAACAAAAATAATATCAGACATAATATATATTAGCAGCAGTTATAAAAATGATATACATATATAGAACATGTTACAGCAGAGAATAAATTAGATATATATTTAAGCACAAGACAAACTAAAGTTCTTTATTCAAAGTTTTTGGAGGGAGTAAATACAATTCTAGAAAGTAGAGAATAAAGCGTTACCATAATGTAAAATTCAAAACAAGAAAAAACAGGGATGTTACGCTAATAATATTATAGGAATAAGGTACTACCACAAGGCGCTGATTGAATTCAGTATCTCTACACGCCTTCCTCAAACAGCGCTCCTTTTTATTTTAACAAATTGACATTCCGATATCCTTCAAGCACCGATAGTGTGCTGGTCCCGGTAGCGGCTTGGTGAACACATCAGCAGGCATCTGCTCAGTTGGTGTATAAACGACTGCAATTGTTTTATCTCTTAACAGTTGAATTACAAAATGAAAACGGGTCGCAATATGATTGGTCCGCGAATGACAAACTGCATTTTCTACTATATGTTTTGTTGCGACAAATCCTTACCTGTAAATAAATAAGAGTTAGAGCTCTGATAATAATTAGAAAATCTTTGTTACATACCTGTTTCTCAGCCCTCGATCCCCATCCACCATCCATCCTGTGACCTGAAAAAAAGAAAACAAAAAGAAAACTAAAGTACCTGTTGAGTCCCGTGGGTAAACTTACCTGCCAAAAGGGTTCCCTCGATGACCAAAGCACAGCCATGATGAAGAGGCAGTAGCCACATTGTATTTTTTTTACTTTAAATTTTTTTTCACTACGCCGAGCACCACATTGGACATTGAATTGATAAACAATATTTTGATTATGACGTGCGCGCAAGCGTAAACAAGACGGACAGATGTTTGAATTGTATTTGTTGGAGGAGCACAACAATAGGGTGTGAGTGGAACTTTCCAGGGAATGGACAGAAGAGGAAAGATTGAGAGAAAAAGCAAAATGACGAAGACACGATTCGGAACAATTGGAGGCCGAGTTCACATGGAAAAAAAAGGGTGATTTAGGAAACAAAGAAAAGTGACGAGATAGTTTTTGCAAGAAGAGCGGACTTTGTGAAAAAGCAAAAGAGAAGTTTTTTGTTGGAGAAAACATGCAAAAAAAAAAAATTAATAAAAAAAAAACATTAAGAGTGGTGCGCGAAACAATATTAAAATAAAAAGGAAGAACCTCTGAACCAAAACAAAAAAAAAAGGAAGGACAAAGAACAAAATGCACACGCAAAGTGCAAAAGTGCATAGTTCCAGTGAAGCAAACTTGCTTAACAAAACCCAATGACAAAAAGTGTTTTAATTTGATAAACAGTGACAAATTGTGTACATATGTATTTACATAAATATATATATATACATGAAAGGTCCCACTGACCTCGCCGCGATCAATATATATATAGTACAAGAAATAACAAGTGTTCGCTCCACTACAGTGTGGTAAAGAAGTGAAGTGCCACTCAATTAAGCACCAAAGTGCTGTGACCTGTCGGAAGTTCGGGAACCCGAACCAGTGCCGATATTGGTGGAAGCCGAAGCATTAAAAGAAGCCAGGACTAGAGAATTTTTTTTGTTGAATACAACTGAATTTTTGTAGCTTAAGTATAGTTGATAAGTTTTGCTTTAATTTCTAAATTATTTGTGAATTTCTTGTGAAACCTGGCTTTAGTATTCGTTCGTGAGTGTTCGCGAAAAGAGAGCAGAGACCCCACAATTAACGAAAATAGTTCCAGGGGGATCCTTCACCGTGCTGCGCGCAGGACGTCGGGGGACAAGAAAGAACCTGTGAGTAACCGTCTCATAGTTGGAGGCATAAGTCCATGTTGTGAATTGTCCGTAGTGCTGTAGCCAGGGTTACCACCCAGCCCCTAAGTTTGAATTTCATTTATATTAATTTTTTTTTTGCTTTATTCCTCTATTTAAATTTTTTTAAGTTTGTTTGGATTTTTTTTTATTTTCTTTAGTTTAAGATTTGCTTTTTTTTCATTTCTCTGAATTGTTCTGTTTAGTTTCTTTTTTTTTTTTGGGCTAAGTTTTCGTATATTTCCCCTTTTGGCTAAATAAAAAGCTTGAATTGTATATTTTATAATGAATGTGTGTGTTTTATTTTAAAATGGAGTAATTTCGCTTTTGCCGAAATGTGTGTGTAGAGTGAAGGGAAGGCCGTCCTTCTTGGGGTAGTAGACGGGGTGGAGCGTTAGGCTGTGGTTAACGTCTCCGCTGAGGGAGAATCTCAAGCAAAACCGCCAAGGGAGATAGCATTGGTCATGTCATCGGTGACATGAGGGGTGGGCAGGCGAATAGTGCAAATGACATCAGGCACCCTTAGGTTCTCAACGAACCTCCACTGGCAAATGACGCTGGAAGGGCGTTATTGGCGAGTAGGGCTTAGGTTAGGTAGTTTTAAGTTAGTATAGATATAGTGTAGGTTTAATTTGAAGGTAGGTGGGTTAGTTTAGGTTTAGTGTAGGTTAAGTAGCTAGACCCGCAGTGCCCCTTCCGGCCTTATTTGTTGGTGAAAGCATAAGCATTTTGAACGCCTTTCTCTTCCCTTTCCTCTCCCGCTTTCTTTTCTATCTTTGATGTCCGTCCGCAGTCTGGTTAGGGTATTAGGCTCTCTTGTCTCTTTCTACCTGTTCGCCCCCTTCCTTCTATTTTCCCTTAGCTAGAACAGGCATGATTTCTTTTGTGTGCAATTGGGTGATGTCTGAGGAGTGGACAAGAACCGCCCCGCCGTCCTCCTCCTCAACATCGAAGCTGCCCCTGTGGCCAAACCCACTGCAACAGTTTTGCACCTCTATTGTCCGTAGCGATGGTTATTGAAGCCAACTCCGGCAAATCCATTTCCACCATCAAGTTTTGAAGATATATTGCTTCTTTTGATGATTCTGATAGAGCAACATACTCAGCTTCTGTTGTTGAGCCACCGATTTTTGTTGTTGCGATTTCCAAATTACAGCTGCTTCACTTAGAGTAAACACATAACCCGTATATGATAGCCTATCTACCTCGTCGTTTGCGTGGTCAGCATCTGAAAATCCTTGAAGACCAAGTTTATTTCTTCTATACACAAATCCATAATTTTCGGTGCATCTCAAGTAACGAAGAATACGCTTTGCAGCTGACCAATGAATATCCTGGTAATTATTATTAAATTGTGCTAGTCGGTTCACCGTAAAAGCGATGTCTGGTCTTGTTAAAATCGCTAAGTACATAAGCGATCCGATGAGTTGACGAAACGGCTTTTCAGTCTTGTTTTCTTCATGTCGAAGTTCTCCGCACGGAAATTTCGAGTTTGCATCGCTTAGGGTACTTACTGGTTTCGAATCGACCATCATAAACTTTTTCAGCAAATCCTTGATATACTGTTCTTGTTTTAACTTTATCTCGCCATCTTGTTGTATTATTTCAACTCCCAAGCAGTACCGCGCCAGTCCAAGATCCTTTACATCAAAGGCATCAGCAAGGCCCTTTTGGATTTTACTTAAAGTTGTTTGATTCCTTGAAAAGTAAAGGATGTCGTCCACATACACTGCAACAACGGTTAATTCATCCTTGGTGGATTCAAAATATCTACATGTGTCGTTACTGGCCGGAGTCAAACCAAGATCACGAAGTGTTTCGTCGAGCTTCTTATGCCTTTGACGCCACGACTGTCGTAAACCATACAAAGCCTTTTTAAGTCGACATACATTTTTACCTGCTTTGAAAACCTGGAGCATTCGCTTCGCCTTTCCTTTTATTTCAGATTTTTCGTTTCCTTTCACAAGCATTTGTAGAGCCTGTTGATAATATTGCGGAGGCTCCATATAGATCTCTTCGTCAAGTTCACCGTTCAAGTATGCAGCAACAACATCCATCTGGTAAACAGGTAAACCTTCACGTGCAGCTAGTGCGATCAGGAGTCTAATTGATTCAAGATGGGCAACAGGCGCAAACGTCTCTTCAAAATCAAGCCCTTTACGTTGTGCAAACCCTCTGGCAACGACACGTGCCTTTTTCCGATCTAAGGATCCATAAGCTTGTAGTTTATTTCTCAGAATGACTTTGCTCGTCACGATTCCTCTATGCGCTGGACGTTCGATGAGATCCCATGTGTTGCTTTTTAACAAACTCCGAATTTTATCTTTGATCGCCTCCAGCCACGCTGATGATTCTGAACTAGACATCGCATCTTCAAGTGGTATTTCACCAATATTCGCGATTTCCACGATTCCAACCCCATCTAGAGGATCACGACAAACCTCATCTTTATGGCTGTCATCTTCCTCCTCGTAGTTTTTATCTTCATCCAAATCATGTTGTTCGATTTCCTTTAGTCTAGTAACTCGTGCTGCAGATCTCGTGTGATATATTCATTTATTTTCACTGTTCTTTGATTGACGAATAGGTAACTTAAGGCAATGAACAGGATCTTCTTCAATATCTGGTATTACTGTCTGCTCAACTGAATTTGGAAATAAAGAGTATTGCCTATGATTTTTGTATTCAACCAACTCATCCTCGATGAACTTTACGTCCCTTGCAACCACTACTTTATGCTTTGTTGGAATCCAAATACGATAGCCTTTGGATGCTTCAGAATAGCCGACCATGATGCCCTCACTTGAACGTGTCTCGAACTTCCCTTTCCCAGGAGTTTTATCCAACACGAACGCTCTTGCTCCAAACACATCAAGATGTCATAAACTCGGCAAGGATTTATTCCAGCTTTCAAAAGGTGTATGACCATTTAGACTGACCGTAGGACACCTATTACGAACATAGTACGACGCTGCTATGGTTTCTGCCCAAAACTCGTTTCCGATACCCGCTTGAAGCAGCAAACATCTCGCCATTTCGACAAGAGTTTTATTTTTACGCTCAGCCACACCATTTTGTTGTGGCGTTTGAGTAAGCCGTAAGCTTTCGTTTTATACCACTTCTTTTCAAGAACTACTCGAAGTCGTGATTTCGGTATTCTCGGCCATTATCCGACATTAAGCACTTGATCTTGCGGCCGGATTGCGTTTCTACGCGGGCTTTATACTCCTTGAACGCACAGAAAGCCTCGCCCTTGTGTTTTAAGAAAAATACCTCACGGCTGCTGTCATCAATGAATGTGATGAAGAATCTCGATTGACCTAATGATTCTGTCCTGGCTGGTCCCCAGACATCAGTGTGCACCAAGTCCAAAAGTTTCGTAGACCTCTTTGACCTTTTGGAAAAAGGTATCATTTTTCCGCGAAGACAAACTTCACATGATCTAAGACTCCCATCATTGCTTATATTCAGCCCAGTTGCCAAACCTTTCCGGAACATGTTGGGTAGTAGTTTTGATGGTCCTCTTGTCGGTTGCAGCGGTATCGTCAGCTGGTAATTATTACTTCGTGGCAGATGAGTAGCTACGAGTCGCCAAAGGACTCCCCCTCTAGGACCTTAGTTACGATTCCAGGAGATGTCATTTCACTCAGAGACCAATAGGGAGACAGTCAACTCCCTCGTCTCCCGCCCTTGAATTCATTTTGACAGCGTTTCTTATAACATTTCCCCTCCTGAACAGCTGATTCACAGACATGATTTTTTTTGTTTTTAAATGAGAATACGTGTGAGCTGTCTATATGGTGGATCTCCTTACTCTTCAAACCTCAAAAGAAGGAGGGGACATATAAATCAAAAAATTAGAAGAGAGAAGGTATAGTGTTTTCCAACGCAAAGTAATGGTTGACGATAGCTGCGTCCAGAAATGATGTTTGTAAGGCAGAAGTTGCATCACAAAAGCAATATACTGAAAAAATGTATGATTATTTCAAAAACAAAATAACGTTTTGTTGGCTGTACACAAAATGGCTGATGAATTCACGAGCAGTTGACAATATACGAGTGTTTGACACGGGAAACGTAAACATGTGTGAGTAAAGTGAGACAGTGTTCGATGATACGTAAATAACTTTCAGAATTTGAGGTTATGGCCGGGCTATTTTTACTAGGACACGTAAATAACAGTCAAACGGTCGAATGACAAAGGGGAAATCAGCTGTTTGATCAGCTGTTCAGTTGACCATCTCCTTCGTTATTGGTTTCCGATTTCACCTGCTGTTGTTGCTGAAGTAATGCATCAGCTGTCTGGTCTTCATCGCCTCTGCATGTTTTTATGTGTGGCACTGCGGATGATTTGGATATTTCTGTTTTCGGATGGTCTGCAATAAAGTGATTTGTTATTATTGTGAAATTATATTATTACATCTATTGCAGGATGTGTGGAACTGGTCTGGTGTTGGATGGAGAAAATCACGGTAGTGCAAATCGGACTTTCTTCTTTGATGGTGAACAGGCGGTCGTTGATGCCATGAAGGACAGGATGCAGGCCGGTGTAGGGTTGCTCGAGTGGTTTCTTCACGGCATCATATCGCAGGAATACGTAGATGCACTTGAACATATCCGGTGGGATGTGTATTTTGTTCGTGACGTGATGCGCTGTGGCTGTTGAGCGGAATCTGCGCATGGCATTACGATGTTTCTTCACGAATAACTGCGGGTTGGGAGTTGTATTGAACACGAAGATTTGTCCCGTACAACATCTCTGCTGCGGAGGCCTTGATGTCTTCCTTGTACGTCGTGCGTAGTCCAAGTAAAACTGTTGGAAGAGCCTCAACCCAGTTGGTTTCCTCATGACACATTAGAGCAGCTTTCAGTGTTCGATGCCAACGTTCGATTAGTCCATTTGACGCTGGATGGTAAGGCTAAGTTCGGATATCAAGTTGATAAGAGCGTTGAAGAGTGCAGATTCAAATTGTGTACCTTGGTCCGTGGTAAGTGTTGTCGGCGAACCAAATCGAATAACCCAGTTGGTGTAGAAAGCAGCAGGGACCGTGTCTGCTTGCATGTCTTGCAAGGGTACTGCTTCTGGCCATCTACAAAATCGGTCTATCATTGTTAGACAGTAGCGATTGCCTTTGCAGAGTGGGAGCACTATCAGGTCGATGTGTACATTCTGGAATCTATGCTCGGGTATAACAATTGTTGTATTTTGGAACGCTGGCACTGGACGCAGTTGCGTGACCACTCATGACCATGAACTCGTATAGTCCAAACGGTGTCGTTACTGCTATCTTCGATGTCGTCCGGATTCATCGAGATCTGATAGTATCGAGTATCGAGATCGATGATGGAGAAGACTTCTGCTATGGAGTTGGTCTGTGAAGTCCATGATGTGCGGTATTGGGTAACTATCGCGCTGTGTCACGGAGTTAAGACGTCGATAGTCACCACAGCATCTCCAACCGCCGGTTTTCTTTTCCACCAGATGAATGGGACTCGAACAAAGAACAGCTAGACGGTCGACAGTATACCTTCTTCTGAAATTCAGCGAACTCCGCCTTGCCCTGCTGTAGTTTTACGCCTGTGAGGCGAAGAGGCCGTTCTGCAATTGGGCGACCCGTTGTGTTGTACATTGATGGAATTGGATTTTTTTCCAACATCGTTCCGTTTGGCCAATAGGAACTCATTGAAAAGATTTGTACATGCATCGCAACCACTTATTGTCAATAGTTTTGATGAAGTGGTTGCATGTATGTCGCCAGTGGTGTATAATGAAGTTTTTCTATTGATGACTCGTCTTGCCTTCAAATCGATGACCAATCCATAATGTGCAAGCAAGTCTGCTCCAATTATAGCAGTTTTAACATCAGCGATAAATTGTCGGGAGGGGGTCGGGGGGGCATGGGCCTGTGCATGCGAGGTAACGTTAATTACACTCAACATGGCGAACTGCCAAGGCTATCCTCTTTAGTGCACAGCTCAAGTTGACATACAGCCTCCACGCGGCGTCCTCTAGATAGCCCTCACAACACCCGTTATATGGTGAACCAATGTATGCAGGGAGCCCCTCTGCCAGAGGGTTTAAATAATGGGCCTGGCCTACCAGTCTATGGGTTGTGCGTGAGGATAACTTCCTCACCACGTAAAAGTCATATAGTTCAGAAAAGCCGATATGCCTCGGACAAGGACGGATTAACTGTTGACGACCGCAGCTAACATTTTAAAGACAACGATTTTCGGTTTTTCACACGGAATGTGAGGTCCCTTAACAGACCACGTGCAGCCGAACAACTTGCGGAGGCCCTACAAGGCTACAAGGCAGACATTGCCGCCATCCAGGAAGTGCGATGGGATGGGGCTGGCATAAAAGCGATGAAGAACTGCGATATCTACTACAGCAATTGCTATAGAGAGAGAAGGCAGCGCTTATTCGGATGCGGATTTGTTGTTCGAGACAGACTTAGGCAAAAATCCGCATCAAAGCCGAATTCGGGAACATCAACCTAATATGCGCTTACGCCCCGACAGAGGAGAAGGATGGCAACATCAAAGATGACTTCTATGATCTCCTAGAAAGAACTTACGATCGATGCCCCAGCTACGACACCAAAATCGTTCTAGGAGTTTTCAGCGCTCAGCTGAGAAAGGAGGACATCTTTGCTGGAGTCATCGGTAAACTCAGCCTGCACGACAACACATCCGGAAACGGACTCAGGCTATTGGACTTCGCCTCGGGGCGAAATTTCTCTGTGGCTAGCACGCGATTCCCACATCTGGACATTCACAAAGAGACGTGGCGATCTCCTGATCAATCAACCGTCAACTAGATTGATCATGTTGCGATCGACGTCAGACACTCACACACGCAGTATTCTCGATGTCCAAACCTTCCGAGGTGCAAACATCGACTCGGATCATCACCTTGTTGTAGCCAAGGTAAGAACCCGGATATCGAGAGAGCAACGGAGTCGAGAAAGGCCAAAATGGTTTGACGTCGAAAAGCTACAATCGCAGCCGATTGCTGGGAACTTTGCCGTTCGACTCTCCCTGAAACTCGCTCAGAGTTTGACGCTTCCTGCACTAAGCATAGTAGAAGAATGGAAACGTTGTCAAGGAGCCATAAAAGAAGCTGCCACTCATGTGCTGGGTTTCACGTCACCACCCAGAAGGAACCCATGGTTTGACGACGAGTGCAGGCAAGCGCATGCAACTAAACAAGACGCCTATAAGGCGACGCTGCATCGATGACCTGGTTGGGCGCATGCACCAGCTCATCTGTAAGATATGGTAGGAGGAAAGCATGCCCGATGAGTGGAATCTCAGCGTCGTTTGCCCGGTTCACAAAAAAGGAGACCCCTTTGACTTCGCCAACTACGACATTGACGTGATTGGACGAACACAGGGAGCCGTCTGGGAAGCGCTTGCTGGCGTTGAAGCGGAAGCGGCTAAAATGGGTCTGGCGGTAAATGAGCGCAAAACTAAGTAAATGCGTTCATCAAAGAAGGACACACAACATCGTCGTCGCGGACGGAGTGTCACACTAGGCAGAAGAAACTTCGAGGTATTCAAGGACTTCGTCTACCTCGGCTCCACGGTAAACAGGGATAATAACATCAGTACCGAAATCAAACGCAGAATCACTCTTGTGAGTCGCTGTTTCTTTGGGCTCAAGAGGCAATTGAGTAATAAAGCCCTCTCTCGAAGGACTAAGCTCGTTTTATATAACAGCTTGATCATTCCTGTCCTACTATATGGCGCGGAATTTTCAACGCTGGCAAAGGCGGATGACGAAGCCGTTAGTCTCTTCGAGAGAAAAGTTTTGCGTGCGATTTTTGGTCTTGTTTGCGTTGATGGCATCTGGAGGAGAAGATTTAATGACGAGCTCTATGGGCTGTACAGCGACATGCGCCTGGTCAAGCGTCTACGGATACAACGCTTAAGATGGCTAGGCCATGTAGAGCGTATAGACACTACTGCTCCGGTCAGAAAAATCTTTGAATCCGTGCCATTGGGACAACGCAACAGATGACGACCTAGACTAAAGTGACGCACACAAGTGGAGAAGGACCTCAACCAACTTGGAGTGCGCAACTGAAGACCGCTGGCGAAAGATCGTGCTGGCTGGAGAGGCATGTTGGTTGAGGCCCAGATTTACCCCGGACTGTAGCGCCACAAGAAGAAGAAGAAGATGATAAAAGGCCATTTAATTGCAGGCCGTAGTCCAAGGTTAAGTGTTAGTGTTCTTTGTCCATACGTGTGAATAGGCGAGTTGTTTGCAGCCATGAGTTTCAGTTCAGTCCGACCATTCTTGCAGTTTCTCGGACGAGGCAGTACGCTGATCATTGATCCGGAATCCAGAAGAAACTTCATGTTGGTCTCTTTGTCGAAAACGTAAAGGCGGCATTCTTTGTCGGACTTAAAACTGGTGTTACCCGCCTTTGGTAACAACAGGCTCACGCGTTTTTTGTCTTGAAACTGCACGGCGTCTTGCAGTTTCGAGCTTGCTCACTAAACTTTCTGTGAAGGTAGCACAGAGATGAACGCCGCTCCTGCGAATTGGTTTGTGGTGTCCTAGACTTGCTTCGTGATTGAGGTCGGGATCGGCTTCGGGCTTCACTTGTTGCCAGGGTTTTGACGATGTCTGTCAAATTGGAAATTGCGGATTCGATTATGCGCAGTCGAAGGTCGAGATCATTATTAGTTTGCCTTACCTCGCAAAATTCGACTGCGCCGATGCTGGACAATGACATGCTCTCAATGATTTTATCCGCAATTTCCGCAAGCGAATTAAGGTCAACGTTTAAACTGGTGGAGAGGATTCCTCGGACGTTAGTAGGCATCCTAGCCATCCAAATTGTGGACAACATATCGTCGAGTACGTTATCCCCTGCCAGTTGTCGCATTTCCCTTAAAATTCTCGAAGGGCGTTTGTCACCAAGCTCTAATGACGTCATGAGCCTGTTCAGTAGGCGATCTTTGGACTCTGAAAATCGTTTTATGAAAAGATTTTTAAACGTCGTGTACTCTTTTTCAGGAGGATGTTGCAAAAGATCCGCGACTTTGTTTAAGATCTCCGGGTTCAAAGATGCAATGATGACGTTGTACCTGTTGTTGTCCGACAGTGTGCGGTTCATGTGAAAATGCGCTTTTATTTGAAAGAACCACAGTGCTGGGTTCGTTCTCCAGAATGGTGGTATTCGCACATTTTTTAGCGCTGCCATCTCCAATTAGACACTGTTTTGTAGAATTGTTTACGCATTAAATGGAGAGGCAGTATCATTGTTCACGTCACTAGCACTAGAAATATTTTCCAGTGTTTTTGTGTTGCAAATAAAGTGACAAAGAGAAACACTAAGAAGAACAAAGGGAAACAAAAGGTTTGCACTTTTCTTTTAATTTATGATATTAATAACACGTCGGGGTCTCCACTTGGGCCAATAAAACACACTTTGTTAATTGAAATTGACCAAATCACTTATTATTATGCAGGGGAAACTGTCTTTCTTTCGTCGGCTTTTTTGGTCACTGTAGTTTTTCAATGAAACCAGGTTATTTCA
This sequence comes from Eristalinus aeneus, assembly GCA_955652365.1. Lineage (NCBI taxonomy): Eukaryota > Metazoa > Arthropoda > Insecta > Diptera > Syrphidae > Eristalinus > Eristalinus aeneus. The sequence continues at coordinate 47,986,750 of OY019130.1, forward strand.
TTGTTATTATCCCAACGTTTTGGCAGGGATTTTTGCCTTCATCAGCGGATCTTTTTTATTGAAACAATAACACAAAATATTTTACATACATACATAGTTACAATGGAATTTTACAAATGAACAATAAACTTACATTAATTGTGTTGTTGTTACAAGTGGATGTGGATGTTGGAGTCTAAATGTTGTTTAAAACTATCACAAAAAACTAAATTCATAATTAAACAAAATATTGAGCACTTCTGTGTGTGAATATCAGTCTAGAATGATGTGAAATTTAAATTTTGATTTAAATACAATCTGTCTAAGCCGTTACAAGTGCTGAATATACGGCAGATATGTTCTGTATGCCCTGTTTCCTATTTATATTGTTGTTGGTGTAGGGTGGTGTTGATTTTGTGTAGGGTTTCCAGAGTGTACCTTTTGCCAGTATATTTTTCCGTTTGCAGGATTTTGACGTCATCAATGTCGGGTAGATGATTTGTCTGGATGCAGTGATTAGCTAATGCTGTTTTCTCTGAGTTCTTGTTGTTCATGTCTGATTTATGACCAGCTAGTCTTTGACGAAAGAGTCTTGGCCGAAACGTTGCGATAATAACAATGAAATAACCTGGTTTCATTGAAAAACAACAGTGACCAAAAAAGCCGACGAAGGGAAGACAGTTTCCCCTGCATAACACTCTTTGTTCCTTTTTGTACAATTTAAATGTTTTTATTTCTCTGTTTTTTTGTTTCTTACACTTTTGTGGGAGACGTGTTGTTTGCTGCGTTGTTTTGAATCCACAGGACGAAGAAAGCCAACCGCTTTTTCCAATTGAGTTTTGGTGGTCCTCTTATCGTCAGCTGGTAATAATTACTTCGTTGCAGATGAGTAGCTACGAGTTGCCACAGAACTTTGTGGTGGAAAAAAACTATTCCTTCTCTCCTTTAATTGTCTGATTTATATGATCTTTTCTTCTAACAGTTTGAAGAGTGAGGATATCCACCGAATAGGCAGCTCACACGTATTCTCATTTAAAAAAAAACCAAAATCCTGTCTGTGAATCAGCTGTTCAAGAGGGGAAATGTTATTAAAGAAGCTAACAAAATGAATTCAAGGGCAGGAATTCCTTATTGGTCTCTGGTTGCCTGATAAACAAGCGAATAATAAAATAATTGTAAAATTTAAGTGAGCATTACTCTTTTTATATTTGATGGTAAGCAAAAACAATTCATATTATTAGAGAAATCTTAGCATGATATGGTCCGCCACTTTCTCACATTAAGGAAAAAAGGATTTTTTCATTTTGATTTCGCTAAATATGTTTAATATTTGTTTTTGGGTTTGATTTCATTATTTTTATTGATTACATCACCTTTCATATTGAATTGATGTCATTTGGACGATAAAAATAAAATTTTGTATTAATAATATGTAACACAAAATATTTATTTTAATTATAATACGCAAATTCGGAATATCAACTGATAATAAGTCTTTTCCAAATGTGCGACTCCTCAGCACGCTTAACTCTCTTGTTTTTTTTTAAATATTTCATAAGTTATTAAATAATATCAATGCCTTCTTATTAAATAATATCAATCAAATGATATCAAATTATTTATTATTAGAAATAAATCCTATTTAAAGTTTCGATTACACTTACTTCCGAAAAAAAATTGCAGAAGATTTTCCGAACGCGTTGTGTTGAATGGCTGACGAATTCACGACCAGTGAGCAATTTACGAGTGTTTGACACTATTGAATTCAAAAATTGACGAATTAGCCGACATCTTGTTAATTTTGGAGGGGAAACGTATAGATGTGTGAGTAAAATGAGACAATGTTGGATGTTACGTAAATAACTTTCAGAAATTGGGTTTTTTTCAACAAGAACACGTAAATAACAGTCAAACGGTCGATGTACATAGGGGAAATCAGCTGTTCATTTGACCATCTCCTTCCTTAATGGTTTCTGGCCTTAATCGAGAAGAAACATTGTCGACCGTGCATTGCACAACAAACATACCGATCCTGTCGGAGGCACTTCTCCACGATGTACGGTCCTTTATATTTTGGGTCCAACTTATGGGACTCACCAGTGGCCTAAAGAACACTTTCCACTACAACGAGATCTCCTTCGTTATACGTTGTAGGTTTCTTGTGCTTAGCGTCGAACCTTAATTTTCACTTCTCTTTTTCCACTCTAATTCTTCGAGATACGCTGATGCATATCGTATACCGCTCGTCGCTGATGCATATCGACCGGCTCAATATCAACTACATCGTCCTGAACAGCATTCAAGAAATGGTTAACACCGATATCCTTCAGCTTAAAATTGAATATTATTTCATTCGGACTGTATCCTGTGGTTGAATTCCGCAGCGTATTAATCCACCATTGTAACTGTCTAAGTTCCAGGTCCAAGTTATTTGATTATCGCTCGATGTTAAAAGATGCTGCAGAACTCTTTGACTAAGCCTTTCGATTTGACTGTTGGATCTCAGCGTTTGCACTGCAGTTCGTATGTGACGAATCTCGTTATCGCTACAGAAAGTTTCAAACTCCTTCGCTATAAGAGTTGTTCCTCGATCGCTAATTATGACGCCCGGTAACCCAAAATAAGCTGTAAGTTCATTGAGCATCTCGATAACAAGCTTTGCTTTCGTGTCTCTTACTGCTTTGACTACTATATATTTGCTAAAAGCGTCGGCAACGCCAATGATATATACCTTCTCTCGTCGACTTCGTGGAAATGGACCCAAATGATCAAAGTGAATGGTCCGGAATGGGATTGGCGTTACATCAACGATGTGCATTCTCCCTTCAACCGCTGCTGGCGCCCTTTTATGATAGCAACACTCGATGCATGCACATATAAAGGACTTGACGAAATACCGCATGGCTGGGTGTGTGGGAACAGGGTAGGCACTGATTGGTATCAACCTGGCGATGCCCAGCTGTTGTAACTGTCTCCCACACATCAATTGTGCTTATTCTACCTCCACCGGGTACTGGTAGTTGTTCACCCGAACTCAACTTGCTAAACCTATAAGTGCGACCTCCGCCCAAGAGGTATAAAAAAGCGCCTGGTCCTCCAGGTTGGGGGTGTGCGTCGGGGTAACTGCCGGGCCACATAAAAAAAAATCACCAGTTTCGGACCAACCGAATGCCTCGGATACGGGGATACACTGTTGACGACCCTCGCAAACGAAAAAAGGATAATGTTTTACGGATATGCACGTGGAATGTGAGGTCCCTAAACAGACCACGTGCAGCCGATGAACTTTCGTAAGCCCTGGACTGCTGTAAAGCAGACATTACCGCAATTCAGGAAATACGGTAGGATAGGTCGAGCAAGAGAAGAGTGAGAAACTGCGACATATACCACGGGGACTGCTACCTCGCAAAATTCGGCTGCGCCGATGCTGGACAATGACATGCTGTCAATGATTTTATCCGCAATCTCCGCAAGCGAATTAAGATCAACGTTTAAACTGGCGGAGAGGATTCCTCGGACGTTAGTAGACATCCTAGCCATTCAAATTGTGGACAACATATCGTCGAGTACGTTATCCCCTGCCAGTTGTCGCATTTCCCTTAAAAGGCTCGAAGGGCGTTTGTCACCAAGCTCTAATGATGTCATGAGCCTGTTCAGTTGGCGATCTTTGGACTCTGAAAATCGTTTTATGAAAAGATTTTTAACCGTCGTGTACTCTTATTCAGGAGGATGTTGCAAAAGATCCGCGACTTTGTTTAAGATCTCCGGGTTCAAAGATGCAATGATGACGTTGTACCTGTTGTTGTCCGACAGTATGCGGTTCACGTGAAAATGCGCTTTTATTTGAAGGAACCGCATTTTCGTTCTCCAGAATGGTGGTATTCGCACATTTTTTAGCGCTGCCATCTCCAATTAGACACTGTTTTGTGGAATTGTTTACGCATTAGATGGAGAGGCAGTATCATTGTTCACGTCACTAGCACTAGAAATATTTCCCAGTGTTTTTGTGTTGCAAATAAAGTGACAAAGAGAAACACTAAGAAGAACAAAGGGAAACAAAAGGTTTGCACTTTTCTTTTAATTTATGATATTAATAACACGTCGGGGTCTCCACTTGGGCCAATAAAACACACTTTGTTCCTTGAAATTGACCAAATCACTTATTATTATGCAGGGGAAACTGTCTTTCTTTCGTCGGCTTTTTTGGTCACTGTAGTTTTTCAATGAAACCAGGTTATTTCATTGTTATTATCCCAACGTTTTGGCAGGGATTTTTGCCTTCATCAGCGGATCTTTTTTATTGAAACAATAACACAAAATATTTTACATACATACATAGTTACAATGGAATTTTACAAATGAACAATAAACTTACATTAATTGTGTTGTTGTTACAAGTGGATGTGGATGTTGGAGTCTAAATGTTGTTTAAAACTATCACAAAAAACTAAATTCATAATTAAACAAAATATTGAGCACTTCTGTGTGTGAATATCAGTCTAGAATGATGTGAAATTTAAATTTTGATTTAAATACAATCTGTCTAAGCCGTTACAAGTGCTGAATATACGGCAGATATGTTCTGTATGTCCTGTTTCCTATTTATATTGTTGTTGGTCTTGATTATGTGTAGGGTTTCCAGAGTGTACCTTTTGCCAGTATATTTTTCCGTTTGCAGGATTTTGATGTCATCAATGTCGGGTAGATGATTTGTCTGGATGCAGTGATTAGCTAATGCTGTTTTCTCTGAGTTCTTGTTGTTCATGTCTGATTTATGACCAGCTAGTCTTTGACGAAAGAGTCTTGGCCGAAACGTTGCGATAATAACAATGAAATAACCTGGTTTCATTGAAAAACAACAGTGACCAAAAAAGCCGACGAAGGGAAGACAGTTTCCCCTGCATAACACTCTTTGTTCCTTTTTGTACAATTTAAATGTTTTTATTTCTCTGTTTTTTTGTTTCTTACACTTTTGTGGGAGACGTGTGGTTTGCTGCGTTGTTTTGAATCCACAGGACGAAGAAAGCCAACCGCTTTTTCCAATTGAGTTTTGGTGGTCCTCTTATCGTCAGCTGTTATAATTACTTCGTTGCAGATGAGTAGCTACGAGTCGCCACAGAACTTTGTGGTGGAAAAAAACTATTCCTTCTCTCCTTTAATTGTCTGATTTATATGATCTTTTCTTCTAACAGTTTGAAGAGTGAGGATATCCACCGAATAGGCAGCTCACACGTATTCTCATTTAAAAAAAAAAACAAAATCCTGTCTGTAAATCAGCTGTTCAGGAGGGGAAATGTTATTAAAGAAGCTAACAAAATGAATTCAAGGGCAGGAATTCCTTATTGGTCTCTGGTTGCCTGATAAACAAGCGAATAATAAAATAATTGTAAAATTTAAGTGAGCATAACTCTTTTTATACTTGATGGTAAGCAAAAACAATTCATATTATTAGAGAAATCTTAGCATGATATGGTCCGCCACTTTCTCACATTAAGGAAAAAAGGATTTTTTCATTTTGATTTCGCTAAATATGTTTAATATTTGTTTTTGGGTTTGATTTCATTATTTTTATTGATTACATCACCTTTCATATTGAATTGATGTCATTTGGACGATAAAAATAAAATTTTGTATTAATAATATGTAACACAAAATATTTATTTTAATTATAATACGCAAATTCGGAATATCAACTGATAATAAGTCTTTTCCAAATGTGCGACTCCTCAGCACGCTTAACTCTCTTGTTTTTTTTAAATATTTCATAAGTTATTAAATAATATCAATGCCTTCTTATTAAATAATATCAATCAAATGATATCAAATTATTTATTATTAGAAATAAATCCTATTTAAAGTTTCGATTACACTTACTTCCGAAAAAAATTTGCAGAAGATTTTCCGAACGCGTTGTGTTGAATGGCTGACGAATTCACGACCAGTGAGCAATTTACGAGTGTTTGACACTATTGAATTCAAAAATTGACGAATTAGCCGACATCTTGTTAATTTTGGAGGGGAAACGTATAGATGTGTGAGTAAAATGAGACAATGTTGGATGTTACGTAAATAACTTTCAGAAATTGGGTTTTTTTCAACAAGAACACGTAAATAACAGTCAAACGGTCGATGTACATAGGGGAAATCAGCTGTTCATTTGACCATCTCCTTCCTTAATGGTTTCTGGCCTTAATCGAGAAGAAACATTGTCGACCGTGCATTGCACAACAAACATACCGATCCTGTCGGAGGCACTTCTCCACGATGTACGGTCCTTTATATTTTGGGTCCAACTTATGGGACTCACCAGTGGCCTAAAGAACACTTTCCACTACAACGAGATCTCCTTCGTTATACGTTGTAGGTTTCTTGTGCTTAGCGTCGAACCTTAATTTTCACTTCTCTTTTTCCACTCTAATTCTTCGAGATACGATGATGCATATCGTATACCGCTCGTCGCTGATGCATATCGACCGGCTCAATATCAAGTACATCGTCCTGAATAGCATTCAAGAAATGGTTAACACCGATATCCTTCAGCTTAAAATTGAATATTATTTCATTCGGACTGTATCCTGTGGTTGAATTCCGCAGCGTATTAATCCACCATTGTAACTGTCTAAGTTCCAGGTCCAAGTTATTTGATTATCGCTCGATGTTAAAAGATGCTGCAGAACTCTTTGACTAAGCCTTTCGATTTGACTGTTGGATCTCAGCGTTTGCACTGCAGTTCGTATGTGACGAATCTCGTTATCGCTACAGAAAGTTTCAAACTCCTTCGCTGTAAAAGTTGTTCCTCGATCGCTAATTATGACGCCCGGTAACCCAAAATAAGCTGTAAGTTCAATGAGCATCTCGATAACAAGCTTTGCTTTCGTGTCTCTTACTGCTTTGACTACTATATATTTGCTAAAAGCGTCGGCAACGCCAATGATATATACCTTCTCTCGTCGACTTCGTGGAAATGGACCCAAATGATCAAAGTGAATGGTCCGGAATGGGATTGGCGTTACATCAACGATGTGCATTCTCCCTTCAACCGCTGCTGGCGCCCTTTTATGATAGCAACACTCGATGCATGCACATATAAAGGACTTGACGAAATACCGCATGGCTGGGTGTGTGGGAACAGGGTAGGCACTGATTGGTATCAACCTGGCGATGCCCAGCTGTTGTAACTGTCTCCCACACATCAATTGTGCTTATTCTACCTCCACCGGGTACTGGTAGTTGTTCACCCGAACTCAACTTGCTAAACCTATAAGTGCGACCTCCGCCCAAGGGGTATAAAAAAGGGCCTGGTCCTCCAGGTTGGGGGTGTGCGTCGGAGTAACTGCCGGGCCACATAAAAAAAAATCACCAGTTTCGGACCAACCGAATGCCTCGGATACGGGGATACACTGTTGACGACCCTCGCAAACGAAAAAAGGATAATGTTTTACGGATATGCACGTGGAATGTGAGGTCCCTAAACAGACCACGTGCAGCCGATGAACTTGCGTAGGCCCTGGACTGCTGTAAAGCAGACATTACCGCAATTCAGGAAATACGGTAGGATAGGTCGGGCAAGAGAAGAGTGAGGAACTGCGACATTTACCACGGCGACTGCTACAGGGGGAGAGGGAAACGCTTATTTGGATGCAGTTTTATTGTTCGAGGCAGACTTAGGCAAAAAGTCTGAAGCTTCCAATACATAAACGAACGCCTCATAACAATCCGCATCAAGGCTAAATTCGGGAATATAAGCCTCATATGCGCTCACGCAACGGCAGAGGAAAAAGATGACAGCAGTAAAGAAGAGTTCTATCACCTCCTAGAAAGGACATACAATCGATGCCCCAGCTACGACACCAAGATCGTTCTAGGAGATTTCAATGCTCCGTTGGGAAGAGAAGAAGTCTTTGTTAAAGTCATCGGAAGACACAGCCTGCACGCCAACACCTCCGGAAACGCAATCAGGCTAGTTGACTTCGCCTCGGGGCGAAATTTCTCTTTGGCCAGCACGCGGTTCCCACACCTCAACATTCATAAAGGTACCTGGCGATCACCTGATCAATCAACCGTCAACCAGATTGATCATGTTGCGATCGACGTCGGACACTCCTCCAGTGTTCTCGATGTCAGAACCTTCCGAGGTGCAAACATCGACTCGGATCATCACCTTGTTGTAGCCAAGGTAAGAAACTGGATATCGAGAGAGCAACGGAGTCGAGACAGGCCAAAACGGTTTGATGTCGGAAAGCTACAATCGCAGCCGATCGCTAGAGCCTTTGCCGATCAATTCTCTCTGAAACTGTCTCAAAACTCAACGCTGCCTGCACAAACAATTAAAGGCAAGTGGAAACGTTGTCAAGAAGCCATCAAAGAGGCCGCCACTGATGTGCTGGGTTTTACGCCACCACCTAAGAGGAGCCCATGGTTTGACGACGAGTGTAGGCAGGCGCATGCAGCCAAACAAGAAGCATACAAGGCAACGCTTTATCCAACGACTAGAGCTGTTTGTGAGCTCTACAAACAGAGAAGAAGGGAAGAGAACCGGCTTCTCAGAAGAAGAAAGAGCACGAGAAGCGCGCGGTCGAGGAAATCTCATTTGTGAGATATGGTCGGAGGAAAGCATGCCCGATGAATGGAATCTCAGTATCGTTTGTCCGGTCCACAAGAAAGGACACCCCTTGGACTGCACCAACTACCGAGGGATCAGTCTCCTTAACATCGCATATTAGATTTTCTTTGCCGTATTGTATGAGTGCCTGCAACCGTTCGTCAACAACCTGATAGGTCCTTATCAGTGTGGTTTCAGACCAAGGAAGTCCACAATCGACCAGATCTTCACACTGCGGCAGATCTTGGAGAAGTCCCAAGAAGTACAAGTCGACACCCACCAATATATTGGTCGATTTCAAGGCCGCGTATGACAGCGTGCATAAAGACGAGCTATACAGTGCCATGTCTAGTTTTGGCATCCCTACCAAACTCGTCAGATTGTGTAGGATGACGACGACGGTAGCGAATTCAACGAGACCTTCGATGTCAAAAAAGGATTTAGACAAGGCGACGCACTGTCATACGACTTCTTTAACATCATTCTTGAGGGGATAGTGCGGAAATCACACGTCAACATCAGAGGCACGATCTTCCACCAATCCGTTCAATTGCTAGCTTATGCGGGTGACATTGACGTGATCAGCCGAACTCAGCGAGCCGTCAATGAGGAGTTTGCTAGCATCGAAGCGGAAGCGGCCACAGTGGGACTAGTGGTAAACGAGGGCAAAACGAACGATATGCTGTCATCGAAAAAGGACGCAGAACATCGACGTCTCGGACAGAGCGTCACTATGGGCAGCAGACACATCGATGTAGTCAAGGACTTCGTCTATCTCGGCTCAGCGGTGAATAGAGACAACAACTTCAGTACCGAAATCAAACGCAGAATCACTCTTGCCAATCGCGGTTTCTTTGGGTTTAAGAGGCAATTGAGTAATAAAGCCCTCTCCCGAACGACGAAAGTGACTTTGTACAACAGATTGATCATCCCAGTCCTGCTTTACGACGCAGAAACCTGGACGCTACTAAAAGCGAATGAGGAAGCCCTCGTTCGTCTCTTCGAGAGAAAAGTCCTGCGTGCGATTTTTGGTCCTGTTTGCGTTGATGGCATCTGGAGGAGAAGATTCAACCACGAACTGTATGGGCTGTACGGCGACATGAGCCTAGTCAAGCGTCTACGGATACAACGCTTACGGTGGCTAGGCCATGTAGAGCGTATGGACAGCACTGCTCCGGCCCGAAGAATCTTCGAATCCGAACCACAGGGACAACGCAACAGAGGACTTCCTAGACTGAGATGACGCACACAAGTGGAAAAGGATCGGAACCAACTTGGAGTGCGCAATTGGAGGCAGCTGGCAAGAGATCGTGCTAGCTGGAGAGGCACGTTGGTTGAGGCCCAGGTCCACCCCGGACTGTAGCGCCATCCGAAGAAGAAGAAGAAGAAGAAATACCGCATTCGCCTGAACCACAAGTTCTCTTGATTTCGTTGCAGAACCATGTCATGAAACATTTCACGTTTCGCCATCGCACAGCTGATGGAACGACCAATTTGAACTTCTCGCTCTCTTTCCGGCACAATCGACCTTCTTTTAAACAGAATTGTTGTTATTGCTGCACTTTTCTAACGTTTCCTCCGTGCTCCTTTAGTGCCTCAACGATAGAAACCAGTCTTGGATCTTGGTGTTGCATATAGGCAAACCAGTAATTCTGGGAGATATTAACTCTCATCACAAGAGCAGAAACCGTATCGGTTTCCTTCGCAACCCCGACGGGCATACGGCTTAGAACAATATCATGAGCCATTAGATTGACACTTCGGTGAACCACAGTGAAATCATACTCCTGCAACCGCAACCACCATCTGCCTACGCGAGGAATGGATGAAAATGTTGCTTTAATTGCACTTACTGCAGAGCAGTCCATAAAAACCGAAAATGTTCTGCCCAGCAGGTACATACGGAAGTGTTTCAAACTTTCAACTACTGCATGCACTTCTAGTTCGTAGTTCGAATATTCAAACTCGGCGGGCGTACCGGCACGACTATAGTAAAAAACAGGTTGACGTTCAGCGAAATCGTTTGAAATAATATTCCCGCTAATCCGTACGAACTGTCGTCTGTGTGTACTTCGAGCATCTTTCGTGGATCGTAAACTTGTAGACTCGGCTCACTGCACAACATTTTCATAAGTCTTCTAAATGCTTGCGTCTGCTCAACTTCCCAACGGAACAGAGATTCAGTTTTCTCTTTCTTTAACATCGACGTCAGTGGTTTGGCAATGATTGCGAAGTCTAGAACGAATTTTCGAAAACAACTAACCATACCCAAAAATCTTCTCAACTCGGTGACGTTGGTAGGTTGAGGAAAATCTTCAAGTCCCTCCTCCACGCTGCAGCTGGGGATGGTGATTTTGTCGACGTAACCGATTGCTTCGTAAAATGTGCTTGGTGCGTTAACTTGGCCAAATGGCATCCGATTAAATTCGTAGCGATCCGAATGTGTGATGAACGCAGTATAATGTCGGCAGTTTTCGTGGATTGGGATTTGATAATAGCCTGACATAAGATCTAATATCGTGAAATAACTCTTTCCTGGGGTCATTGAGAGAATTTCTTCCACCGTGGGCATTGGATGAAGTGATAGCATTTAGCGAGCGGAAATCAACACACATACGGTCTTCCCCTGAGGACTTTTTTACCAAAACGACAGGTGATGAATACGCAGACGAGCTAGGACGAATTACATCATGCTTCTGCAATTCTTCGATAACATTGTCGATTGTCTCCCTTTTCGCGAAAGGCACACGATACGGTTTCTTTTCTATCGGGGTATCAGATGTGAGCGTAATGTTCATCGTGGTTGTATTGCATAAACCTAGCCGCTCGAGTGTCTCACCAAAACTCATAAAGAACTCACTAATCATGTCATATAACTTCTCTTTTGCGTCTGGCGACAATTCTTCTCCCGTCCGTATTTCCCTTTTTGCAAATTTCTCGTGCCGGCAGTTTTTTTCTCGATGAGAAGTCGCCGATTGTCTTTGTAGAGGATGTCGTTTCCGAGGATGAGAGGATACGGCATCAACTCATCTTCTACGATCAAGAAGCAGTGAGCCGCATCTTCCATTTGGTCTATGTGTAATGGTACAACACAAATGTTTCCACACCACTTTCCGCAGGCAAATCCATTTAATGTGAATTGGTCGTGTGGTTGTATTTCCACTATATTTTTTGCCAGCGAATACCGTATGAGTGAACAATCGCTGCCGGTGTCGATGAATGCCTGAACCGTATGGTTGTTTATCGTCACAACCTTCGTTCGGTTGCTGCGGATATCATTTTCGTTTGAAATCTTAAGGACGTTATTCTTTACGTTTGACCTCTTTCTGGACAGCTGATATCTTTTTTGTGGTTTCGTGCAGTTGAGAGAAATGTGCCCGGCTTCGGAGCAGTTGTAGCATATGACTGAGGATGAGGGCTGTCTGGTTGCGATGGTGGGTTGGCTCTGTCCTACTGTATTTATTCTTAGTGGACCGTTGTGTACGCGTTTTATTTGGGTCTCACTTTTTTGTGGTCTACTGACTAATAATCCTGTTGGACGATTGGCAATGCTGTTGCGCATTTCATTTAGTTCTGTGAAGTACGCGGCTGCCAGTGTTGCTTGTATTTCGCTGTGATTGATTCCACAACCAATATATTTAATGATAACTGTATCGCTCAATCGATGTTTCTGTCCTAGTGCTTGCATATGATAGAAGTAGTCGATGATGTTTTCGCCTTGCTTGCGTGTGCTCGAGGACAATTTGAAATGTACGCCTGTTTCATTTTCGTTCTTACCGGAATCTATTATGAGTCGTTGGGAGAATTCTTGCCAGAAGAGAGCTCCTCCGACAGATGGTATTATGGAATGAGATTTTGTATCTCCTTTGCGGTTGTGGAAGGTAGCGTCGGTGTGAAGGTTGAAGTTAACGAATTGTTCGCCTCGAGTATCGCTTTCAGTTGTCTCACTAAGATAATGTCAAGCTTATTGGATGACATATTCGGGGTTTTCCAAGTATAGATCCCACTTCTGAACTGTGAGACTTCGATGTCAGGATTGAAATAAAACGCGAGCAAACTGAGTAATTTGTTTAAAAGTCTCCCTTTTTAAATTTTGACACCGCTCTCTGGGGTGCGTTGGGCTGTCCTACGGAATGAGTGCATTCAGCTGACAAATATAAGCTTGAAATGTACAATTTTTATAAAGGAATATATTCTTTCACTATTAAAAGCCAAAGATCCACCGGTGATTACACCAAACAAATACAAGATACTCTAACCTAACTTTAACTGACAAAGTCGGAGCCAGTCGTACTAGAGAGGTGAAAAGCGGAATTGGTTGCAGAATCAAGGACAAGATGTGTATTTTCACAATATATTGGCTTTCTTTAAGATGCTAATTGTACACGCAGCAAGTAGAAATATGGAAATATGTCAATAGGACATTACATCTGTACAATCATAATAAACGATGGAATTGTTAAGCCAGTACTAACTAAATAAATGCTAGAGGGAATACCGACATGAACACGGTAAGAATCTCCGAATATATTCTTATTCTTATTCTAATTTGAATACCTCCGCATAGATTTATTCATTAGTGTTTGTTTCTTTCTTATTTTATTTTTTTTTTTTTATGAAAGGAAGTTTTTCTTTTTCTTTTGGTTACAATAATAAATAAGTCAAATATTAACAAAAAAATATCTGTTGTCTTTCTTTTTGATAATAAGATTTTTGCGGAGTACGCCATTTTCACTGTGAGTCACTGTATTCCATACATTCGAGCAGTATCATCAAGCACATTAGTAAATCCACTATCTCGTCTGGAGGCATTTTTGCAAACTATATATCAGACCGCTCGACGGTATAACCAAAAAAGAATGAATTTGAAGCTACTGTTAAAGGAAATCAGATATGCGTTAAAGTATTCATTTGGTGTGTTCCAGTACTTGCTTTATTAAATTCTGAAGTCTGTCATTTGATAAGAAGGGGGGGCAAATCTCTCTCGGAAAAAAGTAAAAGAACGGAATGAATCTAAGCCAAATGTGTATAAATTTCCTTTTCGATAGAGAAGACAAAACCAACAAAAAAATTTGAAACACATACACAGAAATAGTAGGTCTGTTCCAATTCATTTGTGCACAGAAATCCGTAGTTGATTAGTTTGCGTCAAAAACTTTCTTGGAGAGAGTAGTTCCGCCGAAACTTGTAAATCGACTTTTCGTAGATATTCGCAGAAATAAATGTAAACAGATATTAGATATGTGAAATGTCAGAAGTTTTTTATTTTCAGTTTGACAGTCATCTCCTGCTCACAGATTTTTCTTCGGCAGCAATTCGAAGGGAGGGGAAATATTTTGCTCTCTCATGAACTTCTGCGAAAAAATCAGCACATGGAACGTATTTTGGGAGTTTTTCGGGGAAATTCGTAGACATTCGTAGCAATTGAGGGCAATCGGAACAGACTTAATGCGTCAGTGCTCACTATCTCTGTACACACACCAATAAATTTGACAGAAAACCAACAAACTACCCACAAAAGTTGCTTATGTTATGACAATTATTTTAGTTTCTTTATTCTTTACTTCTTCGCGTATAAAATAAAAATGACTAATTGCCTCCGGCAAGCTCTCCCACTTTACATTTTGGCTCCCCAGTGTTGCCACTTACAATATTTATTATACATCTTTTCTTTGTCTTTCTACAACTCGGCCATCCTGACACGCAATCGTCCCAATTTCACCAGCTATTTCATCGCGACTCATTTTCACTCAGACTCTCTTTCAGAAAATCGATGGCTTTCCTTCTCTGACTCACCCCAAATAACAACTCGTTTGAAGTCGTACCTATATTTTGATGCACAGTGTTATTCATGGCGAATTCTATCCTTGGCAACACTTGGTCTAATGATGAGTCATGCCCAGTATCTGTTACTGGGATTAATTATTTCTACCTGTCCGTTTGCTTCTGGGGAACCTGTAGCGACCTTTATATGACTTATGGTATATTCATTTCTTTAAGAAAAGTTTCGAAGTCATTTGAAGTAAAGGCGCTTCCCCTAGCAGATACTAGCACTTTCGGGTGACTATATGAATTAAAATAAGCCCGAAGGCAACTCCTGACTTCATTTGTATTAGTAGTTTTGACGGCGAAGAGTCTGACAAACTTAGTAAAAGCATCTACTACCAAAAATATGTATTTATTTTTCGCATGTTTAAGTGATACTGGGCCAAAGTGATCTGACATGTATGGTTTCAACAGCAGTTTCTCCTTTGGGAATACTGTGTAAGTAGACTACGCGTTTCCCAAACTTAGTAAAAAATGTAATACACTGTAAGCACTTAGCTGTGTGCGGTTTTATCTTTCTTTTCATTTGAGGAAACCAATAAGTCTTCGTTATCGCATCTAAAACCTTATCGGTGCCCCTAGGTCCCATCTCATCATGATACAATTACAGTATTCTACTCTCCATATCTGTAGGTACATATACCTTTCTGTATACAAATCCGTTATGCATTTCATAAAAACTGTTATCATTCTCTCGCTCTAGAGCTCATATGGCAATTCTTGGGTTTACATCCTTTTTTAAATCTTTTTTTATTACGAATATATTATTTATTTTATTTTATTATATTATATTATATACACTTTTATTATTTATTTTATTATTAAATATTGAAATCTTTCTTCCAAAAATTGTCACTTGTCTAGCCGTAGTTCTAGCTTGTTTCTTACTAGCCTACTAAAAACTTCTTCCAGTATCTCTATATGTTTTTCTACAGTTTCGGTTGCTATCATTATAACGTCTTTGTAGATGTTTACATTTTTTTCTTTAATCATGTCTTCAAGAATTGTTGAAATATAATGCTGGAATCCTAAGGGGCATTTTTCATCCCAAATGGCATCTTTAGCAACTCATATTGTCCCATTGGTGTTACAAATGATGTATGCATGTATGCACTCGTTTGTATAGACATTCATCTAAAAGGTTATCTAATAGTGGTATCGGGTGATTATCTTTTCGGGTGGAAGGATGCTACTGCAATCCTATGTAGCAGACTTTCCATGATGAAGACAAAATCACACATCGTGTCTATCCAGGTACCATGGGTGTGGAAAAATCGCATCTGTGGCCTTGGTAGTCTACGAGGCTTTTCCCCACTCTACGATGAGCGATCGGAAAGACCGAGAGCTTGTCTTATTGTACCGAATCTTCTCCCAGCAACCAAGCTTGGACAATTCTGTGGACAAGATTTGGTTGCTGCGGTCATAAACTACAAATCAGGCAATTCATGGCATAATTTTGTCGTGGCTTCGGCCTACTTCCCCTACGATTCCGTTCTACCACCTCCACCAAGGGAAGTAGCGGAACAAGTAGAATACTGGGAATCGAAAAAGATGGGTCCCGTTATCTGTTGTGAAGCTAATGCTCAGAACATCTTCTGGTGCAGCAGCAAATGTAACAGAAGAGGGTCGTGTCTTCTCGATTTCGCACTTTCGTCCAGCTTGACCATAAACAACGTTTTGATCGCAACCAACGTTTGTCACGACAAGAAGACAGGAGGTGATTGACTTAACGTTATCAAATAGGATTGACTTAACGTTATCAATAAGGAGATCACAGACTGGAAAGTTCTGTCGGAAGTGTCCATGTCGGACCATAGATACATAGAGTTCCGAATCGAATGCGAAACCAGTGTCTCTCAGAGGAGCAGGAACCCTAGGAGAACAAACTGGCCAAAGTTTAGGGAAGAGTTAGCAAATCGCACGGTGCCTCTTCCAAAACTCAGAACGAGGTGCAAGGTTGAGGTGGCAGTTCGGAACCTGAATGACACCCTAACCCAATGCTTCGAACTGACATGCCCAGTCAAAAAACACCCCTGCAGAACCCCTGTTCCGTGGTGGAACTCGGAATTGCAGAGGAAGCGCAAGGAAACCAGAAAACTTCTGAATAGGTCACTTAAGACCAATCTGGAAGAGGACTGGGACCTGTATCGATTAAAACAAAAATAATATAAAAGTCTTATTCGAGCTTCGAAAAGTGCCTCTTATAAAGATTTTTGTGGGAAAATCGAAACACTCAGTGAAACCAGCAGACCAGTGAAAGTCCTCAAAAGGGACAAAGCAGTGAGGCTGGACACACTAAGACAACCAGATGGTACCTACATAGAGTCTAAAGCTGAGACCCTCCAACTCATGCTTGAGACTCACTTCCCTGGGAACCGGATCACAGTTGGCTCAAAACCAGTGCCGATTTCCGAAACTGGGGATGAGCAGACAAATTCTACTCGCAGAAGCTGGTATATTTTATCGCTCGTCGTAACTGATGAAGCCATCAAGTACGCTGTAGCGTCTTTTGATGGTTTCAAGTCACCCGACACCGATGGCATACATGCAGCACTGCTGCAAAAGGGCATAGACCCTATACTGCTGGCTCTGAAAATAATTTTCACTGCCAGCCTCGTGCTAGCATACGTTCCAAGTACCTGGCGTACAGTGAGGGTAGCCTTTATACCGAAAACTGGTAAAGGAGACTACTCACTCGCCAAAAACTTCAGGCCTATCAGTCTTACCTCCTTCATGCTAAAATACTTGGAGAGGCTGGTAGAACTGCACATGCGCAAAAACGCTCTGAAATCACACCCTCTATCTAAAATGCAACATGCCTACCAGTGCGGAAAATCTTGCGAGACAGCACTTCAAAATCTCGTCGTTAGAATTGAAAGTGCACCTGACAAGAAAGACTACGCACTGGGCATTTTCATCGACATAGAGGGCGCTTTCGACAATGCGACTTTTGATGGCATATGTAACGCGGCCAGGAATCACGGCGTAGAGAAATCATTGGTGTTGTGGATAAGAGCAATGCTAATGAACAGGACTATAATCGCGGAGGTGGAGCGTGACAAGTTTGTAATGTCGGAGTTTAACAGGCGCTGCCCCCAAGGCGGGGTCTTGTCCCTCCTCCTATGGTGCATGCTGGTTGATTCTCTGCTTTCCGTTTTGAATAGTTCTATCACCTATGCCCAGGCTTATGCAGACGATGTAGCCGTATTGGTTACCGGACCATGTCTTGCCGCGGACAGGCGGCTCTTGACATGATCGATAGCTGGTGTACCAGGAATGGGCTTTCCGTCAACCCTCTTAAAACTGAGGTTGTTCTCTTTACGAGAAGGAGGAATATGACTGGTTTGACTCAACTGGTACTTAAACTTCTCTGGAAAAGACACATTGAGACGAAAACCTCTAAGGCGCTGTCAGTCAAGGGAGTTTTGGCAAGGGAGTTTTTGGCAAAACCTGGGGCCTAGCACCCAAAAGATCCGTTTGGATCTACACGGCAATGATAAGACCACTCCTCTCTTATGCATCAGTCGTTTGGTGGAACAAACTTTCGCACAAATACGTGACTGCTGCTTTCACCAAGTTTCAAAGAACAGTTTGTCTCGGCTGCACAGGGGCTTTCCCCAGCACGCCTGGCTCTGCTCTCGATGCTCCCTTTAACCACTTCCAAGATAGTGCAAGAATGCAAGTCTTCCCTTAATTCGGTCAGCAGGCTGGATTCGCTAGGACTTGTTTGGGTTCCTGGTCATCACGGGATCCTGGGAAACGAAACTGCCGATGAACTAGCTAGGCTAGGTTCATCAGAGGCATTCGTAGGACCCGAACCCACCTTGGGATTACCCGCGTCCCTGGTCAGGGCCTCCGTCGATGGTTGGGTCTCCCTACAGCACAACCAGAGATGGCGTGACTCTCCAGGATGCAGGGTGACCAAGAGTATGCTCCCAAACGTCTGCAAGAAATCCGCTTCTTTTCTGCTATCTCTAGACAGAAACGAGTGCAGAAGACTTGTTGGCGTATTAACGGGACACTTTACCTTCGCTATGCACCTGAGTCGGCTTGGACTTAATGATGTCACACTCTGCGACGTCTGTGGAGAAGGTGAAGACACTTCAGAGCCCTTTCTCCGTCAGTGTTCTGCTTTCGCTCGTATCAGGTGGCGGTTATATGGCGCTGATGTTGTGTGAACTGAAAACTTAAGTTCTATATCACAGAAGCACATCTTGGTTTTTCTTCGGAAAACCAAGAAATTACATTAAATGAAGGTTACAGCCTGGTAGTACAATGGACCAGTATTTGCGTCTGAGTGCTCCAGTGTAGTTGATCCCAACCTCCAACAAAAAAAAAAATCTTTTCGGGTGACGTTGCTTAAGTTGCGGTAATCTACACATAGCCGTTAGTCATCCGTCTTTTTCGGCTACTGCTTGTACGGGTGAAAGCATTAAAGAAGTCGAAAAATTTGTTCTTGAGGATGCCCAAATAAAGGTGAAAATTATGGCAGAGATCACCAAGCTTTCAACTGGTACCATTCACATCATTTTTTACTTTCAAAAGTCAGTGCATGGTGGGTGCCACGAATGCTCACAGAGCCTCAGAAAACAGTGAGAATCGCATGCTGCAGAGAGCTTTCTGAGATGTGTAGTGAGAACGCGGACAGTGTTAAGGATCCAATTGTTACTGAAGAAGAAACATGGGTTCACCACTATGACCCTGAAAGCAAACCGAGTCTATGCAGTGACATAAAAAAGGAACAGACCCCCCGAAGAAGTTCAAAGTCAATCCGTCTGCCGGAAAGCTCAAGGCCACAGTTTTTTGGGACTCAAAGGAAACCTTGCCTTTGCTTGAGTACAAAAAAAGGTGAAACCAACAACGCCACATCCTACGTTTCCACTTTGCATAATTTGCGGGAGGAAATTAAAAAGAAAAGACGGGGCAAAGTCGCAGCGGGCTTTTTGCTTCTTCATGACAACGCTGCTGTTCACTGATTTCACAGAAATCCAATCCTTCATATCGATAAAAAATATATTGAACGCTCCTCGTACAATCGTCTACTATGGATTGTACGTTTTCCTTTTCAATGTACGAGAGTCTCTTCCGATAGCAATAGAACGTTTTTTCATCATTCAGTCTTAACTTCATTTGATATTTTAGTTCGGGTTCGTCGGGACATTTACAATGCAGATATTTTTCCATAAATACTTCTTTGTACTTTTCTTTTGTCTTCCAATCTATTTCACAATTTTTTGGTAAATCAGAATCTGTTTTAACATCTATTCTACAAAGCTCCTGAATGTGTTCAGTGCTCAACTTTTCCTTTTCTTCTCTGACTAATTTTAATTTCGCCTTCTTCATAAAATCCCTACCCAAAATCACAGAATGCCTCATCGAACCATCTGGTACCACTAATAACTCTAATTCGATCAACTTCTTTTCTATCCGAATATTACGAAACATTTTACCTAGATCTTTTAATGGACTTTTATTAATTCTTTGAAAATTTACATTATTTTCGTATTCACTTATTATTATTGCTTATTATTGCTGTAGGAATATTTTCCCTCTTGACTACACTGATAGACATATTTTTTAAATTAAATTTTTTTATACGTACATAATCGAATAATCTTACAAAATCATCCGCTTTGCCCTCTTCTTGAATGTTGTATGATTGCCCTCTTGGTTCTTTCCGCTCCACACAATCGGCAAAAACATGACATGTGCCCAAGAATGATAGAAAAAGAGATTGCGCAATAGAGGGTTCAATTTTCTTTCGTTCTGCGCAGCTTACGTCACGCGAGACTTCTGATTTGACAGCTCTTTGTTGTTGTTTAATCTCTTCATACAAATTGCAGCAGGAAAAGTAATTAGTTGATTTTTTTTCTAATATTATTCACGTTTTAAGAACATTTTAACATAAAATAAGTTTTAACTGAATGTCCAATTGAGTTAATTAAACTATCCAATTACTTTCAGGGCTATAAATTCAAGCATTTTGCATGCAGAGTGGAAAAAAACAACCAAGTTATTGAAAAAAAAAAGACTAGATTTAAATTTTGTTTTAGTGGACAATTTTATTATATTTTCTTTTTTTTCTGAATTGAAACTCCGTAATTTCTTTGTTTAGCTTCCTTATCCTAAAAAACATGCGTGCTCTAAAATAAAGTTTTTTTTATTTTCTCCCCACAGTTCACATTTTTGGCCAATTCCAAATGTGTCTTGAGATATTCGGGGGAAATCAAGAGGTCATCTCCATTCACACGTTCGAAAATCTCTTCGAGTTGCTTCATATGAATCATTAGTGCAGATGTAAGTTTATCCAGGCCTCCTTCGTTGAGATGGTAAACCCACGTAAAAGTCGTGTTCTTATTTTGAAGAACACGTATGTCGGAAACTTCATCCCCCAACTTATGGCAAATGTACCCAGTCAAGTTTTCAAGCCCATCGTGAGCTAAAGATTCCAATTCATTGTCCACCTGGCTGTAGACATCAGTGCTCGGAGGATTTATAGTTATACTCTTAAGTATCGTACCTTAAAGTAAAAAGAATGTTAACATATTTATATAATTCAGATATGTATGTAGACAAAACATTACTTGTAAGAGTACATTCGGAAACTAAGTCAGGCGTGTCATCCGAAGCAACTGTTTGGTCACCTAAATGAGAGAGATGTGAGAAAAAAGTTTTGTAGCCATTTTAACTTTCTGTCTTTCAGTTCCAATAACGTTTAAATGGCCTGCAGATATCTTATGGGTGACTGACATTCAGACGCTGTGCACGTTAGAAGCGTAAGGATTGTTTTTTTTTACTTCCTTTCCATTTATTTTAAACCCTTGGTCAATATAATGATTCCGAAGAGTTTAATCAAATGTCAATGCCACTGGTTTCTCCGCTAGTAGCTCTGCAATCATTTCATGTATTGCCTTGGACTGCATTCTGATGTCGCGGGATGAAGGAGCGACTATTGCTCTTGGTTGGATTGTTGGAATTGTTCCCGCCTTCAACTTATATCCATTATTTTCGCAAAGGCCTGTAATAAAATTGTGACTTAATATGTAAGTAAATAAACAAATCATCTTACCCATTTCAAATTGCAAGTTTCTTTCACAACTATCCGCAGTGAAATGTGCAGAACATATCCGGGCTGTGTTTGGATTGAAATTATCCTTTCTCCTGCAGAAGTGAATCCACTGTTTCCGCAGGATCTTGTGTTTTGGTACCGTATAAAACCGTACATTCGGTTTTCCCTTATTGTTGTTTGCATTGCAGCCAAACACAGCACACCTCATTTTCAAAAATTACTCTTTATTTAATTGTTTATAAATTTCAAAATGTGTTTCTTTTAATTTTTTTCAAATAAACGCGCGGAAATCGCAGTCAAATCTGGCATCCGTATATAAAAAGTAAACATCCGTTGTGTCCGCCTACGTCATCAAAAATTGACAGAAGGTGACAGACATGCGCAATGCGTAATCTGTATTTCTATCATTCTTGACATGTGCCCTTCTCTCTCTTTGCTTTCCGACACTCTTCCCAATATGCTCCACACAGTTGCAATTGAAACATCTAGTTTGGTTCCTTGCTGGAATCAGAGACCAATAGGGAGACAGTCATTTCCTTCGTCTCCCGCCCTTGAATTCATTTTGACAGCATTTTTTAAAACATTTCCCCTCCTGAACAGCTGACGCACAAAAAGGATTTTGTTTTCAAATGAGAATACGTGTGAACTGTCTATACGGTGGATCTCCTCACTCTTCACACTGTTAGAAGGAGAGGGCATATAAATCAAAACGTAAACATGTGTGAGTAAAGTGAGACAATGCTCGATGATACGTAAATAACTTTCAGAATTTGAGGTTATGTCTACTAAAACACGTAAATAACAGTCAAACGTTCGTATGACAAAGGGGAAATCAGATGTTTGATCAGCTGTTCAGTTGACCAGCTCCTTCCTTATTGGTTTCTGGCTGGAATGTCTTGCGTTCATTCCCGCTGCTGTTCAGTTCCAATTTTCATTGTCATCGGTTGAGAGATTTTCAAAAAGCTTGGAGCAGCAGTGACTTGGTAGAATAGCATTGAATGTGCGCCTGAAAACGTAGTGACCAAGTGGTTATGCCTTCCACCGCATACTCCACCAGTTCGTCCTCCTCGATTTGCAGACATTTGAAAAATATGATTTTGTCGTTGAAGTAGTCAGTGATGCTCTTGTTAATTTCCTCTTCCTTTATTCAAACTTCCTTCTTAATAGTATCTTATTTTCTTTTGTGCCGAACAACTCCCTCATTAGTACAACCAAGTCATCTATTCCTTCTGTAAGGAAGGGCTTTACCCTTCAGCTTAGAAAATATGGCAATCCGTGGATTCGGCTCCGTAATGGTCTAGTTTTTCAAACATGGCGGCAGATTAGGCGATTTGGCCGAAGATGTTCAGAAACACAACATGAGACTTAAAAATATATATATATATATATATATATAAACAATATTTTTGCAAGAATATTATGAAATACCGAAATTATTTGAAAAAGAAAACCAATTCGTAGTGTTACCATGAATTGAGAATGAAAATCACGCTAATATCACAGAAAGTGATTTCGTTCTAAGATCCGCACTAACCTCTTTTATGTGTTAAAATTGATTCTCTTTGAAAAACAGATGTTACACATTGATGTTTTGTACAAAATACAAAATATATATTGAAATTTTGTACAAAAATCTGTGTTTTTATGTATAAATGAAAAATATTATGAACACATCGAGCATAGTTATTGAACACCTTTATTACCCAGTTTTTCGTGGTGGAATCGCTGGAGTGTTTGCGTACTCGTTAATTTTGCAAAATTTTGCACAAATTTGCTTATTCGCTATGCGATTCTGCGTACGAGAACAAAATTTTTAGTTAAAGTGAATGGGTACGGTTATAAAAAAGCACGTATAGTCAGAGTTAATTACTCACTAATAATTAATAGTAATTGTTCTTTTAATTCCTTAAAAGCGATTTAAAGTGCTTAATATATTCGCATATTTGGTAAGGACTAAATTATTACAAAGTGCGTGCTTGTTTTATTTAAACAATAGTAATTGTAGTGAATTGTGATAAAAAGTTCTTTAGAAAGTGTCACGAAAGCCATACGTATAGTATGCCTTTACCCACATTAGGGACAGCAGATGCTTCGCCTGGCTTAAGTTTTACAACTTTTAAGCAATTCGATGAATGCAATCAAAATTAAAAAAATCGGTTAACGCGCCATAAGCATACCTCATGGGTGGCGTGGAAATGCTTTTCAAAAAGTATTTTAAGTCCTTTAATCAATCTGTATATACGTCTTCATTCCTTATAATTCAATACCTAATAAAAGAAAAAAGATTAATAACCAACAATTGTACTTTTTATTATTAAAAACTTATGACTGGCGTTAAATCCTTGTTATCACCATATATCACACGTGCTTATTAAAAGAGTTTAAGCGGTTCTTTGTTCGTCAACTTAATTACTGTATTGGTGATATTTCAGGTTTATTAGGAAACATACTTTATTATCCTTTCGCGGTTTAAGAAAGAATATCCATTACCTGATTTATACTCTCCCACCCTTAATACTTACGCACCCTTACGATTTTACTCCCTGTCAAGATATTTCACCTCTATAACTGTTCAGCTGTTTGCAATCAGCTGATTAAGACAGCTCACACGCATTCGCAGACAGGGGTTTATAAAAAACCCTATCAGTTCACCTCAAAGGGCTGAAGACGAGGAAGTTGAATATCTCCTTGCTTATCTGTGACCTAAAGTAGACATGTGTCTTTAGCCCTCTTTGTAGCATCTGTGAATTTCGATTTTCAATTTTTCTTTATTGAACAAAATATTAACAATTCGCATCTGTGAATACGTGTGAGCTGTTGTAATCAGCTGACTGACTTCCCCTTCCAAAACGGTGGTGGGATATCTTACGTATAAAAATATTCAAATTATGCGTTAGAAGTAAAAATTTATGAAACAAAACAAAATATCTAGGTTTAGCTCTAGAGTCTGACAAACTTAGTAAAAGTGTCTACTATCAAAAATACGTATTTCTTTTTCGCATGCTTCAGTGATACTGAGCCACGGTGATCTCTTTTCCATACAATTGTCTCACCTTTGCCCTACACTCGTTTGTCACACCACCAATAGATCCCCGTTGTTCGATCGATGCACATACATTTGAACTCGTTTGGTCTTCATTTTCGGTGTCCTCTTCGATTGCCCGTTGGCTGCTGCTGTGCCATTAATACCATCTGATCATCGTCGTTTTCCGGTGTCGTTCTAACGGTACTGCGCAACTCTACTGTGTGTAATATGATGCCACGAAAGACTCCATTTGAAAAAATGTTCGTACACTTTTTTCTTTATGATTGTTTATTTATTTCTTATATTTTTCTTTACACTTTACACTTTCGATTTTCTGTTTCTGCACTCCTTTTTTCTTTTTTTTTCCCCACACTTCTTTGACTTTGTTTATTTATTTATTATATTAAGCTTTTCTACACTTTAAATTTATTTTTTCTTCATTTTTTGTTTGGATTCAATCCCATTTCTGATGTTTCTTTGAACAATTATTTTATTTTCTTTATTCCTTACTTCTTCGCGTATAAAATAAGACTGACTAAACGCTCCGGCACATAAAATACTTTACTAGCGTCAGCGTCAGCAATACTTTGACAGATACATAGAAACACATGTATTCTTATGGGAAGTGGCCCATAGACCAACGCTGACGCTCATGCGACAGTTGTAGTAGCTCCGATATTTAGTGGGAATGAATTTTTTTGCAGGACATAATAAAGATTTGTAATTGTCATTAAATCACATATTTCTCTTTACGATAATAGCCATGCATCGTACCGTAACAAAATGTTTGAAACAAAGGGACTGGGAGCATGTAGCGGCTATTGTTGGAAAAGATGGTAAGTTATTTAAATTGTGGTATATTGTTCTAAATCCCAATTTATCTCACATTTTAGTGAAACATTGCCAACAGCAGACAGATATCCACTTAAGGGATAGATACGTGAACGAGGCGTTGCATCGGATGAGCAGGAGTCTAAATGGATTCACAATAAATCCATGAATTTTTTTAAGGAGACGCGTGGCACCCCAAATGTTTGTACTGATCTTTTCTAGATATCTCAAAACATTCATTTTATTTTCTAATAACCTATTTTGTTCTCTAAGGAGTTTTTCACACTTATCGTGGGAAGCTGAAGGCAGCAGCACTTTCATAGAGACATGCCCGGAAGCTGGAATCTCTTCTTAATACTGTAAGTCTGTTTTCAATTTGGAAAGGGAAACATCAACCAACTACAAACTAATCGATTGTGTAGAACAAATCATAATGGCGCAGATTCAACAAAATGTAAATAATGATTTTTTTTTCAGCACTTAAAAAATGCTTCGAAAAGTTACGAACAAGAAAAAGAAATCTTTCTTGTGTTTTGAATTATTTGAAAGGTTTAGACATAAACTACAAAACTACGGTATACATGATTAGTTTGGATATAGCGTTCAACAGTTATAAACGTGTAAATATGGAGTTCACTAACGCCAAAATTCGCGCTATTTTAAAGTTTTCCTTGGTTAAAGGCAAATCCGCTAGAGAAACCTTCCGTGAGATTAATGGTGTTTTGAGGGATGGCAGTATATCACTTCGAACCGCGGAGAAATGGTTTTAACGATTCAGAGCCGGTGAAAGCGACACCATGAATAAGCCAGATGGCGAAAGACCTGTGACGACGAATACCGATCGAATCATGGAAATCATCGAGTTAGACCGGCATGTGGCATCTCGTGACATCGCCCAGGAGATATGAATTACTCACAAAACCATTTTAAACCACCTGCAGAAGGCTGGATACAAAAAAAACTTGATGTTTGGGTGCCGCATGATTTAACGCATAAAAAACCTTCTGGACCGAATGAACGTCTGCGATATGCTGCTGAAAAGGAACGAACTCGACCCATTTTTGAAGCGGATGGTGACTGGTGACAAAAAATGGATCACATACTATAATATGAAGCGAAAATGGTCGTTGTTGAATCCCGGTGAATAGTCCCAAACGGTGGCCAAGCCGGGATTGACGACCAGGAAGGTTTTGCTGTGTGTTTGGTGGGATTGGATAGGAATCATCTACTATTAGCTGTTCCCATATGGCCAGACGTTTAATTCTACCATTTACTGCAGCAACTGGACCGCTTGAAGCAGGCGATCGACCAGAAGCGTTCATATTTGGCCAACAGGAAGGATGTAGTGTTCCACGAAGACAAGGCCAGACCACACACGTCGTTGCTGACTCGTCAGAAGCTACGGGAGCTCAGGTGGGTGGTGGCACTATGTCCGGGCATCCACCAAATTGCCCGGATATAGTGCCAAGTGATAACCACCTGTTCCTGTCCATGGCGAACGCGTTTGGTGATGTGAAGTTAAACTCAAAAGAGGCTTGTGAAAAGTGGCTGTCCGAGCTCTTCGCAAATAAGGAGGGGAGCTTCTAAGAGGGTGGTATTATGAAGTTGCGGTCTAGATGGAAACAGATTATCGAACAAAACGGCGCATATTTGAACTAAATACGATCACTGTAACACTTTTTAGGAAGCATTGAATGAAGAGCAAAAAAGCGAAAGGGAGATATTATTTTTTATATATTTATATATAATTATATATTTATATATATACCCTGTATATACTTTTGCTTTCTATATCCATTACTCCAGGAAGTCATAAGACTTATGACGTATGCTAATTGTTTCCTTTAAATTTACCTGGTTTCTCTTATAATTCCTTTATAATTTTTATTTATTTATCATTCTTGTGCATGAATCGTGCATCCTTGAGGAATTTAAGGAGAAAAATGGCTTCTCTACCTGCGTCACTAATTGCAATATATTCTGGCTGAATTACCCAGGATGAACGCCGAGCTAGTATAAGAGCGACGATCCACAGTGTAATTTCCCCAATCTGCATCTACGAAGCATGTAATAGTTCCCTTGGTGTCTCTTTGGTACTGCAGTCCGAGATCTATAGTGCCTTTTAGGTAAAGTAGCTCAAGTTCCTGGGAGTTCCTGTATAAATTATTAAATTGGCTAAGGGCACTTGTTGAATATGCTATGTCCGGTAGTGTAGCCACGGCTGGATACATCAAAGCGCCAATTATTAAATTGGCTAAGGGCACTTGTTGAATATGCTATGTCCGGTCGTGTAGCCACGGCTGGATACATCAAAGCGCCTACAAGTTCTCGATATGGTACTACACACTCATATGGTTCGTTCGACAATTTAAAATCAGTTGGCATAGGAGTGGTTACCATTCTCCATTCCAAATCACTTGAGAATGTCTTTTATGTACCCACTGCGATAGATGAATCTTTTCCTTTGTTCGTTTTATTTGTATGCCGATACAATAAATGGCCTCACCCAGGTCTCGTACTGAGAATGCTTTACATAAGGCTTGCTTGATATATTCTTCTGTTTTGATGTCGCTGGAAAAGAATAAAATATCGTTAACATAAATTAATATAAAGTTTTTCTTTTTCCTATCGACATAAATGCATGGGTCAGACTACGTGGAAAAGAAACCGATCTATTTCAAAGTTCTATATATTGCTTTATTCCATATACCTCCAGATTGTCGTAGTCCATATAAGGGTTTCCTCAGTTTACACGCCGGTTCAGATGTTCCTTTCACTTGCTTAAGCATTTCAAGAGCCTTAAGTCGAATATCCAGATCATCATCGATTGTTGACATCTTGCTGAGCATTTCCTATAAAAGTACGGGTTTGTCCATATAAATGTCTTCATCGATTTTTTCATTTAGGTATGCCGACGTGTTTGAGATTGAGATATTTCATGTTCTTTTTAGCCACAAAGGCAATTAGAAATTTTAATGATACCAATCGAACAACCGGGGAAAATGTATGGTTAAAATCTATGCCAGGTTTTTGTGTGAATCCTTTTGCTACTAATCTAGCTTTTCGCCTTTCGAGTCACCCCTCCGCAGTCCATTTGTTATGTAACACCATTCTAAGTCCAATTGTCTTCACATCTTTAGGTTTCTCAACGATTTCCCATGTGTTGTTTAAAATAAAATTTCTCACCTCTATGTATATGGCTTCTTCCCAATCTGACCTATTCTCACTTGCGATTGCATGTTAAAAAGGAACTGCATGTGCTTGCATTGCAAGTTCAATTTGGCCTACCTTCTCTCTTTGGTCACTATTTTCACTTTCCGGATTTTCAGGTATGTTGAACAGTTTTCTCTGCGCTTATCTTTTAGTGCCATAGATCTTCTAGGTACTTTCTTTGATTTCGGAGTATTTTAAAACTATTCAGAAATTTCCTTCTCTTCTTAAGCATCTAATAATTAATAATTGTTGACGCGACAGTCCACAGGGGACTAGGGCCTAGTTTGCTCATCAACTAATCGTATTGTGCGCGCTACTGTTCTCTCACGAATAGAAGGGACCTACAGTTTTTTGCTGACTCCGAAAGAAAAAATTTGAGAAGCTTTCTTATACAGTTATTACTCTTTGAGTGTTGACTATTTTATAAAAAGGCTTTATCTTTACATACGTGTGATGTATATCCACTGTCCAGATACCATCTATTGTCTACATTTGAGTTTATGGATGCTTCGACGAAGTAGAAATTCTCTGTTTGTTCTCTTCTTGATTGCTTTTTCTTAAAGCAGTCAATTGCTTTATGACCTTTCCTTCCACAGTAATTCCAACTACACTTGAATGGTGGATTTGCTGCACAATTCGTACTATTTTTGCTCTTTGTAGACTTTGGGCTACGTGCTCCAAGATTGTTGTGCTTGGCAAACGGGACTCCGGATCTTTCGCTGGCTACTTTGCGGGATCTGGGTGCGTACTCTTCGACGATTTTGATCTTTAATGTTTCGATGTCTGGAAGATTGTCCCGGAATACAATTGCACACCTGAAATTTTCGAATGCTTCAAGAAGAATGTAAAGTAATAAAGCAGTGCGTAACTCATCGCTTATGACGATATCCATATTCCGAAGTTTTGTGAGGTATTCACGTATGTTGTCACCTTCGGCCATCTTGTTTTGAGTCAGCTGCTTCAACAATGTCGCTTTGCGGGCAGGTTTTTCGATGCGTAAATGGATTCGAGTTTCAGCCAAATTCCTCTAGACGTGTTGTATCCCCGAATTTGACTGAGCTCAAATGAGTTAATTGCAAGGTTCAAATCTGATAGGGTCTTCCTATCCTCGTTGTTCCATGCGTCGAGTGCTTGTCGGGATAAGTTTCTGGAAGTTTCGTTATCGCCGATAATTTCATTTTTAACGAGAATCACTTCGATTTGGAATTTCCACTTTTCGGAATTGCTCTTTGATAATGATTCGATACGAAAAAGATTGGAGTTGGCCACTAAAAAAAAATGAATAGAATAAAGAATTTCAATTAAACGTTTAGTCTATAGTCCATAACCTGTCAGAGATATTGCAGATAAAGAACACGCATAGTCAAATGGTACAAAAGGAAAGAATATGTATTTCAATATTAAAGTTTTTATAATGTTAGCAAGAGAACGATATATAATGACAAGAAGAACACGACATATTCAGCCTTATCGGGAATAAAATTTCCCCTGGATTTTTTTCCCCAAAAAGCCTTTCCTTATCTTAAACAACTTCGAAAATAGGAAAAATATTCCCCTGGAGAAAAGTTGGTATCGGAAATAAATTTTCAGGGGGATAAATAATGACATTTCTCCAAAAAAATTCCATCTGTATTTGTTTGTTTGTTTCCTTTGTTTTGTTTGTGTTTCAGAGAAATTTAAAAATGTAGGTTTGTTTTATTGAGTTTTTTTAATTTGAAATTACTGATATATTTTCATAATTAGGTCCACTACGTCTAACAAATAAACAACAAATAAATAAATAAAATAACAATAAATAAATAAAATGATAGATATAATGGAAAATAATTACGATATAGCAAGGGGCTACCACAAGAGAGACCAAGAAGATCTAAAACTAGTCTGGAAGGAGTTAGAGGCTGAACTTAATTCTTTAGGACCACCTTTAAAATCTGTTGTTGGGTGGAAAAAGGAATCTATGAGAAAGTTTATTTTACATAAGATTAGTCGTTTAGAGAATATAACTTACAATTTTTCCTTTAGTTCCAGCGGATTAGAACAATCTCTTAAACCTCTACGAATTGATCTCTGCTTTCGTATTTTTTCCCTTTCTTCAACGATTCACCTTAAAGCAATTGAATGCATTGTGCAAATTCAATTCAAATGTTTAATTTGCCACGATTGCATTAAGCCAATAACGGATAAGCGTTGACGATTCCGTTTTCCACAAAAAATACCTCTCAAAATATTTCGAAATTCATTCGAAGTTGATTCCGAGGGAAATGTATATCCCGGGAAATCGCCAATTAGAGGAATCGATTCCCGAGAAAAAAGTAATTCTCGGGGAAATGGATTTCCCCCGGAATCGCCGATAAGACTAATTGTTCTTGATATTAATACATTTTGAGAATATAGAGGATCTAATTGTATATTTCTAATAAAGGGTTAAGTACGTTCGAAGATCAGGCAAGAGAGAATTGTCGATCCAAGGGACCCTAAATAGACATGGATATTTTGCGAGAACACCAAAGAAGAAGCCGTCGATGAGTGCAGCCATCCAGAGGAAACGCATGAACTTTACAGACTTACAGACTTTTTTTTTTTGAAAAAAAAAACACAACAAGTACGGCGAAAAAGTGGCGCAAGAGTGGCACAGCATTGGAAATAAAAGATCTCTGAAGAACAATAAAGGTCCAATGTTTGGTTCGGTGTGGGAAAGCTGGTGTTCATAGAAGGAAATATGAACCCGGAAGGGTCCGAGATAGTTATATTCTCCTAAACAAAGTTCAGATTTTAGCACTATTTAAAATTATTGGGACTACCAAGAGAAACATCTACACAGGCACACAATAACTTGAAGTGCTACACTCAAGGAAGCTCTGCTAATACAATGGGATAGGGTACCCGAAGATTTAACTCAGAAGCCGGTTTGTTCAATGCTGCGTAGACCACAAGCTATCCTTAAGTCCCGTGGAAGTCCAACTAGCTATTAGGAACCTAATGCGGTGTAATAACCCATTTTTAGCAGGAGTACGATGAGTTTTGTCATTTAAATGAATTAAGAATTTAATATTTTTTTAATAATATAATAATAATCATAATAATTGTTAGCACTACAGTCCACATGCGGACCATGGCCTAGCTTGCTCATCAACTACTAGTGTTGTGCGCGCTACTATTCTCTCACGAGAACAGAAACTACTAGAACTAGAAGGAAACTACAGTTTTTTTGCCGGCAGAATGCCCTGGCAGCTAATGTTAGTCTCTAGTCTGTCTTTAATAATATTTTTCTTTTACTAATAAATACTCGTAAATCTCTCTCGATGTGAAAACCACACTTTAAAACTTCATAAAATGTACAATGAGAGACAGCGAATGACATCTGGCGTTTCGATGATGCGTTTCATTTCGTCTTGATAATGCGTTTTAAATTTAACTTATATTTATTTGTCCTGTTAGAAGTGAATTTTGCAGTGGAACCTTATATAGTTTTATACATTTATGTATATCCTTCATGTTTCAATAATTATAACTGGTCGCTATGTTAAGTAAACGATGCCGTTGGCACGTTAAGATAAATTGCACAAACCAACTAAAGTAGACATGTGTCTTTAGTCCTCTTTGCCCCCGAGGAATTTTTGACAGCTTGTTGTTTGTGAGCTGTTATAATCAGCTGATTGCCTTCTCTTCCCAAAACGTTGGTGGGATATCTCAGGAATATTGATATTCAAAGTATGCGTTTGAAGTTAAAAGTGAAGAAGCAAAATAAAATATCTGGGTTCAGCTCTACATATTATATTTTAATTGCACATTACATTTCATAGATATCAGTCGAATAGGGTGTAGTTATCTTTGTCTAATACAAAGAAAGAAGAAAAGAAACGTTACATTCGGTTATAGTAATTTAGCAACATTGACTTTGGCATGTGTGTAAATTCAACATAGTATGCCAGTCAATGCAACATAATGTTACCACGTGCAGGTTGATTCAAAGTCTAAAGTTAAGGTTAATTCTTGCTAATTAATTATTGCTGTCAAAGTACAAAAAAAAAACTGTAACTAGTGCTTAATGTAAATTTCATCATCCCATATAAATGCCGTTTATGTAAAAGAACACCTGTGCCCTTCAGGCAGCGGGAAACTTTTGCAACGGCAATAGTTCGAACATAAGAAAAACACGAGACACATCACACCACATAAATGCCGTTTCTGTATGTATGTTTAACACACGTGTGCCCTTCAGGCACCTGGCAAACTTTTGCAGTGGCAATTTTTCATTTTTTGTATTCACTCTCTGTTAAACTAGCAATGCGATCAGTTGTCTGCGATTTATTGTGTAAATTTAAATACAGTCCATTAAAATTGGGAAATTGTTTTTTTTTTTTCATTAAAAAACAGGCAAAGCCAACACGTGCTGCATTTGAGACATCGCGTCAGCAGCTTGCTAACCTAAACACTGGTCATCAAGTCGCAAAGTCAGCAGCGTTCCCACGATCAACATGCTGCTCTCATCGAGGTCGCGAATTGCATTGTCAGCATGTTCTAAATATTTAAGGTAGTGCAAGATTATTCAATTTGTGTAGTAGTTGGTAGGAGGCAGAACCGCTGCCAGTTTGGACAATAAAATATCTTTTTATTAAAAGAAAAATTAAAATAGCTTAATTGGCGCCCGAACAGGGACCAAGCAAGTCGCAACTATAAGTAGAGTTACTATAAGCCGCCTCAAGTAGCCGCTAGTTCTTCTACAGTGTCCTGCCAAATCGCCTCAAGTAGCCGTCGTTCGTGAACACCTCGCGTCGCCTCTGCTAGCCCTGAACCCGGCAAAGTTTCACTCAAAAAACCAAATACGACTAAAAAAAGAATAAAGGAAAAGTAAAGAAGAAATCCCTCCTTTCACGTTTAATCCCCAATCAACATACGACTAAATAATCGCATAACGGAAGCGCTTGGAATTATTGCATTGTATTTATATTGAGGCTCTTTTTGAATACGATTTCACAGATATTATTTCATTATATAGCTATAAATGTATATATAACATAAAATGAGATAAAGTGGCCGACTTAGAATTGGTCAGGCTATCAGTTAATAAGGTTTTTGGTCTTTGATATATACACTGAAGAGCAAAAGTGTAACAATGTTAAATACTAATTGTTGGCGCTACAGTCCACAGGGGGACCAGGGCCTATCTTGCTCATCAACTACTCATATTGTGAGCGCTACTGTTCTCTCACGAGTAGAAGGGACCTACAGTTTTTTGCCGACTCCGAACGGCGAAGTTTGAGAAGCTTTCTTAGACAGTTATTACTCTTTGAGTGTTGTCAGCAGCTCGAAAGAGGTGGTGCCGTGAAAATTCGAGGTGTTCAGCCGGGAATCGAACCTAAAGCCTTCGGCGTGTGAGCGTCGTACTCTACTCACAACGCCACGGCGACCACGTAACAATGTTACAGGATTCAAATAAAACATGCATAGTGCTCATAGTTTGTTGAAAATATATCTATTAATTATTTTTTTAACAAAGTGCAAGAAATTCTCTACCTAGTCGAGTAGGTTATTTGCATTTACAGCTAACTATAAAAAATTATAAAGATAAGCGTTTAAAAGATGCGTTGTTACAGTTTTGCACCCCTGCAACGGGTATAAAAACTGTCGCCTGTTAATCATTTTGTGGTGTAATTTTGAAGTGAACTTCTGATGATTTTAAAGGAGTTATATTCAGTTTGTGATTGTTTTTAGGTTTTTCCTGTAATCCTATTCTTGTTTTCTAGGTGATTTGGTGTGATGAGACTAAAATTAACCGTTTCCAATCAGATGGGCGTTCATGGTATTAGACAAACTCCTCAGGCCCTCTAAGACCTCAAAATGTTAAACATGGAGTAGGTTCTTTGATGATTTGGGGTGTATTACGCCAAATGACATCGGCCCAGTGATAAAAATTGAAGGCGTAATAAAATAAGAGCAGTATCTGAGTATCTTGCAGGAGAATTTGCCTGTTGCAGTGGACATGATGGGAATGGAGGAAGATCAGATAATTTTCGAATACGACAATGATCCGAAACATTCCTCCAAAATTGTCAAAAATTGGCTCAATAGTCATCTTTTTGACACTATTCAGTGGCCTGCACAGAGTCCAGACATGAATCCCATCGAAAACCTTTGGGCTTATTTGAAAAGACGGTAAAGGAATGACGGAGTTATGGGATCGAGTGCAAGAAGAATGGTACGCTATCCCACCGGAAATCGTACTAAAATTGTACAATGGTATGCCACGAATACCTAATGTGTTAAAAAAGTCCAAAGGACTGTGGACTGATTATAAAAAATTTAATTTTTATTTTTTTCTTTGCTATGGTGCAAAACTGTGACAATGCATCTTTTACATTCTTTTGTTTATAATTTTTGTACAGTTGGCTGTAAATGCAAAAACCTACTCGACTAGGTAGATAATTCCTTGCACTTGGTTTAAAAAAATAAATAATAGATATTTTTTCAACAGACTATGAGCACTATGCGTGTTTTATTTGAATCCTGTAACATTGTTACACTTTTGCTCCTCAGTGTAATTCAATAACTGAAATTAGATTCTAGTTTCACAATAAGAATGTTAAGAACACGTCCCTTCAATCAAAGACGTGAAAAAAACGAAAATAAAATAATTTAACTAAAATTTACTTAACCTAGAACAAAAAGGAAGAAAAACAAAAGAGGAGAATGTACGATAGACGTACAAAACTCAGGCACAAATTTATTGTGCAATTAGGCGGTTATATACGCCAGAAAGGTAGAAATTAAAATAATATGTAATTTAATAATTTAGAACGTATTTATGCATGCAAATAAATGTTTATACAAAGTTGTACATCTGATTATAGGTTTAAGTTTAAAATGAATAGGGAGTGTATTTAATAAATAATGTTATGCAAATAAGTACAATCATACTTAATTGTGTACATTGACGTATTTAATGTCGGTCTTAAGTTTAATTTTAACTTTTCAGTCGGAATGTAAACTGCATTTAAGAACAATTTAAGGATCTTATAACTAGTATGAAAACAGATATTAATCTAATGACAAAGGTATTTAAGTCTACAGGAAAGTGGCGCCACTCTGATCATCCTCTGTAAATATTTGCATTTTTGTTTATGTAGTAAGGTGCGGTATTATTTTCTGCATATGTGTAAAAGAATGGGTCAGAGTTCACATTAAGGATATTAATCGGCGAAGGATAATAATAATTATTTATATTTAATCTAATATTTTCTATGTAAATGTCTCTCAAGAGAGGATTGGTATATTCTTGAAGTCTCGCAAGTCTTTTTTTGCTGAGACAGGTGGGATAGTCAAGTAGAGGTTTAATACCAGATTCCTGCGAAAAATTACTAAACCATCTACCGTCAAGTCTTTTTCTTTTAGACATGCAGTTCCTTAATATTACTCGTTCAAACCAAGGATAGATCCCTGCGGAACTCCTGAAAGGACTGGAAAGACTTGTCAGGGCCGCATGATTTTTTATTGTTTATAGTAGAGATTATTTTTTCAACTGCATATGTTCAAATTAGATTGATGTCCGATGGGTTATCTGATTTATTTGTAGTCGAAAAGTTAGTAAAAGTAAGGCTTTGATTTCAAATATCGAAAGAGTTATTATAAGTATGGAATATCAAAGAGTTTCAAAGAAGTTTTTATAGAATTCAGCGAAACCTTCAACTTTTTCGACGGGCGATGTTAAAATGTTATTTCCATGGATTACCGGATGAACTGTGTTAGATGTTCTCTTCCTACCCGTAATTTGATCAATCGTTCTAAAAACTTTTGTACGTTAGAAAGGTTATTGCGAAATTGTTCATTTAATTCAGTCTAAATTTCATCATTGAAAATCTTTGTTACGCAACTAATACGCGCTGAATGTTGTTTATAATTTTGATTGTTAATATTTCCATAATGGTGAAACGTTCTTTTTAATTGACTCTTCCAAAGAGATCTAGTTTTAAGCAAGCAAAATGTAAGATATGAAATTTGTCTCCAATTGGGACGGAGAGTTATTATTTTGCAGTGGCTATCTAAACGGTTTTGGAAGTTACTGACCCTCCCCCCGCAAGAGCATGCCTGGCATTAGAGGAATTTAATTGGCTGTAATAATTTTAAAATTCATGGTGATCCAAATATAGAGATAGCAAAATGTAAATAAATTATTTTTTCTTAATTTGATATAATTTTAAATAATTTAGCCAAAAGTTCATAATTTTATTCGCCAATTCGTCAAAAAATAGTCCATATAGCCTTTCTGACTCATTTAAAAATTTAGAAAGGTCAATCTTATTTTGTAAATCCTGTGAAGAGGGTATGTTATTAGTTTTTCTGATGTTGTTTTTTGGGCCTCTTACCACCTCAGCAGATGGAGTGTTTAGTTGCACTCTGTTAACGGCCTGGAGTACAGCGTTTTGGGTGAGAAGTATTTTCTCTTTTAGAGCTTGTCTTAGCGCTAATCTCCCAATTCCATGATTTTTCTTGCACTTAACAAAGTGTGACTGAAATTTTGACAATGAGTGACCGAAATTTTGACAATTATAGCAAATCTTCCAACCAGAACTTTTGAGATTATCCCAAAGGACTTTATATTTGAACACCTGCATCAACTTTTGTAGATCTTCTTTTCCCTTAACTGAGCATAAATATAGTATAAATATAGTTTAGAAGAAAGTCCAGTTTTCCTTGAACAAGCTGTCTCAAAATATTTAACTTTTACTCTTAATGATGGATCAATATGTTTCAGTTCAGACTCAACTCTGGAGTAAAGCCGGCCAAGCCTTTTAGTACTATATTAATTTTTTTAATTCTTTTTTGGGGGGTGAACGAGAAAGCAGTTAGTTCAGATTCTTCAAAAATATTAAGGATAGAACGATGAAGTGTGGTCCCTGACCATAACCTTAAATCTATTGTAGCCTGTCTTAATAAATAGAATATCATCTGGATTTACCTTGAGTTCTTTTAAATATAACATACACCATGAAGGTTGCTTCATTTTCGGATTCTGGGAATTCATAGCATTGGTGATGTTAATGTCATTAGGTCCCTCGTTGTCACTGTTAGTTTTTTTAATGTTGATATGTTGCTGTTGGTGCTGTTGTTGTTGTTAAGGCAGTTTTCTTAATGTCGTTTCCAGCGGCATATCATTGTCTTTGTCTTCCTCTCTTAAATCATTGAATTTGTTTTTTGGATCAAAACATCCCGTTCTTACTTTCTTTGCACCTATTGCATTCGAATTAGTTCTTAAGTTTTTAGTTAATCTTTATTTGTAGTATAGGTCATTGTCATTTTTGTTTGTAAACCGTCAACGATTATTTTATTTCGCTTAATTATTTGCTCTTTATTTGCACAAACGGGGACACTATTATTTTTTATTTAAATTAAAATCCGTTGGAATGCTGTGTGGATTTTCCATTTCACATTTGATTTGTTCTTAATCTTCATCGTTATTAATATCCTCCTTAGAGAACCTTTTTCACAATTTGTTTATTTTTCTTTACAATTTTTTGTTTTTCGTTCTAGAAAATTCCAAACGCGTGTATTCATTTCGAAATTCAGTTATCGAATCGAAGCGCTTGGAAATTTATTCTGGGCACTGCCGACAGTCACGATGGCCGATAACTGGTCGGATTTTCGGGCGGTTTTCCTGATTTCATGATCGGTACAACTTTCGCAGTTTTCCATACGCTAGGAAAGTATTGGAACTTCAAGCAAGCATTTATAATATTGCATATATAAGTTACCCCAATTTCTGGAAGCTCTTTAAAGTAAATGTTTTTTAGAGCATCTTTACCCGGTGATTTATTGCTAAGTAAAGTTTGAATAGTGCATTGTATATCTTCATTTGTGAGGAATACATCTGTTAACAGAGGCTCATTGAAATTGTTGATAATGTTGATGGACTCATCTACTAAACTACTAACTGGACTGATTTTGTTAATCAGCGGATTATTAGAGTTTTGTTCAAACTAGTTTGCAAGAACAGCTACCTTCTCTTCAGTAGTTATCAACGTTAAGTATTGAAGTATTGTGTTTCAAGTGAGGAATAAACTTGCTTTTGTTTTTAATAATTTAGTTATTTTCCAGAAAGGTTTGGAATTTGGGTCAAGAGAACAAAGCCTGTTGTTCCAAGAATTGATTCTGAATTTGGATATTTCGAAAGTTATTTGCCTAATAATTGATTTCATTGCATCAAAATCAAAAACCTGTCTATACCTCTTCCATTGACTTCTGAATTTGTTTCTTTGTTTAATTAAATTCAAAATGTACTTTGGAAGAACCGCTGTTCTTGTCGGTTTTGACTTTTTTGGGACTGAAACACTAACACTCTCATGCAAACAATTAGTAAACAGTTCGATTTGTTCATCAATTTGTTTGGGGTTACTTATACTATTTATATCACAGGTTGTACTTCTAAGTCGTTTTTTTTATTTCAGTTTTAAATCTATTACAATTTGCATTCTTAAAATCTAGGTATTGCACATCTTTTTTACTACTATTAAGAAGAAGATCACATTTAATTGGAATGTGATCTGAACTCAATGCGTTTATTGCAACAGACTGCGTAACGATTTCTGACGAGTTTGTTATGATCAAGTCCAATATTGATTTCAAGGATTTTTTGTTGGCCGGAAAATAGGTTGGGCCGTTTGAACAGAGCAAACTCACAGGATACCTCATTATGATATCAAGTAGTAAATTTCCCCACTTATTTGATCTCATACAACCCCAATTTCGATGTCTGCAGTTGAAAGCACCCCCAAGTAAAAAATTATCATATTTTGTGATAAGCTTCCTTAGATCACTCTTATCTTTCGTGCATTAGAGACTCCGCCGGGAAAGTAAACTGACAAGATTTTAAACTTGAAATTGTCATTTAATATAATTTCAATACCGATTACTTCAAATACTTTAGTATTTATATTTGGTACTAAATTATATACCAAATTTTTCTTTATTACAATGGCAACTCCACCTCCTACTTCATTGTCATTTCTGTATAATTTATGGCAGTGGTAAGCATTGTGCAAGAAAGAGACGTCACTATTTAGCCATGTTTCACAAACAAGACATACATCGACATCATTATTACAGAGAAAATTGAAAAACTCAGTACATTTATTTTGAATACTCCTAGCATTCCAACATACAATATTAAGAGATTTTGATTTACTTAACATGATTATACAAATATTTTGTAGCAAGCTGCGTTATAACATTAAATTGTTCAAATTTGGGCTTACATACACTTAACTTAGTCACCATTTCCATAGTAAGAGAGCATAATTCCTCTTGGGTAAAAAGATCGCTCTCACTGCTAGTAGGAACACAGGTTTTTTGAGTTTCATTATAGGTCCATTGCTGCTGCGCTGCATGTAGTTGGAGAACTGCTGAAGATGTTGATGGCGTATTCTCTCGAGATCTATTTTGCTTCGGGAGAGATGGAAAATCACTCGTGCTCATATAATTTGGCACTCTTCTTGTGGTAGGTTTTGACCGATCATGAATAATATCTGGTTTTCTCTTGAGATTTGTTTTTTGTCTTAGCTTGAGATATATAACTCTTCGTGGACAATTTAAGTCAGTGGATTTATGGTTTCCCTGACAATTTGCACATTTAAAGATTCCAGTGGCAGTACATTCTGAAGTTATATGGGCTTGAGAGCAATTTGCACAATATGTTTTAACACTACAGTTCCTTTTACCGTGGACATACATTTGACAATTATGGCATTGAGTTATTTTGTTTTTGACTTTCCGTTGAAACTCCCAACGAACTTGAGTATGGAGAATACTTCGGATGTTCTTTCTCAATTCCGCGATCTTAACAATTTGCTTCTCAAGAAAGATTATATAAAAAAACTTCACTATTTTGATCGTAGTTCTTTTTGATCATCTTAATGTCTTTACAATTTAACCACAGTTTGTATAGCTCAACTTTGAGTAAATCAGTTTTCTCCTCTTCCAACCCGAAGTGAACTACTTTAAATGCTCTTTCACTTTTGAGGTTATGCGTGAAAAATTGACATTTTTTAACTTTTAATGCCGCGCACACTAATTTGTAAGACGTTTTGCACTCACAAGAAATGTTTACACCAATCGATATTTTTTTTAATTGAGTAGTTTTCTACCTTAAGCTCTTTCATCAAGTTGTGAACAAATTCTCCAGATTTTTGGAGTAATTTAATTGGTGGCACAGTGGCTTTGTTTACTGTTTTTGTTGGCGACATGTTGTCATCAATATCACTTGTTTCGTTTGCATCTTCGTCTTCCAAGAGATGGTAATAGTTTTTAGAAGAGATTTCCCCTTGCTTAGACATTGCAGAAGGATTTTTAAACACTTTCGCGTTTGAAGATCTGAGATCTTCACTACTAAGACTCCGTACTCGCTTCAGGATTTCGGACCGTTTCGATTCGTAAGAGAAGAGAAAAATGTCGTCTTGCTCTTATGAAATCACAACGAGAACTGTAATTTTAGCTGTATTCCAAATTAACTAAGTAGCAAAACAGCGAACTGCACTGCAATCAATGGCCAACACATAGCAGATGTCGAAGAAGTATCATCTGACATCATTTTCCTGAATAAATACGATGAAGAAGTAATAATCGACGATGAACCGGTCGCACTCTAAGGCACGTTCCTAATCTGATACTACAACAGCAGTATACAAATTGGGAAAAGAACATTCAAGTCTTTCGAGTCAACGCATCTAAGCCCTCTCCCAGCAATCCTGAAACAAACGTCAGCGCACCACAAAGAAGAAATGCTATCGCTAGAGCTTATAAAGGAACTACATATAAACAACACTCTAAACATCCAAATGGCAAATAAAACAGTAATGAGCATCGGAGCCTGTCTACTACTGCTCGTATTCATCTTCATCGTAACTGCAGTCTTCAGAATAACAGTAGCAAGTACCAAATCAACGCTCAACACCATCAATGAAAACTTGCAGACCAAACCTTCACCAACATCCTCACCGTCATCATCACCTCTTCCAAGGGCAAAAACCTAACGTATAAGTCAGATTCCATTTTTCTAAGTAAAAGGGGATGTTTACTCTTAAGGGCGGAGGAGTAAATGCAACATGGTATGCCAGTCAATGCAACATAATACGTCACCACATGCAGGCAAAGCGAACACGCGCCGCAGTCATCACCAGTCATCGAGTCGCAACGTCAGCAGCGTTCCGAAGATCAATATGCTGCTCACATCGAGGTGCCGAATTGCAGTGTCAGCAGTAATTAGGTATTTAAGGTAGGGTAAGATTATTCAATGTGTGCAGTAGTTGTTAAGAGGCAAAATCGCTGCCAGTTTGGACAATAAAATATTATATTATTAAAAGAAAACTTAAAATAGTTTAATTTGTGTACTTACTACACACTGCCTATTTATAATCCGTTCCAATTGCTTTGAATTGTTACGAATGTCACGAATTTGCCCGAAAAACTACGGAAAAGCGTTCTATTATCTGATTTTTTCCGTAGAAGATATTTTCCCTCCCTACGTATTGCTGCCGAAGAAAAATCTGTGGGCAGCAGATGGCTGTCAAACTGAAAACAAAAAATCCTCTGACATTTTATACACTTGTCCGCATAAGTTTGCGTAGAACGAAAAAAAAGCAGAAACATCAACTTCAAACATAAATTTTTCAGCTATTAAAGCATGCATCGAGTTCATTTTTGTTTTATTTTATACACTAACAATTTTTCTTACTATTGACTTTTTAAATTCCATTAAATTTCCAAGAAATAGTAATTTAAATAATGTATTTTTTAAGAACGCATAAAAACACACACACGCAAAAATCTGCGTACAAGTCCCTCGCAGCTGCGTGCGATAAGAAAATATGCAAGTCATTAACTGTGTGTGCGTGTCTAGATTCCAGATGTTTATTCCATTCTTTTCTGATATTTTGGCGAGTTAAGTTCATATGAATAGCACTATGGAAAATAAAGGAAAAGAAATTTGTGCCGTTGAGAGGATAATTATTTTGAAACTATATGATGAGGGTAAAACCTATAGACAGATTGGACAGGTAGTTGTAAGAGCTCACTCATCTATACAGAGAGTGATAAATAATTATGTTTCGACGGGTCCCATCTTGCCAAAGCCCAGAGTGGCCGTCCAACATTATTAACAAAGCGAGAACAAAAACGCATTGTTCAGTTAGTATCCCTCAACCCCAAGATTACTGCCCACCAAATGAAACTTGAGGTAGAGGAAAGGCTTAACAAAACAATATCCGATGACACTATCCGGAGAACTTTAAAAAAAGGAGGATATCATATCCAGGTTGCTCGTAAAAAAACCACACGTCTCAGATATTAATAAAAAGAAACGCATGGATTTTCCAAGCCTCCAGAGTTTTGGAACAAAGTCATCTTTTCCGATGAGAGCAAGTTCTGCATCTTTGGAATAAAATGTAAAAAGCTGGTATGAAGAAAGGTTCTGCTTGAAAAGCAGAATTTAATCTCCACGGTGAAGCATGGAGGAGGCGAAATTATAGTTTGGGGGTGCATGGCAGCTAACGGTGTAGGCAAACTTGTATTTATTGAATCCACAATGGATCAAATGGGTTATATCCAGATTCTAAAGGATAATTTATTGCAAAGTGCTCAGCAGTTGGGGCTAGAAGATTTCTGGTTTCAACAAGATAATGACCCGAAGCATACCACGCACAATGTGAAGCTTTGGATGTTGGAAAACATCAAAAATCGGCTGCGGACACCTCCACAGTCGCCGGACTTAAGTCCCATAGAGCATTTGTGGGACTTGAGCGTAGAATTCGTAAATACACCATTACCTCCAAAAATATGATTAAAAATACAATAATGGAGGAATGGAGAAAAATTACAGCCGAGGATACCAAAAATTTAGTGAATTCCATGCCTAGACGTCTAACAGGAGTATTACAAAGAAAGGGTTATCAAACAAGCTACTAGAGTATGATAAAAAAATAGTTTTCTGTGCTTCAAACGTCTTGCACGCACACTTTTGCGTGTTTTTTATGCGTTCTTAAGAAATACATTATCTAAATTACTATTTCTTGGAAATTGAATGGAACTTTAAAAGTCAATAGTAAAAAAAAAAATGAACTCGATGCATGCTATAATAGCTGAAAAATTTACGTTTGAAGTTGATGTTTCCGCTTTTTTTCGTTGTACGCAGACTTATGCGGGCAAGTGTACATCCGATAGCTATTTACGAATTTCTACGAAAAGTCGTTTCAAAAATTTTGGTAGAGTTACTCTCTGTACTACTTTGACTATCCAACAATACTGAAATCTTTTTGATTTGGAGAACTAAAATGACAGTTTGCAAGAACAGATTTTTTTTTTGAAATGGTTAACACTTCAGATTTTCGTATGGTGTATGAAAAATCCTTTGAATTTCAAATAATTACTTTAAACTAATATTTTATGTTAACCTTATCAGTTTAATGGTATGCAGATCAGAAATTTTATTCCGAGGGCTATTACAACACTTTTTTGGTACGCATATTTCAGTTTCTTGTGCAATGTTAGTAAAAATGGCTTAAAAAGCTAATAATCAAACACACAAATATCACACAATGTACAATAAATGATTTCTCACTCATTCGTATTGTGCTGTAGTTACCTACCCGCCTTCCTGAAATTTTT
Organism: Eristalinus aeneus; assembly: GCA_955652365.1. Lineage (NCBI taxonomy): Eukaryota > Metazoa > Arthropoda > Insecta > Diptera > Syrphidae > Eristalinus > Eristalinus aeneus. Next base: position 48,030,946 of record OY019130.1, read on the forward strand.
TTTATCCGTGTTCATTATGTTATGAAGTGGCTCATGCCTGCATTGTCCATTTATTAAAATTTTATTAATTGCCGGACCATAACTAAAACAGCTGTCAATACCATTCCATTGCTACAAAAAACTGAACATTTTTTTTTTTCTTTTGTAATGTGGTGCTTTATTTGCAGTTTTAGTTGTTTCCATATTATCTTAATTTTTGTCTTCTATTCTCTTTTTTTTACTATTATTATATCTTTCATTTTTGTTCATATAGTAATGTTACAATGTAATAACTATGTGCTCGTTATTTCTTGATAGTTAATTTTTGTTATATAATGTAATTAATGATAATATTCTTTGGAACTGGTTCATTATGAGAATTTCTTAGACAATTTTCTTAAATCATGTGGTTTTCCATTTTTAGCATATAATACATCGAATGGATATAAAAAAAAAGCTATGAACTTGAAAACACTGAAAGATTTAACAAAACGTTCATGGAAGAAGATTTAAATAATGCAAAACTAAAAAATATATGTTCCTGTTCTCAAAGAGAAATAGAAAGTTATTATATTTGGCGTTCCTTATACTTCTCTATTAAAAATACATACAATGAGTCCGGTTTTAATAATTCAAGGGTTCCTATTTTTGGTTATTTATATTCACTTTGTTTGGCTATAACAATATGTATGTATATATAATTTGTATATAAATATTTACTTTTTGTCCACTCTTTTTAATATATTTAACCTTAATTACAATATTGAAGTTTGTTGATTATGAAATCTTCTAAATTATTCATTCCCTTGTTTCTGTTTATCAGCATTTGTATCTTTTTCTTTCAAATTAATATTTCAGTATTATTGAAGTCATCAACAAACAAAATGAAAAAAACATGTAACAAGTATAGTATAGTTATCCACACAATTATATGAATTGCAAAACAAAAATATAATGGAAAAAAAAAATTAAATAATAATAATAAAACTACTATCACATTTTAAATTACGTTCAATAGCGATTTTGCTGTATTATCCAAATTCACCCATTTCGAGTTTCGACTTTAAATCATGGTGTATTGACACGCATTGTAAAATAAATGTTGATAAAATGGCGACAAGTAGTAGGTTGTATTTTGCAGTCAAAATTTCTGAGACTTCCTGTAACCTAATTCAAAAACAAAACTGATAAAAAAATTCTTTACTTATCAAAAGTTTAAACTTAAGAGAAATTGATCATGTTTGGCAGTTTTAATGTTTGGTTTAAAAAGGAACATTGTAGATTAGAGGGAAAAGTGCATAGGCACATGTAATATTTTAAAAGATGTGAGTCGTGCATATTATATATAGTAAATCTTCAAAGGGCATTGTTAAATGCATTAAAAGTGTACCGTACTGGTAGTTATTTTTTTTCCTGTAAGTGGATTAATTCGAGTATTCATGAGAATGCCTTGATAGCTAAATGTCTGTGCACTTAACTAGTTGTGGGTTGTAATGCATGTAGTTTTAAGTGATATTGGGTAACAAAGGAAGTCTCACATATTTTCACTTCAAAATTCAATTTTTTCGGTTTCCAAAATTTTCTGTATATATTTGTCTAATAATACATATAAATATGTACATACAAATATGTACATATACATTCTCGATTTGTATATCAATTAGAGCTTAATCTTTTTCAGAGCGGTAATCGCTATTTTCAATTTATAATTACATACTTATAATGTAGGTGCGCACATTTTTGAGATAACGGAAATATGATTGTGGAAACGAGGCTGGAATAGGCTCTCTAACTAATAAATTAACTTAATAAACAGGCTTATAAAAAGAAGACAGATCCCTTGGTTAGTACGTTATATACAAGTTTTCGATTTCATATAATTTGTAAATAACAATAATAAAAATAATTTGTTGCATTGTTTTGACAATCTGCTCATCAGAACAGAATTAATATGGCTTAGTTTTCAAACACCACATCTTGTAGAAATTCAGTAACAAATATAACGGTGTTTTTTTTATATGTAGGGTTCTTGCTTACACCAATTCATTTTTAGAAGAAAGAAATTATATCAGTTATTTGCCTGAATTGTAACAACAAAAATACTTTCTGAGTTTATTTGTTCCACTTTTGGTGCCAACAAAAACGAAATTCACGGAAAGAAAAATAACTAGTTCGATAAACAATTTAAATTAAAGAAAGTAACGTTGAGACAAGGCGTGTACATTTTTTCTTAGATTGACATAATTTATACAGAAATGTATATATATATATATATATGTTATATACATATATATTATATATATTCATATAATGTACACACATAGTACTTCAAATTAGTGAAAATCGAATACTGCTAGTTTTGCTAGGTTCTTCTGAAATTGCAACGTCATACGTTCCTAAAATAATCGAGAATGTTATGTATATACCTACAACTGTTTTAATAATAATCCAGCCTTTCAGAATTACAGATATATTTATTTTTATCCGTATTATGAATTAATTAAATAAAAAACAGTCGTCTAGCGGACAGTTGTTTGTGAGCTTAATTTTTGAAAACATTTTCTTAAACGCCGTGAAAACTTTTTATCATCTTTTAATTAGTTAACAGTTGTTATATTGTACAATAGCTTATAAAGTAGTAGTAGTTGTAGTAAATAGGAGGACTAGCTAACTCATTTCTCAGTTTTCAGGCTAAAGTATTCAATTAATTTTCGTAACTTTTAATGTATGTACTTGCATTTACTTACAAGTATATCTTAAGATTATTGTATTCATAAAGCTTTCTCTGTATGGAACATTATCATAATGCGTATATATCTAAACTTACATTAGTTGCATTTACAATATACGTACGACACATTTTGTGTACAATAAATGTTAATTATCCATGTGTCAACAACACATTCACAAAATATTGAAAGTTAAAATAAAATAAAGCTAAGTGGTTTCCCCATTGATTTCAGTAGAATTACAGTTATCAACTATAATACTTCTCTTTAAGTATTTATGCAATTTAATTTAATATAATAATTAACTTCAATCCTAGGTTTTGAGAATATACAGAGAAACGTTAATGTCAATTTTGGATTGAAAAAATGACTTTCGGAGGGTATTTGTTTAACTTTTGATGACACATCAATATTTACTGTTTGAAACACAAAATAAGGCATAGGGACAAAAAGGATTTTAAATCAATGAGAGAAATTTCAAACGAAAGTTACAAATATTTGTCATGAATCTATAAGTAAATAGGCTGTTTCATTTTGAAAGCAATTAAAATCTTTAACCTTTATTCATTGTGAATTGTTGAAAAGGGTCATATACGCGGGCGTTCGGCACAAATATTGTGAATGCAAATGATAATTTATTTTGAGTCCTAGTTACCACTTAAATAATTGATACATATTTTGTTATAACAGTTACGCAGAAAGATTAAGTTAAGATATCTAGTACTTGCATTGTAATCTATCACACGTTATAACAGGAAATTTGTTGCAAGTGTTGCTGGAATGATGGGGTTAATGCAGCTGCTGTTGGTGCAGAAAATTGAGGAAAACCTTGAGCAGTATAATTAACTGACGCAATTGATGAAGGGACTGTTGAAGATTGTACAGGCGTTTCTAAATACGGATGTGTTCGATGTGACCGCAAGTATTGTCGATATTTTCCATTACTGGTTATGTTGTTTTTCATATTTGCGTTATTGTCATTGGTTTTTCTAGTAGTCTGAATTATTGTAGGCGTGGTATCAGGACCAGCCTGATAATTACTAGGAACTGTTGCAATTGGACTACGATCAGTCGTGAGAGATGTATTTATACTCCAACGAAGATTTGTAGTATCAACCAAAGACGTTGACACACTGTGACCATTGCTGGTAACCTCATTTTGTTTACGACTTGAGTTTGTGTTGTTACTCAGTCTGCCAGATTGATTGCGTAAACTGGTAGCTGCAGCATACCCCCCAGATATCATGGCGTCGCGCTTTCCAACTACTGAACTACTTATTGAACTACATTTGACGCTGCACAAGCTTCGTGACGACGCATTAGTACTGGGAGGAATAACATTTGCATTGTGAGGTGGGATGGATGTTACAATTGTAGCAACAGCAGCCAGCTGATCCCAGTGATTTACGAGGGAAGATGAAGAATTTTGTACTAGCAGGTTTTGATGTTGATTATTACTTTGGTGTTGATGATGATGCAGAAGCTTTTGATGTTGTGAAGAAGAAACACCTGCAGACCGACTTTGTTGGTGACTTCGATGAACCGAAGAAGCTGCTGCCAATGGAAGTCGCCTTATTGTTGAAGCATGTTCAATGTATTGACCATTTGCAGATGATAAAGTAGAGGAAGAGACTGACACGACAGGATAATGCGCTTGTTGAGACATTTGCGACATTTGCTGGGAATTATTTTGAGGATGTATTTGTTGCTGTTGATGATTAGTATGTTGTTGAATTGCATTATATTGCGACCCTGAAGGTTGCCGTTGATTAAGATGAGCTTGCTGGATTACTTGAGAATGTTGTTGTTGACGAACTGATAATCTTCTTGAAGAAGCCATAGTTGCTGAGGAAGGAACAATGTCAGTTAAGCTTTGCGAAACACCAACCAATAACGCAACGCTATTTCGTGAAGTCGGCATATTATTTATAAAGGGACTTCGGCGTTGGCTTTCCATTTTCCGAAAATAACATGGGTGAATCATAAGAAGTGGTTCTACACGCTGTCCTGCTGGCGGTTTAGGCTGATTTGGCAACTCATATTCAACACTACAATCAACATGTAAGGGTGTAGAATAATCTTTTTGAGAATTTATATCATTCCTAGAACCGACGCCAAGATTTGATGCCGCAGCTGCAGCAGTAACAGTTACCAGAGCCGCCGCCGCAACTGAAGATAACCTTGAAGTTTGTTGCAATGGTGGTTGCAATACTTGACCAGTCTGTTGTTGTCGTTGAGGATTTTGTGATGCTGCAGATGTAGACGCAACACCATGGGAAATCGATAAATCGTAATTAGCAAAGCAAGTTGCCATAGTTACATAAAAATTCAGAAACACCGTTAAGAACTTTTTTTGTTGCGGGATTATCATATACTCTTTTAAGGCCAGGCACTCCTAAACACCTTTACACAGGCAGCACTAATACACATTTTCGCGCAAAAATCCTAATTTATATTTTTTGTAGCATTCATTCGTTCCACTTGTAAAAAAAAACTAAAATTGGCACTGATAATCTTTATTTTCACTTATTAAAAAAATGTGTATAAGCACATACCAATTCGTACGAAAGAACCAATGGAACGCTAATCAATATCCACTCTTATGAATCGATTATTTTTTTCCCTTATGCAAACGTCGGCAACAAATTTCTCATGATCAGTCTTAGTTACGACCAGCTTTTGGGTCATTTCTTTTTAAATAGTTCAGTCTTTCACTATACCTTCACTTAAGGTTTTGTAGATATACAAAGCGTTATGCTAGTTGATGCAATTAAATTTTTTGTTAAAGGGGAATCTTATGAAGAAAACATACCTTTCAGGGTACTTTATAAATTTGCACATACAAACTCAAAGATATGTACACACATGCATATTTATATACATATACATATATATATATATATATATATATATATATATATATAAGGGTAATTGCATATATAAACATATGTTTGTAAGTTTATTAGTTTATATTTAAAGGCACTATTGATTATCTATTTTTTTTAAAAGGATATACTGGCAAGCAATTCACGTGAACGATGTTTTCTATGTATTTGCTACAAATTCAGGTATCATTATTTTTACTTTTACATTTATATGATTAACATAATACCACTAATTTCTAAATAATTGCAGTTTTTCATTTAAATATTGATATATGAAGTACTTAAAACTAAAATCAACTTAAATCAGCCACTGATTGAGCCTCGCTAAAAACTGTAAAAATTCTGCCCAACCTTCTTTATCGACTGAAATTGCAGGTCCAGTAAAAACTTCCCATCAGGTACATAATAGTTCAGAGAAATATATTTGTTTTTTATATGTATGCATGTATATAAAGCAACTACAAACTGCAAATTGCCAAGGAATGGACGTTTAACTTCCACGCCACAAGTTCCAGATAAACCAATGGAAATAAAGGCATTCGATTGGAAGACACACTTATTACAGACGCAGGTTGCCTTTTATACTTCAGGATTGGGCAACCATTTTGTTGCAATTTGGCAACTGCAAGCTCCATCGTTAAGTTTAAAATTTTCAAGTTATACGTACTCAAAACGTTTTGACATACTAGCGCTATTTGTGTTATTTACAGTAACTTAAAAGATCCATCTCGCCCAAAAAATTGAATTATATCGTGAAAATTTTCGTGCGATTATATTTTACAAATTTCGACGTGGATCAACCCATCAACAGTGCATCGATGAACTTAAATCAATTTTCGGCGATGAAGCTCCATTAAGGACCAGTGTTTATCGATGGTATGGTGAATTCAACCGACGTCGTAGATCACTCCAAGACGAATTTCGTGAAGGTCGTCCAAAATCTGTTGTTGTTCCGGAAACTATTGATGCTGTGCGCCAACTGATATTGCAAGATCGTCATGTGACCTATCGTGAGATTGAGACAACCTTAGACATTAGTGGGACCAGCATAAATTCAATATTGCATGAACATTTGACCGTCAAAAAAATTTGTTCGCGTTGGATCCCACACAATTTGTTAATCGCTCAAAACAAGGCTCGTACCGATTGGTGGAAAGAAATGCTCCAAAAATACGATCGCGGTGCTTCGAAACCCGTCTATGACATCGTGACAGGTGATGAATCGTGGATTTACCCGTTTGAGCCCGATAGTAAACAGCATTCGACTGTATGGCTGTTTCAAATTAAGCCAAATCTAACAAAAGTTGCTCGCACACGAAGCACTTCCAAGCAAACGTCGCCTGTTTTTTCGGAAAAACTGGATATGGCGCAATCGTACCACTAGAACAACGCAGAACAGTCAATTCTGAGTGGTACACAACCATTTGTTTGCCAGCTGTCTACCAAGAAATCAGGAAAACAAACCGCCGAAGACGGATCACTCTTCACCACTACAATGCGAGCTCTCACACATCGGCTCAAACAACTGCATTTTTGAGTACTCAAAACATCGATTTGACGAGTCATCTGCCGTATAGTCCTGACTTGGCACCAAATGATTACGTAAAAAATAAAATGAAAGGTGAATGTTTTTCAACACCTGAAGAAGCGGTTGATTCGTTCAGAATGCATGTTTTGGAGATACCTCTATCAGAGCTGTAAAAATGCTTCAAAAATTGGATCATATGCATGAAAAAGTGTATAGATCTTAATGGGGAATATTTTGAAAAACGAAAAATCTATTTTTTATTATTAATATTTGTTTTTGTTTCAAGTATTTTATTTCATTGACGAGCTATATGTCACGCGTGGTGAATTTCGATCATAACATTTTTAAGATAATGAGGAATATTATAAACCGATATATGAGATAAGCAAGGAGATATTAAACTCCCTCGTCTTCCTCTCTTTGAGGTGAACTGACAACTGGTTATAAAAGCATGTGAGCTGTCACGATTAGCTGATTGCAAACAGCTGAGCAGCGACTGAGGTGAAATGTCTTGACAGAGAGTAAAATCATAAGGTTGCGTAAGTATTAAGGCTGCGAGCATATAAATCAGGTAATGGATATATATTCTTAAAACGCGAAACGACAATAAAGTATTCTACCTAATAAAACTGAAATATCACCAATATAGTAATTAAGAAGTTGACACACAAATAACTGCTTAAACTCTTTTAATAACAAGTACGAGAAAGGAGTGATAGAGAAGGTCATAGCAAGGATTTAACGTCAAACCGTACCCATGGAGTAATTATGGAGTTCATAAATTATGTTTGATATGTTCATTATATATCTTATTTATATCATTGATGGACGACACCATTAAACGAACTATGAAAAAGACTATTCCTATGATGACACCAAATAATGTTGGAGACATCTACCGGAACGCGGAGATAGACGCACTTCACGTGCAAAAAAGTAGACTACTGTCAAGACTAAAACTCTTGTAAAGACGGTTTATAGACCGGCAAAATATTGAGAAGAGCATTCCATATTCGTGTAGTGCGGCTGAAGAACGGGTCTCAACTGTACGTCCGAAGGTGGGCTTAAGGGTGAATGGGTGAGCATTCATAGCGTGGTGGGTATTGCGGGTGATTTTCTTGATGGGGAGGAGTGCAGCTGGCTAATTCGTTAGAGCATTTTCTGTTGAAATAGCGATAAAATAGTGATAGAGATGCAACATTACGTCGATGTTCAAGCGAGTCATTTGCAGCATTATTATCACCAATCAGTTTTATCGCTCGCTGTTTGATTCTATCTAATAGGTGCAGAGATGCCTTAGGAGCACCGGACCAGATAGAAGCATTGTACTCAGGCTTTGGACGGATGTACGCCTTATATATTGCTGCCTGGTCAGAAGGGGTGAAGTATTTCTTACATCGCTTTAAGAAACCTAGACATTTCACTGCATTTTTGGCGATCTTGAATATGAGTTGATACACGTACCGAGGATGGAAAGTTGTTAAGTTTCAACAATGCAGGCGCCACTTATAGATAATGGCAGGTTGTTTTGAGAACATTTGAGTGACAGTAGACAGCACTGAGTCTTAGAAGCAATAAATTCCACTCTATTCCTTTTACCCCAATCAGTTATGCTATCAAGATCGAAATTTAATGAGCTTAACATACGCTGCCGTTCCAAGTCAATGGCCGAAGAGGAGGGACGAGAGCCGAGGAACGATTATGAAAAGCTGAGGTAATGTCATCAGCGAAGGAGTGAATTGGATTAGAAGTGACAGACAGGATATCATGTATGAAAATGAGGAAGAGCGTCGCAGACAAAACGGAGCCCTTAGGAACACCAGCATTAATATGGTGAAAATCAGACTTGAACCCATTTAATACAACTTGGATTGAAAGGCTCGAAAGGTAATTTCTAATCTATTGAAGAAAAGACTCATCAACTCAACGATCTTGCTTTCTCCTACATTGTGCAAAGAGTGGTTCCATTTTTCGGTGAGATAAGCCATCAAATTACCAGTGGACCTTTTGCTGCGGAAGCCGTATTGCCTGTCAGTAGGAAGCTTCCGGGTTTCAGGATATCTCATAAGCTAACAATTTATTAACGTTTACATGACCTTGGAAAGTTGGGACGTAAGTGCTTTTGGACGGTAGGAGGTGGATGAAGATGATTTACCTTTTTTAGGGACGGGCTGGACAAATGCTGTTTTCCACTTACTCGGAAAGAGCCATAAAAAGTAGGACAGATGGAAAAGCTTACGCAGTGGTTTTGCCAGCGTAGAAGAACACCTCTTAAGAAGAACGTGGGTACACCATCACTCTCTCTTTAGAGCTAACAGGATTGCTTTGTCCAAAGAGCTGACTGCTGGAATGTTATGGCGAATGAACGTTGGAATTGAAGACGAGGCGGAATTCTTTACGGTTTTTACGAATGACCAAAAGTTTTTGCTGCCCTTGGGACATTGTTGCACTTTTTGCCCTAACTTTTAATCATATGAGAATTTAACACGTCTTATTAAAGCTTTGCAATCATTTCGGACCCTCTTGAATTTCTTTCGGTTCTCCTCAGAAAGGTTGGCTTTGAAAGTCCAGAAGCTTATTTCTCTCAACCTGATAGCCTCTTTGCAGCTCGAGTCATACCACGCGTTTGTCTTCGGTTAAGTACTCTTCATTCTGTGAGGAATGAAGGATTTCATACCTGACAAAAAAAAAACTGCTCTAAGATGAGTATCCCATTGATTCCCTTATCGATGGTCAAAATATAGTTCCAAACGGAAATCAAAAACCCTTAAGGAAAGAGATGGCCAACTAAACAGCTGATCAAACAGCTGATTTCCCCTATGGAATCTATCGTTTGACTGTTATTTACGTGTCATTGTAGAAAAAACCCCAATTTCTGAAAGTTATCTACGAAACATCGAACTTTGTCTCATTTTACTCACCCATCTTTACATTTCCCCTCCGAAATTTGCAATATGGCGGCTAATTCGGCTAAATTTTGCCTTCAATGGTGTTAAACACTCGTAATTTGGCCACTGTTCGTGAATTCGTCAGCCATTTTGTGTACATTCACCACAACGCGTTCAGAAAATCTGCTGCTAATTGTTTCCGCAAGTTAGTGTAATCGAAAGTTTATCCACTTTTTTTTAATAAGTGGATAGTTTGGTAGCAATTCCACAATACTAGTGTCTAGGGAGATGCAGTGCGCGAGGTCATCAAAGCTCCAGTGCAAGTTGAACAAAAGGCCATTCCTCAATCGGTAGATGGCTGTGATTGTGCATCTTATAATGTTGGTTGTCAAGGGAACGGAGGAATAACAGTGCAACCAGAGCAGAGCCGGAAGTGCTGTGTAGCTTAGACAGACTGTTCTTTGAAGCTTGTTGAAAGCAGCAGTCACATACTTGTGCGCAAATTCCATCAAACGCCTGATGCATGGGAAAGAAGATAACTTTTCATTACAGTATAGATCCATACAGATCTTTTTGGTAACACTGTTAAAAGATTGACAGCGCTTTGAAAGTTTTCGTCTCAATGTGGTTTTCCAAAGAAGTATTATTTTTACCAAGGAAAACACCTAGATACTTAGCCGACACCTTTAAGTACTAGTTGTGTCATACAAGTCAGGCTCCCCTGCCTCCTGAAGAGAACAATTTAGGTTTTTAAGAGATTTAACTGAAAGCTCATTCTTAGTACACCAGTCATCAATCAAGTCTAGAGGCAACCTTCGTCACCAGACCTGTGCGGCTATATCATTCATCCATATAGGTGTTAGATCCATTAAAAACAACAAGTAAAAAGCCATTTGTAGGCAGCCGGTGCTTAATTTCAACATTACATGTTGGTCACAATTCCGCTTAAAGTTTTGTTTGTTAGCATTAGTTGTATCAACAACAAAAATGACTCTTCTACGCCGTGTTCTCTATTCGCGTTACAAATGACATAATAAATCGCATTGTTAGAATCACCCACTATGTCAATGAATATATCAAGCGCGTATTCTTTCCTCCAACGTTTACCTTCAATTCTGGCAATGGGATTTTGAAGCGCAGTCTCGCAAGTATTTTGCATCAAAGAAAGAGAGAGAAAATCATTTTCCCGCATATGTAGTTCGACCACCTAAGTGTTATAGGCCTGAAGTTTTCGGCGAGGGAACAGTCCCTTTTAACAAATGTTGTAATAAAGGCTACCCTATCTGTGCAGCATGAGTTCGGAATGAACACCAGCGCCCACTGCCCAGTGCCCTTTTGCAGAAGAGCGGTGTATGTCACATCGGTACCAGGTGACTTGAAACCATTACAAGACACAATTGCGTAGTTGCGTACCAAAAGCTATGATACATAACGTCTGGTACCGTCTGGTATTCTGAGTGTGTCCAGCCTGCCTGCTTTAGAACTTTCGCCAATCTGTAGGTTTCATAGGGTGTTTTTCGATATCTCCATAAAAATCTCCGTAAGACTAGTTTACACAACTGTTGTTCAAAGATCAACTAAATTAAGTTACGAGTTTTTTTTTTCATTTTCATTATTTCTTTAAAACTAAAAACAAAAAAAAACTTAAAAACTGAATGTTTTTACTGAAAATCTTATATCTAAAGCTGTAGCTAAAACTAAACTTAAAACTATAAATATAACTTAATCTAAAATTAAACCATCGCGGGAAAGATGACATCTCGGCTGTTTTTAAATTAAGCTTATACTCGACATTGTGCAAACTTAGCAAACTGTAAAGCTGCTCCCCCCTGTTTCCCCAATATTCATTTAAGTCCTCAGCCAAAATGTAATAGTTTTCTTTCTACTCAAGCATAAGGCAACTAAAGAGTGTGTCGACCTCTGAGACAGTCTGGTGTGAGGGGATCCGCGGGCATAGATTGACAATACGTACAATTTTTTTCCGCTATGAAGAGAGATGCAAGCTATGCAGGTCTCTTACCCTTGAAGTCGTCGTTCTCCGCTACTGTACACTACTTAACGTTTTATATTATTTTCAACGAAGATCGTGACATCGCCTCCTAGATTTTTGGCCATTTTGTTTCTTTCAGTTGACTTAGTTTCGTTAACGACGAGAAAGTCTGGGCTCTGGTTTTCCAACAATCTGAAAAGCTCCAGTATTCGCTCTTTTCCTACTAGTGAATTAACGTTTAGTGGATTCTGGATATTGTAAGCAGTCCCAATAGGCGTACCCATTAAGATTGAAGACTTGCTTGATCCTGCAGGAGTCCCAAAATCTGGCCAACCTGCTGATCTAGCCGAATCATACGCATTTCCATGATGACTTTCAATTTGCTCGATGGGCCGAGATATGAAATTGCAGACTGTGGCATTGTTATGGGTTTTTGCTGATTTGCTGCATATTGGCAGGTATGGCTCCCCGAATGTGTGTTTTACTGAGAACTGCTACACCAGGGCCGCCTTATTTTTCAATCCTGGATACAAAAACAAAGAGCAAATTTAATTGATTCTTATTTTTGAAATGTATTTTGTATTTTTTATTTTTTCTAAGTCCCTAAGTGTAGCTTTAAAAATACTTAAGCTAGTTATATAATTTATAATTACTTAAAAACGATCTTACTGCCCTTATGCCGGCACTCTAAGTTTATCTAATATATTCTTATATTTACTAGCCTTTCGGTATACATTCATGTCTTTTTTCAATTTACTTTTTTCGTGCAAATTTAAAACTAAGAAAAGATTTACAAAAAACTTAAAAATCTAATTTATTCTTTTCTAAAACTAACTTAATATTAAATACTAAAACTAAGTGCCTTACACTAGGCAAACTAAATTACAACAATTTTTTATTTTAACGTACTAAGCTATCCTACCTATTAACCTATCTTCCTAATCTTATCTAATGTAAATTGGCCGTAGGGGACCAGAAATCAGCTTTTTAAGTTGACAGCAGCTGGGCACTTGATGCGGGTTTAGCCACCAATAGAAATGCCTATCCCTTGTTACCGTTGGATTCCCGATTGGTTTCGAACGACAGAGCGTCAAGCCACTCAATGGAGTATGGCCGTGAAAAAGATGGAAATAGGGCGCCACGTCGTTACTTTTCCGCTCGACACGGTCCGTACTTCTAGAGACTGCGACTAAGGGCAAGGATCCAATTTTCCGCAGACACAAAAAAGGTCTAAAACGAACAAAAAGAAGACAGAGGAAAGTATGGATGAAACAACATTAACTCAAAATTACAATTGCACTCTTATAAAATTCTTGTAAATAGATTACTATTTAAAAAAATATACCTTTAAAATTAAACGAAATAAAAAAAAGCAAAATAAATCCAAGTATATACAATATATATATATAAAAAATAATTATATGATAAAAAAAAAATCAAACAGAATTCAAGTAGGTGAGAAAAAATAACGAACACAACACTATTGTTGTGAATGATCACAACAACTACATAAAATTAAAGAAAAAGTAAAGAAAAATTCTTCCCTGGAGTGGGTTACCTGCCGTCTTCCTGCCTTCGTCTGGAAAGTCCTGATGATTGCTTCTCGTTCTTTTCAGATGACTTAGATGGACTCAGATTGTTTTACTGAGAGAGGAGGATGTATAAGATTCACCTGGTTTGAGTTCACTCATACACTCTTTTATTTTTTTTTATTTTTTGAAAGAAATAGGGCAAGGGGGTGTACCGTGAAAATCACGTTGTTTTTCTTTTTTTCCTTGATTAAGATAGCACCACTCAGGACAACTGCCGTATTTTTGTTCAAGTTATTTTCGTGTTTTCGTTTCCTGTTTTATTATTTTGGTTGGTGGAGGTAAGTTCTCGCTATCGCACTACTAAACAGGAAATTCTTTTGTGGATACTAACACTAGCTTTATTTAATTAGATTTTGTTTTTTTTCTTCACTAGTCGCCCGACGTGCGTTTTTTCCTCAATTTTGCTGTTTTTGTTTTTACTACTGTCCCGTATTCCCGAATCGCGCCCAACCTAGACCCTCCGGTTTCTATTCTCGTCCCCTTATATCTGTCGCGAATTGGGATGGATGTACTAAACCAAAGATTACCCAGACTTACGGTTCCTACATGGCTCTCATAGAGCAGCCGCTTGTCCACTATCCGTCTTACGACGTGGTAGAGAGGTCCCTCTCCATCTCAGACCAAGCCAAGTCGGTCCCGGAATGAATCCATTTCGGCGAGCGCTCTCATGATATGCGTTGTTTGGGTAGGAAGTTCCGAATATCAGCTGGTTTTCCGAGGTCATTCCGTGCAGCATATCTCCGAATCAAATTAATAATAAAATTATTGATTTTCAACTTCCAGTCGTCGTAGAAATGCTGCAAGAGGATATTAATGGCTTCAATCCTCGGCGCTGTCCTGTACGCGATCCAATCATTAGTGTACGCGATCAGGTATTGAAAGAAGCCAATTAATTCACTGGTGAAGAGAGTGAAAAGAATTGGTGAGTTCACCGCGCCCTGCTGGAGCCCATTTTTTATGTAAAGGACATTAATAGAAACCTTAGTGACACTCTTATCAACAAACTTTCTACCTGTCACCATATTGTAGATCTTGTAAAGCAGTTCTTTGCTTGTACCCAACCCCGTCAACTTAAGGAAGAGGCCATCTAGCAGACGGTGTTGAATGCCTTTTCCAAGTCAACAAGACTGCACTGGATTTTAGCCTTGTTCCATTGTATATCCGAAACCAATTTTGACGCGGCATGTACATGTCGCCCTAAATCCAAATTGGTCATTCGGTATTATTTTGTCGTCCTCAGTCCACTGTATCAGGACTCTTTGAATAATCATTTCGAAAACCTTGCTTATGCGTGGGAGGAGACTTATTGACCGAAGATTTTTCGGAAGCGAGGAATCTCTGTCCACTTTGGGAATGGGTTGCACTTCCACCTTCTTCCAATGCTCTGGGTAATGTGCATTACTATCCTCTACGGAGAGATAACGCAACACAATGTTCGGTATTCCGTCTATTCCGGTGGACTTTTTGTTCTTCAGACTGTTGAAGATATCTTTGAGATCCACCATCGAAACAAGTATGGAATTACAGCTTATTTTGGCGACAGCATTAACTGACTTGTTTTCTTCATTGAACCTGGTGAAACCATGATTCTCAGAACACCATTACTGTATTTCATTTCAAATGTGGTAATGGTTAAGCAAGGCTCTGTTTTCCAAGTCGTCATTTGGCCAGCGAGATTCGCTTACCATGTATATTTCCTCGAAAACTGCTCCTATTGCTTTTACCTTCTCTTGGTTATCTTCAACAATGAAGAATTCATTGTCAAGGACGGCCTAATTCGGATCGATGCCAACTGAATTCAGTATGTTGGCTTCGTCGATTGTTCTGTGAAGTCGAAAAGACTCCAAGTCGTTATGATCCCTCCTACAAAAAACTCGGTTGATTTGAGGGGAACATTCCCGGTCCGTTCGAATGAGCAGCCCGAATCTTGTTCCCCCAATATGAATTGATGGCAATTCTGTAATTCAACCGAATAAAAGTGCAGAGGTTTTTCATTTGTGACTTGAGCGACCTCAGTTCCCGGTCTTCTCGGTCTGTAAATCGTCTGTAAAGTTTATTGATTCTCGACAGCAGTCTGCCTAGCCATCCGTATCCGTAGACGCTTAACCAGGCGCATGTCGCTATACAGCCCATAGAGTTCCTCGTTAAATCTTCTCCTCCAGATGGCATCAACGCAAACAAAAAATCGCACTCAAATTTTTCTCTCGAAAAGACTAAGAGCTTTCTCATCCGCCTGTGCTAACATCCCATATTCCGCTTCATAAACTAGGACAGAGATAATCAAGCTATTATATAAAGCGAGCTTAGTCCTTCTAGAGAGGGCTTCATTACTCAATTGCCTCTTGAGCCCAAAGAAACAGCGAACGGCAAGAGTGATTCTGCGTTTGATTTCGGTACT
Organism: Eristalinus aeneus; assembly: GCA_955652365.1. NCBI lineage: Eukaryota > Metazoa > Arthropoda > Insecta > Diptera > Syrphidae > Eristalinus > Eristalinus aeneus. The sequence goes on from OY019130.1 coordinate 48,046,935, forward strand.
GATGTTGTTGTCCCTGTTTACCGCGGAGCCGAGGTAGACGAAGTCCTTGACTACCTCGAAGTTTCTACTGCATAGTGTGACGCTCTGTCCGAGACGTCGATGTTGTGTGTCTTTCCTTGATGACAGCTTGTATTTAGTCTTGACCTCATTTGCCGCCAGACCCATTTTAGACGCTTCCACTTAAATGTCAGCAAATATCTCATTGACGGCTCGCTGTGTTCGTCCAATCACGTCAATGTCATCAGCGTAAGCTAGCAATTGAACTGACTTCTGGAAGATCGTGCCTCTGGTGTTGACTTGTGAGTTACGCACGATCTTCCCGTGGATGATGTCTAAAACCTTTTTTGACATTGAAGGTCTGGGTGAGTTCGTTACCTACCTTGAAGGAGCAGCGAGAGTTCTCCATCGTTATCCTACAAAATGTGACGAGTTTGGTAAAAATGCCAAAACTAGACATGGCACTGTATAGCTCGTCTCTATGCACATTGTCAAATGCGGCCTTGAAATCGACGAATAGGTGGTGAGTATCAATTTGCATTTCTTTGGTCTTTTTCAGGATCTCGCGTAATGTGAAGATCATGTCTATAGTGGACTTCCCTGATCTGAAACAACACTGATAGGGACCTATCAGGTCATGAACTAAACGGCTTCAGACGCTCACACAATACGGCAGAAAAGATCTTGTATACGATGTTGAGGAGACTAATCCCTTGGTAGTTGGAGCAGTCAAATCGGTCTCCTTTCTTGTGAACCGGGCAAACGACGGTGAGATTCCACTCATCGGGCATGCTTTCTTCCAACCGTATCTTACAGATGAGCTAGTGCATGCGCCCAACCAGGTCATCTCCAGCTGCTTTAAATAGTTCTGCGGACAATCCGTGCGCTCCAGCAGCTTTGTTCGACTTCAGCTTGGATATTGCTATCTTCACCTCGTCTTAGTCGGGGGGACGGAATGTTTGTCTATCATCGTCCAAATTGAGTGGAAAATTCTGGCTGCGGGATTTGGGTCGTCATCGCCGTTAAGGAGTCTGCAGAAATAATCCTTCCAGATTCTCAGCACAGACTGCGACTCTACTAGAGTTGTCCGTTTTGGTCCCGGTAGGCCTTGGTCCGGAAATGGTATCCTCCGGATAGCTGTCTACCTTTTCGGTAAGACTTTCGGACTTCATTCCTGCCATAACACCTTTCCATTTTCTCGACCGCGGGCTTCTCATGCTCCTTCTTTTTCTTTCTGAGAAGCCGGTGCTCTTCTCTTCTTCTCTGTTCGTAGAGCTGACGAACAGCCCTTGTTGTTCGATGCAGCTTCACCTTATAGGCGTTTTGTTTGGCTGCATGTGCTTGCCTGCACTCGTCGTCAAACCATGGGTTCCTTTTGGGTGGTGACGTGAAACCCAGAACATCAGCTTCTTTGATATCATCTTGACGTTTCCAGTCTTCTTCTATACTTAGTGCAGGCAGCGTCGAACTCTGACCGAGCTTCAGAGAGACTCGGTCAGCAAAGTTCCCAGCAATCGGCTGCGATTGTAGCGTTTCGACGTCAAACCGTTTTGGCCTGTCTCGACTCCGTTGCTCTCTCGATATCTGGGTTCCTACCTTGGCTACAACACGGTGATGATCCGAGTCGATGTTTGCACCTCGAAATGTTTGGACATCGAGAATGCTGGAGGAGTGTCTGACTTCGATCGCAATGTGATCAATCTGCAATCTGGTTGACGGTTGATTGATCAGAAGATCGCCAGTTTTCGCCCCGAAGCGAAGTCCAACACTCCAGCAAAGATGTCCTTCTTTCCCAGCTGGCATTGAAATCTCCTAGACCGATCTTGGTGTTGTAGCTGGGGCATCGATCGTATGTTCTTTCTAGGAGATCGTAGAAGTCATCCTTGGTGTTGTCATTCTTCTCCTCTGTAGGGGCGTGACCGTCTATTAGGTTGATATTCCCGAATTTAGCCTTGCGGATTGTCATGAGGCGTTTGCTGACGGAGTCGTAGCTCAAGACTTTTTACCTAAGTCGGCCTCGAACAACAAATCCGCATCCGAATAAGCGCTGCCTTCTCTCTCTATAGCAATTGCTGTAGTATATATCGCAGTTCTGCATCGTTTTTATGCTAGGCCCATCCCATCGCACTTCCTGGATGGCGATAATGTCTGCGTTGTAGCAGTCAAGGGCCTTCGCAAGTGGCTGCACGTGGTATTTTAAGGGACCTCACATTGCACGTGTACAACCAAAAATCGTTGTCATTAAAAAGTTTGCTGGAGTCGTCGACAGTCAATCCGTTCTTATCCGAGGCATATCGGGCTTTCTAAATTATAATATTTTTACGTGATGAGGAAGTTAACCTCACGCAGAACCCACAGACTGGTAGGCCAGGCCCATTATTTAAACCCTTAGGCAGAAGGGCTCACTGCATACATTGGTTCACCATACAACGGGTATTGTGATGGCTATCCAGGGGCGCGGTGTGGAGGCTGTATGTCAACTTCACTTGTGCACTAACGAGGGTAGCCTTAGCAGCTCGCCATGTTGAGCGCAATCAACGACGTTTCCTCGCCTGCACAGGCCCAGGCCCCATACTCTATTTTTTTTACCCCAATCAATTATGCTGTCAAGATCGGAGTTTAATGAGCTTAACATACGCTGCCGTTCAAAGTCAATGGTCGAAGAGGAGAGACGAGAGCTGAGGAACGAATATGAAAAGCTGAGGGTACTGTCAGGAGTGAATTGAATTAGAAGTGACAGACAGGAGATCATTTATCAAAATGAGGAAAAGTGTCGGAGACAAAACGGAGCCTTTGGGAACAACAGCATTAATATGGAGAATATCAGACTTGAACCCATCCAATACAACTTGTATTGAAAGGCTCGAAAGGTGATTTCTAATCCCTTGAGGAAGGAACTCATCGACGGCAAAAGCACGCATTTTTGACAAGAGAGCCTGATGCCAGACTATGTCCAATCTCTGACAAGCGCAACGATCTTGCTTTCTCCCTATATTGTGCAAGGATTGCTTCCATTTTTCATTGAGATAAGCCATCAAATCAAACGCAGAATTAGTCTTCACAATCGCTGTTTCTTTGGGCTCAAGAGACAATAGTAATAAAGCCCTCTCTCGAAAGACTAAGCTCGCTTTATATAACAGCCTGATCATCCCGGTCCTACTTAAAAAAAAAACTTGGACGTTGGCAAAGGCGGATGAGGAAGTCCTTAGTTTTTTCGAGAGAAGTGTGTTGCGTGCCTGTTTTTTTGCTCCATCTGGAGGAGAAGATCAAACGGCGAACTATGGGCTGTACAGCGACATGCACCTGGTCAAGCGTTTACTGATACAACTCTTAAGACTGCTAGGCCATATAGCGTATGTACACCACGCATGCCCCACTGCACTGTTGCTACGGAAGATATTTCAAGATATTTCTTAAGCTGACGATTCATCAGCGTTTCCATGACCTTGGAAAATAGAGACGTAAGTGCTATGGTCCGCTAGAAGGTGTGTGATGATGGTTCGCCCTTTTTAAGGACTAGCTGGACAAATGCTGTGTTCCACTTACTGAGACCTACAGAGTGGGAAAAATTAAAGAGCTTACGCAGTGGTTCTGACAGCGTAGAAGAACGGGGGATACCATCCGGGCAAGTGGATTTGTGCACGTTGAGATCTTTAAGTACTCTTGCAACTGTGCGAGTGCAAAAATGGACTTGTCCCATGGAAAAATTTACGCTCTCGAGTACAGGCGCGGACAGAGTGCAATCTGGAAGCGTTGAGCTGGCTGCAAAATGTGGAGCTAACAGATTTGCTGTGTCCAAAGAGCTGACAGCTGGAATGTCATTGCAAATGAGCGTTGGAATTGAAGACGAGGCGGAATTCTTTACGTTTTTTACAAATGACCAAAAGTTGTTGCTGCTCTTGGGACAATGCAAAATTTTCGCCCCAATTTTTGATCGTAGGAGAATGAAACACGTCTTATTAATGCACTGCAATCATTTCGGGCCGTTTTGAATTTCGTCCGGTTTTCCTCAGAAGGGTTGGCTTTGAAAGTCCGGGAGCTTATGGTTTTTCTCTCAACCTGACCTGAGCCTCTGTTACGGCTATTTGGCGTAACTTCCAGGCTGACAATTACGCCTTCCCCAACTTGCAAAAGATATTTAATAATACCCGCTACTACGCACTAACATAGCAATTTATTAAGAAAACAAAGACTTTTATACAAACAAAAGATATCAATTCATAATTTGGTTTTGTTTTAAGAGTATTTAAGAGTATTTAGGGTACTTAGGGTAGTTTTTTTAAGGGTATTTTAAATTTTAAAATTTTTAAGCCCGTCTGGCATGTTCCAACGTTTCTTCGAATCTGCTTTCAATATTTCCCAACGCCCTAAAACATCCCTCCCATGGTGTTGGTCCTTTTTGTTATTTTTGGACGTGTTCAAATTGCGTTCTGGCAGCCTTGCCAACTCTCCCCCTGGTAATCTCAGCAGATGATGAGTTTCCAATTACATTTAGGACAGCGAATTCCAAAAATTCCATTTACTGTCAAAACAATCGCACTTCTCGTTTGCCCATCTTTTGAAAGTTTGACTTCCAAAATACGTCCCTTCGGCCAGCAATTTCTCGGACTATCTGGATCCACTATTAAAACGAACATCCTTCTTGAGCGGAGATGCGGCTTGAAACCATTTTGTTCGTCGCATGATAGTTGGGTGATATTCGCTCACCCAACGACGCCAGAAGTGTTGTGCGAATCGTTGAGACATCAGCCAATTCCTTCGCAGCACATATTTGTCCTTCTCCAGCGTGCTCCACGGTTTGGATCCATTGGATGACTCACTACTTTCTGAAGAACAGCTCTCATATGCGGAATGTTGTACCTTTGTCGCAACTCATTAATCACGTCTCATGGTTGCCGTGGTGGTATTTATTGTGATAGTGCCGCACTACTAGCAGAGTGATATGATGTTTCCTTGGAAGAATAATGGGCTGCCTCAATTCACCATAGCGTTCACCGTAGATGTCGATGCGGATGCTCTTGCGTAATATTTCGTCTTTGTCAAGGCTTAGGCTTGCGGAAAATAAAGGAGTCGATTTTTAAGTCCGCAATTTCCTCTGATTGGGCTTGTTTTAGAAGACAACGTTCCGCATGATGAAGTTCTTCTTGGTTGAAGGGATTAGTACTTCTCTTTTTCTTTGCAATAGTTGCTTTTAAATTTGCAACGTACCTCAAGACGAATGCAGCGCAGCGAAGCAGGCGATTCCAGTTGGAGAATCGTTGTGGCTGAAACACCCGAAGGCCAGTTTTCCGGAGGCGATCGTAGAAACGGCGGTCCACTAAGCCATGCGTTGAAGTTTGGTACCATTTGCCACTTAGTGGCCTTATCGGCCACGTTGTTTTTGGTGGAAATCCAATGCCAGTCTCTTGTGCTAGTGGTGCCTAATATCTCGCTTATTCGAATAGCAACAAATTGACGATACTTGCGGTGATCAGATCGTAACCAAATCAACACAGTCTTTAAATTGGACCATAAAAACTGTTGCTGGAACGTAATGGAGTTAGACTCTTTTATTGTTTTTGCCAAGCAGGACCCTAGGAGTGCAGCCTGCAGTTCCAAACATGGTATGAAAAGATGTTAAAGTGGAGCCGCTTTTGTTTTTGCGACGCCGAGAGAAAAGTTGAGCTGCTCATTCCAAATGCATCTCATGTAGGCAACAGCCGCATATCCGTCCTCACTGGCATCTACGAAGACATGTAGTTGAATTTCTGAATTTCCACCAAGAATTCTGTCCATATAACAGCGCCGAATATTCACTTGCTCCAGCTGTGGAAGAAACGAAGTCCAATAGAGCCATTTTTCTTGTTGCTGATCTCTTATTTCTTCGTACTTTGGCATACATTAACTAGTTGGCCAACAGTCCTAATAATAATAATAATTGTTGGCGCTACAGTCCAAAGGGGGACCAGGGCCTAGCTTGCTCATCAACTACTCGTGTTGTGGGCGCTACTGTTCTGTCACGAGTAGAAGGGACCTACAGTTTTTTGCCGACTCCGAACGGTGAAATTTGAGAAGCTTTCTTAGACAGTTATTACTCTTTGAGTGTTATCAGCAGCTCAAAAGAGGTGGTGCCATGAAAAATTCGAAAAATTGGTGTTGAGCTGGGAGTCGAACCTAAGTCCTTCGGCGTGTGAGCGTCGCACTCTACCCACTACGCCACGGCGACCACCCAACAGTTCTTAAGGATCGAAAATTCGCATTAGCGCACTTGAAACCTCACGCTTTGTTTGGACTTATTCGTTGGTAAGAATTGGTAGATTTTAAAATCTGGAATCAAGCTTAAATGTGAAGCAATCAGCTATAGTGGGCCACCATATGCCAAGGACTTTCTCTGTGGGTAGCTCTGAGTGCAGTTCTATTTTAAATTCTTCTTTGTTTTCTGGATTTTTTGCGGCTGCAACCATTTTTGAGTTTGAAATCTAATTTCGTATTTAGAATTCGCCCTGTTGGTGAATAAATGTTATCTCCTTGGCAAGTTTTATCGCCTCTGGCTCGCTGGCAACGCTATCCATCAGGTCATCAATATAGTGGTTTTCACTCATTGACCGGTCGGCCCGGGGATAATCACGTTCAAACTTTTCGGCATTTTCGTTTTTTACGAATTGCGCACAAGATAGTGAACAATTTGCACCAAACGTCATGACCGTCATTACGTACTCTTTAATTTGGTCGTCTGAGTTGAACCACAAGAAAAGTTGATAATGTTGATCATCTTAACGAATCTGTACCTGATTGAACATCTCCTCGATGTTAGAGAAGACTACGAACTTTCTCTCTCTCTGAATTTGCAAAACACTAATATTAATGATGTTAATAAGTCAGGGCCTTTTAGGAGAAATGAGTTCAGATACAGCAGCATCCCAAACTTCCTTACCGGGAAGACGGGAAGGTACCAAGAGTGTGATCGTCTCTCAGCGATTTCTCAGATATCAATCTATCAACGACGCGAAGGTACCAAGAGTGCGATCGTCTCTCAGCGATTTCTCAGATGTCAATCTATCTCATGCCAACTCCACATCATGTTCCAGTTTCTTTTTGATACATATCAGACGTCTTCGTCCATTTCGCAACTGTTAGGCATGTGCATATTGTCATATTTCCAGAGAAGCGCCACCTCGAAATGTCCGTTTTTACGCTTAGTGTGCTTTTTTAGCAACTCATCTCTACCATGAACGGTCCACGCTAAGCGATTCTTGGTTGCAACTAACTCTTCTGTCTTTCCTTCTTTACATTTAAGAGGTAGGCCGAGCTTCCAGTTGTTCAGTCCGATAAGTAGACGTGGGGCTGCATTGACGTAGGATTCTATGGGCAGATTCCGGAACTGCGCATATCGTTTTTGAAGCTTCTCAACATCTAGGGTTTGCAGTGGCAGTTGAAGACCCCTCACCCAATGCACGTCAGAGAGTGCGTAGCGTTCATGCTCTTTGAATCGCTTTCGTATCTATTTGTGTTTGCAGCCCATTTAACGCACAATGGATTTGATTTACCTTTGATGTTCAGTTGGTCAGCGATTTCTTCCATCAATGTAAGAGGCGAGCCATCATTTAAGAATGCGTACGTTTTCACTTGAACTTGACTGCCGTCCAAGATAACTGGAACTGTTCTGTACATTACAATTTAGTATTTTGGAGTTGAGCGTTACTGGGTTGCGCTATATGCTGATTGTTTTCTCTTGAGACCTTAGCAGGTTCCTTTACATTATGCAGCAGCTTAGGATTTTTTGTAAGTATAATAATCAATTCCGCATGATACATCTAATTTACATCGCAAATTTTTATCTCGCTTGAGACAACGCCGGCAAAGTCCTAGCTTGCTCAAACTGTTCCACCTCGCAGAATGATCAAGACGTGCATTTCCCATTAGGGACCAAACACTTACAATGCGATGTTTTATTTTGGTGTGAACATTGATTGGCACTAACCGACATGTTGGAGATTGTAAAGATATCCCCTTTCTTTTCTAGGACGTCCTGTTGTCGTCTACACTTTGGTCTTCTTTGAAGTTGTTGAATTCCATTGCGTTGCTTTGTTGGTTCGTAAGTAGCTGGTGATAAACAATTGCCTCTCCTCAGGATTTCCGCTAAATGTTCGCACAACTTTTACAAGTTATTGTCGCGTGATCATCTGAGCTGGAGTTACGAATACCTATTGTTCATGTTCCGGATCATATTCTGGAAGTGAAGGAGGGAAGAATGCATCAGAAATAATGTACATATTTTTCCAATTTGTCCTGTAGATGCTGCTCTAGCCTCCGGTAGTAGTCGATGATGAAAGTGTTTGACATATGTACGTTGGTGGGTTTATTAGACTCTGGTACTGAAGTTTTTGGAATCACTGGAATCAGTTCAGTTGTCTTTATTGAGACTTTAAATATTTGTATAAATTTGAATATGAGTTTGCTTCTATGCAACCGACTGCAGATATATGTTGGGTTGAGACCATTTAGTAAAGAATTTATAATATTTTTCTTTAAGCTAATTTAAAATTACATAGTTAAAACATGTATCTTTTTTTCAAAATTATGTGCTTGCTCCCGGCAAAAGTTACATACAAATTGGATCTTCTAGGCTCTCGAATACAGGCGCTGGAAGCGTTGAGCTGGCTGCAAAATGTGAAGCTAACAGATTTGCTCTGTCCAAAGAGCTAACAGCTGGAATGTCATTGCAAATGAATCGAGGCGAAATTTTTTACGTTTTTTACGAATGACCAAAAGTTTTTGCTACCCTTGGGACATTGCAGAACTTTTTGATTTAACTTTTAATCATATGAGAATTTAACACGTCTTATTAAAGCTTTGCAATCATTTCGGACCCTCTTGAATTTATTTCGGTTCTCCTCAGAAGGGTTGGCTATGAAAGTCCAGAAGCTTATTTCTCTCAACCTGATAGCCTCTTTGCAGCTCGAGTCATACCACGCGTTTGTCTTCGGTTAAGTACTCTTCACTCTGTGAGGAATGAAGGATTTCATAATTGACAAAAAAAAGCTGCTCTAAGAAGAGTATCTCCTTGATTCCCTTATCGATGATCAATATACAGTTCCAAATGGAAATCAAAACCCCTTAAGGAAGGAGATGGCCAACTAAACAGCTGATTTCCCCTATGGAATCTATCACTGTAGTAAAAATGCCAATTTCTGAAAGTAATTTATGAAACATCCCCCTCCAAAATTTGCAAGATGGAGGCCAATTCGGCTAAATTTTGCTTTCAATAGCAGAAACCATTAAGGAAGGAGATGGTCAACTGAACAGCTGATCAAGCAGCTGATTTTTCCTATATACATCGGCCGTGTGACTGTTATTTACGTGTTCTTGTAGAAAATACCCTAATTTCTGAAAGTTAATTACGTAACATCGAACATTGTCTCATTTTACTCACACATCTATACGTTTCCTCTCCAAAATTCGGAAGATGACGGCTAATACGTCAAATTTTTTGCCTTCAATAGTGTCAAACACTCGTAAACTGTCAACTGTTCGTGAATTCATCAGCCATTTTGTGTACATTCAACACAACGCGTTCGGAAAATCTACTGCAAATTGTTTACGGAGTAACCGAAACTTTAAGTAGGATCTATTTCTAATAAATGGATAATTTGGTAGGATTTATATATATAATAACTTATGAAATATGCAGAAAAACAGCAGAGTAAAGCGTGCTAAAAAGCCGCAAATTTGGAAAAGACTTATTATCAATTGATTAAGAGTATTATTATTAAAATAAATATTTTGTGTTGCATATTATTATTACAAAATGTTTTTTATTGTCCAAATGACATCAATTCAATATAAAAGGTGTTGTTATCAATAAAAATAATGAAACCTAATCCACAACAAATAATAAACATGTTTCGTGCAATCAAAATAAAAACAATAATAATAAGACGAATATACCAGGTATACCGGTATGAAATTAGTGTATTTTTTTTTTTTAAATAAAACACTAATTATTTATGGGAAAGTTGGTGTTGTTCGTCTTTTAAAGCAAACCAATCAGACACCCGATTTTCGACCTCCTCGTAGGAATCAAAGTGCTGCTCAGTTAATGTGTGTCCCATCGATGAAAACAAATGGTAGTCGGAAAAAGCCAAGTCTGGTGAATACGGCGGGTGGGGTAGCTGCTCCCAGCCAAGTGTTTGATTGACTCCGGTTTTGCTTTGTGTGCAGGTGCATTGTCATGGCCCATTTTGGTCATTTCTCGATCGTGGTACAGCACACCTTTCTGGTCCCACCAAACACACAGCATTGTCTTCTTGCCGAATCGATCTGGTTTTGCAGTCGATGTTGATGGTTGTCGCAGATTAACCCATGATTTTTTCCGTTTGTGATACTTAAAATAAATCCATTTTTCATCACTAGTAACAATCCGATACAAAACCGATTTTCTTTCGCGTCTTTGAAGCAAAATTTCACAAGTGTTTTTTCGGTTCCATCTGTCTTTCATTCAATTCATGTGGCACCCATTTTCCACACTTTTGGATCTTTCCCATAGCTTTTATACGGTCAGAAATTGTTTGTTGTGTAACATTTAACATTGCTGCCATTTGCTTTTGACTCAAAGTGTCATCTCCATCCAATATCGTTTGCAATTCGGCGTCTTCAAACTTTTTTGGTGGTCTTCCACGTTCTTCATTTCATTTTCATTTCTCACATCAAAATCATTATTTCTGAACCGCTGAAACCATCTTTTGCATGTTGCTTCATTTAGAGCATGATCACCATATGCCTCGACAAGCATTCGATGCGACTCTGCAGTACTTTTGTTTAAATGAAAACAAAAAATTCTGGTGCAAATTTCGACATTTTTAAAACGATGAAAAAATATGATGTTGTCTGTTCAATGACTTGATGTATACGAAATATTTTTCACAGATGTCATAGCAAACAAATAAAAACAAAATAAGGGCTTGCTCAACAACAAATGTTCCCTATCGAGACATTTGTATCTTGGCGCTCACTTCATATACGTATACCTGGTATTTTGCGAAACATTTTTGTATAATTTAACTCAGAACGAAGATATATGACATTCGTTATACATTAAATATACTTAAAACAATTAAGTTGGTTCGCAATGAGAACGTTTTTACAAATTTAAGATACCTTTTGAGTACTATTTCAATAAGAACAACAATAATATCAGAGACACAATTTATTAACAACAGTTATAAAATTGATAAATTTATTAATACCGAGTTATAGAACTTAAAATAAATAGCTGTTGTTCAGTGTTTTGTAATGTTTATTAATTCATAAATACGATTTAGTAGTTTATATCCTCATTTTGTTCTAGAATTAATCATAAAGTTTTAAGGATATTGTTTTCTCTGATGCAACTACTGCCTTACAACATAATTTCTGAACGCGGCTATCGGCAACAATTACTTTGTGTTGGAAAAAACTATACCTTCTCTCTTTAAATTTTTTGTTTTATATGCCCTCTCCTTCTAACAGTTTTAAGAGTGAGGAGATCCACCGCCTAGGCAGTTCAAACGTATTCTCAATTAAAAACAAAAACATCCTGTCTGTGAATCAGCTGTTCAGCAGGGGAAATCAAAATGAATTCTAAGGCGGGCGACGAGGGAGTTGACTGTCTCCCTATTGGTTTCTGTTCAATAGCGCTAAGCACTCGTAATTTGCCCACTGTTCGTGAATTCGTCGGGCTTTTTGTGTACATTCACCACAACGCGTTCAGAAAATCTACTGCAAATTGTTTCCGCAAGTTAGTGTAATCGAACGTTTTTATAGGACTTTTTTCTAATAAATGGATATTTTGGTAGCACTTAAATTTATAATAACTTATGAAATATGTAGAAAAACAAAAGAGAAACGCATGCTCAAAAGTCGCACTTTTGGAAAAGAATTCTTACCAATTGATATTCCGAGTTACATTCATATAATATATTTTTTACTATATATTCGACAGGATAAAAAACAAAATATTATTTTTATTGTTCTACTGACGCCCATTTACTATGAAAGAATTTTTAATTAATAAAAATAAAGAGAACCTAACAAAATACAACTATTTAACAAGTTTCGTGCAATCAGTATTAAAACGAATTTTGCGAAACATTTTTGTCAAATTTTAGCACAAAACGAAGATGTGCGGCAGTTGTAATAAATTATAAAATAATTAAGACCATTAAGTTGGTTCGAAGTAAGAACATTTATACAAATTTATGAAACACTTTAAGTATTGTAAATTTCAGGAAATAAGTATACAAAAATTATCAGACATAATATTTATTAACAACAGTTATCAAAATGATATAAATTATACAAGTTTAATATCAGTAGCAGTTATTTAGCGTTTTGTAATATTTATTAGTTCAGAACTACTATTTAGTGCATTATTGCGTTCAAAATAAATTTATGTCCTCGTTTTGTGTTTGACTCCATCATAAGGTTTTAAAGCTATTGCTTTTCTGATGCAACTACTGTCTTATAAACGAAAAAAAAAACCAAATTGCTACACAAAATATTCTAACTATAAACATTAGCATGTCTTTTTTTCAAGAGGCTTATAACTTTAAGCTGTCAATAATTTTTCAGGCCATTTTGCAGCTGTTAACAAGTTTAGAACGATGCCTGCATAACCCTTCTAAATTGTAGAAATTGAATTATAAATCAGGGTTCTGAATGGATTGCTATCGCTCGAATTGTAAATAGCTATGAACAGTTTTATGGTAAAGTAGATACATCAGTAAACAAAACTGCCATATTTGGAATGAATTTTTGAGCAAGAAACACTGCACTGCGGTGCGAGTAGGTTCAGGTTCTGTGAATACCTCCTTTGAACCTTGCTTAGCAAGCTCATCGTCAATCTCATTTCCTATGGTCCCGTGGCTTCCCGTGACCAGACAAGTTTAATCGAATTTAGTCTGCCGACAAAATTAAGGGAAGACTTGCATTCCTGTACTTTCTTTGAAGTTGAGTAAGGCCTTAGGCACAGCTTGACTGTCGCTTTACACACAGATAACATATCACTAAATAATAAACATAGGGGATGCCACTAACAAAAACATTAATATTAATTTAATAATTTTAGTTGTTGGGGCTCACTAACAGTCCCGGGACTTATAGAGGGAGCTGTTACTGTTACTTCGGCCCTTCCACGTGTTCCATGGCCCTTTGGATGCATGCGTTTCTAAGTGGAAGACCGACGCGAAACTTTTCATTGTCTAGTCCGTTGAATCGGACTACATTCCCTTCCCGGCTTAGTGTCTGGCCAGAGCAGGTCCTGGATATAGGCAAAGTCGACTTTATATGGGTTTTTTGTTTTTTTAGTTATATCCATGACAGAGTAACACTACTTTCCCTAAATGTTACCTCTTAGTAGATGTTTTCTAAGCGACTACGGACCATCATAATTCAAATACGATGCAAAAATCATGTTTTGAAATTCTAATCGTGGCAAAGCTAAAATCAAATTCGTTGCAAAGATCATCAAATGTGTTTGTACACCTTGTAATAGGTTAATATAATTGGTTATAATATTTGGTTCTATGCCTTTTGTTAAAAAATAAGTTTCTCACCCGTAGAAATCTTTGGGGAGCATATATATTTATGAGAAAAAGTAATTCCGGTGAATTTAACTGATAATCAATAATATCACGAATAAACATGGCTAACTTTGCCTTACGCCTGAAACTTAAGGTTTGAAAGTCAATTGTTCTGCATATTTCAACATAATTAGGAAGATCTTCAAAGGAATACAACTTTCGGAAAGCATATCTCGTGAAATTCTTTTGAACTCGTTCGAGTCTAAGTTCTTGATTATCGTAAGGTGAGTCCCAGACAATGGATGCATATTCCAAGTAGGGTCTTACTAACGAAACAAAGATGGTCTTTAAACTGGATATGTCGCTGGGCCTGTAATTAAGTTTAAGATTTTTCAATTCGTATATTAGATCGGCATTCGATAGTTGCAACGTACATATGTCCAGAATTTCAGGTGTATTTGAGTAATAGTTCGTCGTTAAATGGTGCTCAGTTTCAATATAAACCGACTCAAAAAAGTCGGCAAATAAATCACAAGTTCCATTTAAGTTATTTGAAATTACGTTTCCAAGTTCCATTGATTTAGGCAAGCCTAAATAATTTCTCTTAGAATTAACGTACTTCTAAAATGCTGAACTATCGCTCTTCACTGAAGATTCTACGGACAAGATATATTGCCTGTATAGATATCTATTCAAGAACACATACTCTTTCCTAAGTTACAAAAACCTTTCACGGTTAGATGTCGATTTGTTTGAAACAAAGATAGAATATGCTTTCCTTTTGACGTTTCTTAAATTAACCAACTGCTTATATGCCCATGGAGTTCTGAACCGAAAATTCCGACGCGTTTTTGGAACAAATAACTCTATACCCGAATTCAATTTATTCATAAGCCTATCATAATTACCTTTCAAATCTGGAGAATTTAAGATGGCATCCCAGTTGACATTTTTCAAATAATCTATCAGAGTAACGAAGTTGGTTTTACGAAAATTGAAATTTAAATTGGCAATATTACTATTATTGTCACTACCGTAGTTAAAGAATTCGATTCCCAACAACAACGCTTTGAGATGTATTTTATTGGAATCAATTAGATCCAATGCTTCCACTTATGTAAAGTTAATGTCGTTATTCTTCTTCGTCTTCTGTACAGCCCATACAGTTTGTGGTTGAATCTTCTCCTCCAGATGCCATCAACGCAAACAGGACCAAAAATCGCATGAAGAACTTTTTCTCTCGAAAAGACTAAGAGCTTTCTCATCCTAGACGTCGATATCCTGCGTTCTTCTTCGATGACAGCATATACTTCGTTTTGCCCTCGTTTACCACCGTCCCACTTTAGTCGCTTTCGCTTCAATGCTAGCAAACGCCTCATTGACGGCTCACTGAGTTCGGCCGATCACGTCAATGTCATCCGCATAAGCTAGCAGTTGAACGGACTTGTGGAAGATCGTGCCTCTGATGTTAACTTGTGAGTTCTGCACGATCCCCTCAAGGATGATGTTAAAGAAGTCGCATGACAGCGCGTCGCCTTGTCTAAAACCTTTTTTTTACATCTAAGGTCTCGGTGAGTTCGCCACCGGCCTTGACGGAGCAGCGAGAGTTCTCCATTGTACTCCTACACAATCTGAAGAGTTTGGTAGGGATGCCAAAACTAGACATGGCACTGTATAGATCTTCTCTATGCACGCTGTCATACGCGGCCTTGAAATCGACAAATAGATGGTGGGTGTCGATTTGTACTTCTTGGGACTTCTCCAAGATCTGCCACAGGGTGAAGATCTGGTCGATTGTGGACTTCCCTGTTCTGAAACCACACTGATAAGGACCTATCAGGTTGTTGACGAACCGTTTCAGGCGCTCACACAATACGGCAGAGAAAATCTTATACGCGATGTTAAAGAGACTGATCCCTCGGTAGTTGGCGCAGTCGAAGGGGTCTCCTTTCTTGTGGACCGGACAAACGATCCTGAGATTCCACTCGTCGGGCATGCTTTCCACCGACCATATCTCACAGATGAGCTGGTGCATGCACCCAACCAGCTCATCCCCAGCCGCTTTGAACAGCTCTGCGGATAGCCCGCCTGCGTCAGCAGCTTTGTTCGACTTCAGTCTCGATATTGCTACCTTGACCTCGTCGAAGTCGGGGGGACGGAATTCTTGTCCATCGTGGTCCAAATTGAGTGAAACATTCTGCCTAACAGCGGAATTTGCGTCGTCATCGCCGTTTTGGAGTCTGCAGAAATGATCCTTCCAGATTCTCAGCACCGACTACGACTCTACCACCAGTTGTCCATTTTGGCGGCCTCTTTGATGGCTTCTTGACAACGTTTCCACTTGTCTTCTATTGATTTGGCAGGCAGCGTCGAACTTTGAGACAGTTTCAGGGAGAATCGATCGAAAAAGGCTCTAGCGATCGGCTGCGATTGTAGCTTTCCAACATCAAACCGTCTTGGCCTGTCTCGATTCCGTTGCTCTCTCGATTTCCGGGTTCTTACCTTGGCTACAACAAGGTGATGGTCCGAGTCGATGTTTGCACCTCGGAACGTTCGGACATCGAGAACACTGGAGGAGTGTCTGACGTCGATCGCAACATGATCAATCTGGTTGACGGTTGATTGATCAGGTGATCGCCAGGTACCTTTATGAATGTTGAGGTGTGGGAACCGCGTGCTGGCCAAAGAGAGATCTCGCCCCGAGGCGAAGTCAGCTAGCCTGAGTCCGTTTCCGGAGGTGGTGGCGTGCAGGATGTGTCTTCCGATGACTTTAGCAAAGACTTTTTCTCTTCCCAGCTGAGCGTTGAAATTTCCTAGAACGATCTTGGTGTCGTAGCTCGGGCATCGATCATATGTCCTTTCTAGGAGGTGATAGAAGTCCTCTTTACTGCTGTTATCTTTTTCCTCTGTCGGGGCGTGGGCGCATATAAGGCTTATATTCCCGAATTTAGCCTTGATGCGGATTGTTATGAGGCGTTCGTTTATGTATTGGAAGCTTCAGACTTTTTGCCTAAGTCTGCCTCGAACAATAAAACTGCATCCAAATAAGCGTTTCCCTCTCCCCCTGTAGCAGTCGCCGTGGTAAATGTCGCAGTTCCTCACTCTTCTCTTGCCCGGCCCATCCCACCGCATTTCCTGAATCGCGGTAACGTCTGCTTTACAGCAGTCCAGGGCCTCCGCAAGTTCATCGGCTGCACATGGTCTGTTTAGGGACCTCACATTCCACGTGCATATCCGTAAAGCATTATCCTTTTTTCGTTTGCGTGGGTCGTCAACAGTGTATCCATCCATATCCGAGGCATTCGGTTGGTTCGTAATTAGTATTTTTTATGAAGCCGGACAGTTAACCCAACGCACACCCCTAACCTGGAGGACCAGACCCTTTTTGATACCTCTTGGGCGGAGGTCGCACTCATAGTTTTAGCAGGTTGAGTTCGGGTGAACAACAACCAGTACCCGGTGGCTACCAACGTGGAGGTAGAATAAGCACAATTGGTGTGTGGAAGACAGTTACAACAGCTGGGCATCGCCAGGTTGATACCAATCAGTGCCTACCCTGTTCCCACATCACCCAGCCACAATGTCGTTATTAAGATATATTAAATCTAATATTCTATTCAAACTATTTTTAATACTATTTACTTGAAATAATCCCAACGATAAAAGTCCATCGATTAGCAAATGGTCCCATTTATGAGTAACATTGAATGGGATTGAATTCGCATCACCATCCATATTCCTCCAAGTAGCATCACCAATATTGAAGTTTCCCACTACGCACTGTATTTGGGAGGCTTCAAGACGAGTAATCACACTACTAATGTTATCAATGTGTTTTTGATACACATTGGTAACACTTTTTTGGTGGAACATAGTAGACAAGAATAAGCATTTGATAACGGATGTCTGTAACAAAATCTACGCACACACACAATTGCTCCACATCAGTTGTCGAGTGCATCAACGCAATTTGCCGGCTGAGAAGGCGAGATGAGACAGCTTTTATGAATCCCCCACCCATCTCCTTAATCGATTTGCATCGATCATTCCGGTAAACTACATAAGACGCGTCGAAAATTTTAGCAGAGCAAATGTCTGGGTTCAACCATGTCTCTGTTAAAATACCAACATCATATTGATGTTCCGAGAGCGAAATATAAACATCATTCCACCAATATTCTGATAAAACAGAGACATGGTTTCGACAGAGGTGCATTGCCCTCGCAGCAAATCATTGTTTATGTTTTCGCTGTGGCGGGCAATGCAACTCCATTTTTTGTAAATGAAATTCTTAATTCTAATTCCCGATGGCCAGTTCGATGGCACTCCTTTCTGGCACTGATATTTTATAATTGACAAATCTTAATTTGGTTAAGTCCGCGGTTGAGCTAACCAATTTAATACAAGTAATTTCGTGGTCGGAAATGTTCATGTTTCCCACTTTTCGTGGGTAATTCCATACATTTGATGTGAAATTTTCTGCAGCAAAAACCGACAAAATGCCAGTATTGCACTCTCCACAATTATTTACCATTTTTGATATTTTTAAGTTAATTTGAATAATTATAAACGATATTGGAAGTTAAACAAACGAACGGACGATGTTCAACGCTTGATAGTTCAGTGACAACTGGTGGTGTCTCCGCATCAGACAGCGGTTCCATAATACTAGTGTCTAAGGAGATGTAGTGCGCGAGGTCATCAAAGCTCCAGTGCAAGTTGAACAAAAGGCCGTTTCTCAATCGGTAGATGGCTGTGATTGTGCATCTCATAATGTTGGATGCCAAGGGAACGGAGGAATAACAGTGCAACCAGAGCAGAGCTGGGAGTGCTGTGTAGCTTAGACAGATTGTTCTTTGAAGCTTGTTGAAAGCAGCAGTCACATACTTGTGCGCAAATTCCATCAAACGCCTGATGCATGGGAAAGAAGATAACTTTTCATTACAGTATAGATCCATACAGATCTTTTTGGTAACACTGTTAAAAGATTGACAGCGCTTTGAAAGTTTTCGTCTCAATGTGGTTTTCCAAAGAAGTATTATTTTTACCAAGGAAAACACCTAGATACTTAGCCGACACCTTTAAGTACTAGTTGTGTCATACAAGTCAGGCTCCCCTGCCTCCTGAAGAGAACAATTTAGGTTTTTAAGAGATTTAACTGAAAGCTCTTTCTTAGTACACCAGTCATCAATCAAGTCTAGAGGCAACCTTCGTCACCAGACCTGTGCGGCTATATCATTCATCCATATAGGTGTTAGATCCATTCCAAACAACAAGTAAAAAGCCATTTGTAGGCAGCCGGTGCTTAATTTCAACATTACATGTTGGTGACAATTCCGCTTAAAGTTTTGTTTGTTAGCATTAGTTGTATCAACAACAAAAATGACTCTTCTACGCCGTGTTCTCTATTCGCGTTACAAATGACATAATAAATCGCATTGTTAGAATCACCCACTATGTCAATGAATATATCAAGCGCGTATTCTTTCCTCCAACGTTTACCTTCAATTCTGGCAATGGGATTTTGAAGCGCAGTCTCGCAAGTATTTTGCATCAAAGAAAGAGAGAGAAAATCATTTTCCCGCATATGTAGTTCGACCACCTAAGTGTTATAGGCCTGAAGTTTTCGGCGAGGGAACAGTCCCTTTTAACAAATGTTGTAATAAAGGCTACCCTATCTGTGCAGCATGAGTTCGGAATGAACACCAGCGCCCACTGCCCAGTGCCCTTTTGCAGAAGAGCGGTGTATGTCACATCGGTACCAGGTGACTTGAAACCATTACAAGACACAATTGCGTAGTTGCGTACCAAAAGCTATGATACATAACGTCTGGTACCGTCTGGTATTCTGAGTGTGTCCAGCCTGCCTGCTTTAGAACTTTCGCCAATCTGTAGGTTTCATAGGGTGTTTTTCGATATCTCCATAAAAATCTCCGTAAGACTAGTTTACACAACTGTTGTTCAAAGATCAACTAAATTAAGTTACGAGTTTTTTTTTCATTTTCATTATTTCTTTAAAACTAAAAACAAAAAAAAAAAAAACTTAAAAACTGAATGTTTTTACTGAAAATTTTATATCTAAAGCTGTAGCTAAAACTAAACTTAAAACTATAAATATAACTTAATCTAAAATTAAACCATAGCGGGAAAGATGACATCTCGGCTGTTTTTAAATTAAGCTTATACTCGACATTGTGCAAACTTAGCAAACTGTAAAGCTGCTCCCCCCTGTTTCCCCAATATTCATTTAAGTCCTCAGCCAAAATGTAATAGTTTTCTTTCTACTCAAGCATAAGGCAACTAAAGAGTGTGTCGACCTCTGAGACAGTCTGGTGTGAGGGGATCCGCGGGCATAGATTGACAATACGTACAATTTTTTTCCGCTGTGAAGAGAGATGCAAGCTATGCAGGTCTCTTACCCTTGAAGTCGTCGTTCTTCGCTACTGTACACTACTTCACGTTTTATATTATTTTCAACGAAGATCGTGACATCGCTCCTAGATTTTTGGCCATTTTGTTTCTTTCAGTTGACTTAGTTTCGTTAACGACGAGAAAGTCTGGGCTCTGGTTTTCCAACAATCTGAAAAGCTCCAGTATTCGCTCTTTTCCTACTAGTGAATTAACGTTTAGTGGATTCTGGATATTGTAAGCAGTCCCAATAGGCGTACCCATTAAGATTGAAGACTTGCTTGATCCTGCAGGAGTCCCAAAATCTGGCCAACCTGCTGAACTAGCCGAATCATACGCATTTCCATGATGACTTTCAATTTGTTCGATGGGCCGAGATATGAAATTGCAGACTGTGGCATTGTTATGGGTTTTTGCTGATTTGCTGCATATTGGCGGGTATGGCTCCCCGAATGTGTGTTTTACTGAGAACTGCTACACCAGGGCCGCCTTATTTTTCCCTCCTGGATACAAAAACAAAGAGCAAATTTAATTGATTCTTATTTTTGAAATGTATTTTTTATTTTTTATTTTTTCTAAGTCCCTAAGTGTAGCTTTAAAAATACCATTACAAGACACAATTGCGTAGTTGCGTACCAAAAGCTATGATACATAACGTCTGGTACCGTCTGGTATTCTGAGTGTGTCCAGCCTGCCTGCTTTAGAACTTTCGCCAATCTGTAGGTTTCATAGGGTGTTTTTCGGTATCTCCATAAAAATCTCCGTAAGACTAGTTTACACAACTGTTGTTCAAAGATCAACTAAATTAAGTTACGAGTTTTTTTTTTCATTTTCATTATTTCTTTAAAACTAAAAACAAAAAAAAAAAAAACTTAAAAACTGAATGTTTTTACTGAAAATTTTATATCTAAAGCTGTAGCTAAAACTAAACTTAAAACTATAAATATAACTTAATCTAAAATTAAACCATAGCGGGAAAGATGACATCTCGGCTGTTTTTAAATTAAGCTTATACTCGACATTGTGCAAACTTAGCAAACTGTAAAGCTGCTCCCCCCTGTTTCCCCAATATTCATTTAAGTCCTCAGCCAAAATGTAATAGTTTTCTTTCTACTCAAGCATAAGGCAACTAAAGAGTGTGTCGACCTCTGAGACAGTCTGGTGTGAGGGGATCCGCGGGCATAGATTGACAATACGTACAATTTTTTTCCGCTGTGAAGAGAGATGCAAGCTATGCAGGTCTCTTACCCTTGAAGTCGTCGTTCTTCGCTACTGTACACTACTTCACGTTTTATATTATTTTCAACGAAGATCGTGACATCGCCTCCTAGATTTTTGGCCATTTTGTTTCTTTCAGTTGACTTAGTTTCGTTAACGACGAGAAAGTCTGGGCTCTGGTTTTCCAACAATCTGAAAAGCTCCAGTATTCGCTCTTTTCCTACTAGTGAATTAACGTTTAGTGGATTCTGGATATTGTAAGCAGTCCCAATAGGCGTACCCATTAAGATTGAAGATTTGCTTGATCCTGCAGGAGTCCCAAAATCTGGCCAACCTGCTGAACTAGCCGAATCATACGCATTTCCATGATGACTTTCAATTTGTTCGATGGGCCGAGATATGAAATTGCAGACTGTGGCATTGTTATGGGTTTTTGCTGATTTGCTGCATATTGGCGGGTATGGCTCCCCGAATGTGTGTTTTACTGAGAACTGCTACACCAGGGCCGCCTTATTTTTCCCTCCTGGATACAAAAACAAAGAGCAAATTTAATTGATTCTTATTTTTGAAATGTATTTTTTATTTTTTATTTTTTCTAAGTCCCTAAGTGTAGCTTTAAAAATACTTAAGCTAGTTATATAATTTATAATTACTTAAAAACGATCTTACTGCCCTTATGCCGGCACTCTAAGTTTATATAATATATTCTTATATTTACTAGAATTTCGGTATACATTCATGTCTTTTTTCAATTTACTTTTTTCGTGCAAATTTAAAACTAAGAAAAGATTTACAAAAAACTTAAAAATCTAATTTATTCTTTTCTAAAACTAACTTAATATTAAATACTAAAACTAAGTGCCTTACACTAGGCAAACTTAATTACAACAATTTTTTATTTTAACGTACTAAGCTATCCTACCTATTAACCTATCTTACCTAATCTTACCTAATGTAAATTGGCCGTAGGGGACCAGAAATCAGCTTTTTAAGTTGACAGCAGCTGGGCACTTGATGCGGGTTTAGCCACCAATAGAAATGCCTATCCCTTGTTACCGTTGGATTCCCGATTGGTTTCGAACGACAGAGCGTCAAGCCTCTCAATGGAGTATGGCCGTGAAAAAGATGGAAATAGGGCGCCACGTCGTTACTTTTCCGCTCGACACGGTCCGTACTTCTAGAGACTGCGACTAAGGGCAAGGATCCAATTTTCCGCAGACACAAAAAATGTCTAAAATGAACAAAAAGAAGACAGAGGAAAGTATGGATGAAACAACATTAACTCAAAATTACAATTGCACTCTTATAAAATTCTTGTAAATAGATTACTATTTAAAAAAATATACCTTTAAAATTAAACGAAATAAAAAAAAACAAAATAAATCCAAGTATATACAATATATATATATAAAAAATAATTATATGATAAAAAAAAAATCAAACAGAATTCAAGTAGGTGAGAAAAAATAACGAACACAACACTATTGTTGTGAATGATCACAACAACTACATAAAATTAAAGAAAAAGTAAAGAAAAATTCTTCCCTGGATTGGGTTACCTGCCGTCTTCCTGCCTTCGTCTGGAAAGTCCTGATGATTGCTTCTCGTTCTTTTCAGATGACTTAGATGGACTCAGATTGTTTTACTGAGAGAGGAGGATGTATAAGATTCACCTGGTTTGAGTTCACTCATACACTCTTTTATTTTTTTTCATTTTTTGAAAGAAATAGGGCAAGGGGGTGTACCGTGAAAATCACGTTGTTTTTCTTTTTTTCCTTGATTAAGATAGCACCACTCAGGACAACTGCCGTATTTTTGTTCAAGTTATTTTCGTGTTTTCGTTTCCTGTTTTATTATTTTGGTTGGTGGAGGTAAGTTCTCGCTATCGCACTACTAAACAGGAAATTCTTTTGTGGATACTAACACTAGCTTTATTTAATTAGATTTTGTTTTTTTTCTTCACTAGTCGCCCGACGTGCGTTTTTTCCTCAATTTTGCTGTTTTTGTTTTTACTACTGTCCCGTATTCCCGAATCGCCCACCCAAGACCCTCCGGTTTCTATTCTCGTCCCCTTATATCTGTCGCGAATTGGGATGGATGTACTAAACCAAAGATTACCCAGACTTACGGTTCCTACATGGCTCTCATAGAGCAGCCGCTTGTCCACTATCCGTCTTACGACGTGGTAGAGAGGTCCCTCTCCATCTCGGACCAAGCCAAATCGGTCCAGATACAAGAACGCTTCCGGCTCCCAGAATGAATCCACTTCGGCGAGCACTCTCATGATATGCGTCGTTTGGGTAGCAAGTTCCGAATATCAGCTAGTTTTCCGAGGTCATTCCGTGCAGCATATCTCCGAATCAAATTAATAATAAAATTATTGATTTTCAATTCCAGTCGTCGTAGAATTGCTGCAAGAGGATATTAAAGGCCTCAATCCTCAGCGCTGTCCTGTACGCGATCCAATCATCAGTGTACGCGATCAGGTATTGAAAGAAGCCAATTAATTCACTGGTGAAGAGAGTGAAAAGAATTGGTGAGTTCACCGCGCCCTGCTGGAGCCCATTTTTTATGTAAAGGACATTAATAGAAACCTTAGTGACACTCTTAACAACAAACTTTTTACCTGTCACCATATTGTAGATCATGTAAAGCAGTTCTTTGCTTATACCCAACCTCGTCAACTTAAGGAAGAGGCCATCTAGCAAACGGTGTCGAATGCCTTTTCCAAGTCAACAAGACTGCACTGGATTTTAGCCTTGTTCCATTGTATATCCGAAATCAATTTTGACGCGGCATGTACAGTGTCATGCCTCGCCCTAAATCCAAATTGATCATTCGGTATTATCTTGTCGTCCTCTGTATCAGGACTCTTTTGACAATCATTTCGAAAACCTTGTTAATGCGAGGGAGGAGACTTATCGACCGAAGATTTTTCGGAAGCAAGGAATCTCTGTCTCTATTTTGGCGACAAACCTGGTGAACCTGGTGAAACCATGATTCTCAGAACGCCATTACTTTATTTCATTTCAAATGTGGTAATGGTTAAGCAAGGCTCTGTTTTCCAAGTCGTGATTCGGCCTGCAAGATTCGTTTACCATGTATATTTCCTCGAAAACTGTTCCTATTGCTTTTACCTTCTCTTGGTCATCTTCAACAATGAAGAATTCATTGTCAAGGACGGCCTAATTCGGATCGATGCCAACTGAATTCAGTATGTTGGCTTTGTCGATTATTCTGTGAAGTCGAACAGCCTCCAAGTCGTTATGATCCCTCCTACAAAAAACTCGGTTGATTTGGGGGAACATTCCCGGTTCGTTCGAATGAGCAGCCCGAATCTTGTTCCCCCAATATGAATTGATGGCAATTCTGTAATTCAACCGAATAAAAATGCAGAGGTTTTTCAATTGCGACTTTCGAGACCTCAGTTCCAGGCCGTCTCAGGCTGTAAATCGTCTGTAAAGTGTACTGATTCTCGACAGCAGTCTGCTTTTTTGCTGCATACAGTTGCGCACTCCAAGTTGGTTGATGTCCTTCTCCACTTGCGTGCGCCACTTTAGTTTAGGTCGTCCTCTGTTGCGTTGTCTCAATGGCAAGGATGCAAAGACCTTTCGGGCCGGAGGGCTAGTATAAAAAGCGAGCTTAGTCTTTCTAGAGAGGGCTTCATTACTCAATTGCCTCTTGAGCCCAAAGAAACAGCAAATGGCAAGAGTGATTCTGCGTTTGATTTACTGATGTTGTTGTCCCTGTTTACCGCGGAACTGAGGCAGACGAAGTCCTTGACTACCTCGAAGTTTCTGCTGCCTAGGGTGACGCTCTGTCCGAGACGTCGATGTTGTGTATCTTTCCTTGATGACAGCATGTACTAAGTCTTGCCCTCATTTGCCGCCAGGCCCATTTTAGCCGCTTCCGCTTCAATGCCAGCAAATGCCTCATTGCCTGCTCGCTGTGTTCATCCAATCACGTCAATGTCATCAGCGTAAGCTAGCAATTAAACTGACTTCTGGAAGATCGTGCCTCTGGTGTTGACTTGTGAGTTACGCACGATCTTCCCGAGGATGATATTAAAGAAGTCACATGACAGTGCGTCGCCTTGTCTAAAAAACTTTTTTGACATTGAAGGTTTGGGTGAGTTCGTTACCGACCTTGAAGGAGCAGCGAGAGTTCTCCATCGTCATCCTACAAAATGTGACGAGTTTGGTAAAAATGCCAAAACTAGACATGGCACTGTATAGCTCGTCTCTATGCACATTGTCATATGCGGCCTTGAAATCGACGAATAGGTGGTGAGTATCAATTTGCATTTCTTTGGTCTTTTTCAGGATCTGCCGTAATGTGAAAATCTGGTCTATAGTGGACTTTCCTGGACTCAACGGTTTCAGACGCTCACACAATACGGCAGAGAGGATTTTGTAGGCGATGTTGAGGAGACTAATCCCTTGGTAGTTGGAGCAGTCAAATCGGTCTCCTTTCTTGTGAGCCGGGAAAACGACGCTGAGATTCCACTCATCGGGCATGCTTTCTTCCGACCGTATCTTACAGATGAGCTAGTGCATGCGCCCAACCAGGTCATCCCCAGCTGCCTTAAATAGTTCTGCGGACAATCCGTGCGCTCCAGCAGCTTTGTTCGACTTCAGCTTGGATATTGCTATCTTCACCTCATCTTAGTCGGGGGGACGGAATGCTTGTCTATCATCGTCCAAATTGAGTGGAAAATTCTGGCTGCGGGATTTGGGTCGTCATCGCCGTTAAGGAGTCTGCAGAAATAATCCTTCCAGATTCTCAGCACAGACTGCGACTCTACTAGAGTTGTCCGTTTTGGTCCCGGTAGGCCTTGGTCCGAATATGGTATCCTCCGGATAGCTGTCTACCTTTTCGGTAAGACTTTCGGACTTCATTCCTGCCATAACACCTTTCCATTTTCTCGACCGCGGGCTTCTCATGCTCCTTCTTTTTCTTTCTGAGAAGCCGGTGCTCTTCTCTTCTTCTCTGTTCGTAGAGCTGACGAACAGCCCTTGTTGTTCGATGCAGCTTCACCTTATAGGCGTTTTGTTTGGCTGCATGTGCTTGCCTGCACTCGTCGTCAAACCATGGGTTCCTTTTGGGTGGTGACGTGAAACCCAGAACATCAGCTTCTTTGATATCATCTTGACGTTTCCAGTCTTCTTCTATACTTAGTGCAGGCAGCGTCGAACTCTGACCGAGCTTCAGAGAGACTCGGTCAGCAAAGTTCCCAGCAATCGGCTGCGATTGTAGCGTTTCGACGTCAAACCGTTTTGGCCTGTCTCGACTCCGTTGCTCTCTCGATATCTGGGTTTCTACCTTGGCTACAACACGGTGATGATCCGAGTCGATGTTTGCACCTCGAAATGTTTGGACATCGAGAATGCTGGAGGAGTGTCTGACTTCGATCGCAATGTGATCAATCTGCAATCTGGTTGACGGTTGATTGATCAGAAGATCGCCAGTTTTCGCCCCGAAGCGAAGTCCAACACTCCAGCAAAGATGTCCTTCTTTCCCAGCTGGCATTGAAATCTCCTAGACCGATCTTGGTGTTGTAGCTGGGGCATCGATCGTATGTTCTTTCTAGGAGATCGTAGAAGTCATCCTTGGTGTTGTCATTCTTCTCCTCTGTAGGGGCGTGACCGTCTATTAGGTTGATATTCCCGAATTTAGCCTTGCGGATTGTCATGAGGCGTTTGCTGACGGAGTCGTAGCTCAAGACTTTTTACCTAAGTCGGCCTCGAACAACAAATCCGCATCCGAATAAGCGCTGCCTTCTCTCTCTATAGCAATTGCTGTAGTATATATCGCAGTTCTGCATCGTTTTTATGCTAGGCCCATCCCATCGCACTTCCTGGATGGCGATAATGTCTGCGTTGTAGCAGTCAAGGGCCTTCGCAAGTGGCTGCACGTGGTATTTTAAGGGACCTCACATTGCACGTGTACAACCAAAAATCGTTGTCATTAAAAAGTTTGCTGGAGTCGTCGACAGTCAATCCGTTCTTATCCGAGGCATATCGGGCTTTCTAAATTATAATATTTTTACGTGATGAGGAAGTTAACCTCACGCAGAACCCACAGACTGGTAGGCCAGGCCCATTATTTAAACCATTAGGCAGAAGGGCTCACTGCATACATTGGTTCACCATACAACGGGTATTGTGATGGCTATCCAGGGGCGCGGTGTGGAGGCTGTATGTCAACTTCACCTGTGCACTAACGAGGGTAGCCTTAGCAGCTCGCCATGTTGAGCGCAATCAACGACGTTTCCTCGCCTGCACAGGCCCAGGCCCCATACTCTATTTTTTTTACCCCAATCAATTATGCTGTCAAGATCGGAGTTTAATGAGCTTAACATACGCTGCCGTTCAAAGTCAATGGTCGAAGAGGAGAGACGAGAGCTGAGGAACGAATATGAAAAGCTGAGGGTACTGTCAGGAGTGAATTGAATTAGAAGTGACAGACAGGAGATCATTTATCAAAATGAGGAAAAGTGTCGGAGACAAAACGGAGCCTTTGGGAACAACAGCATTAATATGGAGAATATCAGACTTGAACCCATCCAATACAACTTGTATTGAAAGGCTCGAAAGGTGATTTCTAATCCCTTGAGGAAGGAACTCATCGACGGCAAAAGCACGCATTTTTGACAAGAGAGCCTGATGCCAGACTATGTCCAATCTCTGACAAGCGCAACGATCTTGCTTTCTCCCTATATTGTGCAAGGATTGCTTCCATTTTTCATTGAGATAAGCCATCAAATCAAACGCAGAATTAGTCTTCACAATCGCTGTTTCTTTGGGCTCAAGAGACAATAGTAATAAAGCCCTCTCTCGAAAGACTAAGCTCGCTTTATATAACAGCCTGATCATCCCGGTCCTACTTAAAAAAAAAACTTGGACGTTGGCAAAGGCGGATGAGGAAGTCCTTAGTTTTTTCGAGAGAAGTGTGTTGCGTGCCTGTTTTTTTGCTCCATCTGGAGGAGAAGATCAAACGGCGAACTATGGGCTGTACAGCGACATGCACCTGGTCAAGCGTTTACTGATACAACTCTTAAGACTGCTAGGCCATATAGCGTATGTACACCACGCATGCCCCACTGCACTGTTGCTACGGAAGATATTTCAAGATATTTCTTAAGCTGACGATTCATCAGCGTTTCCATGACCTTGGAAAATAGAGACGTAAGTGCTATGGTCCGCTAGAAGGTGTGTGATGATGGTTCGCCCTTTTTAAGGACTAGCTGGACAAATGCTGTGTTCCACTTACTGAGACCTACAGAGTGGGAAAAATTAAAGAGCTTACGCAGTGGTTCTGACAGCGTAGAAGAACGGGGGATACCATCCGGGCAAGTGGATTTGTGCACGTTGAGATCTTTAAGTACTCTTGCAACTGTGCGAGTGCAAAAATGGACTTGTCCCATGGAAAAATTTACGCTCTCGAGTACAGGCGCGGACAGAGTGCAATCTGGAAGCGTTGAGCTGGCTGCAAAATGTGGAGCTAACAGATTTGCTGTGTCCAAAGAGCTGACAGCTGGAATGTCATTGCAAATGAGCGTTGGAATTGAAGACGAGGCGGAATTCTTTACGTTTTTTACAAATGACCAAAAGTTGTTGCTGCTCTTGGGACAATGCAAAATTTTCGCCCCAATTTTTGATCGTAGGAGAATGAAACACGTCTTATTAATGCACTGCAATCATTTCGGGCCGTTTTGAATTTCGTCCGGTTTTCCTCAGAAGGGTTGGCTTTGAAAGTCCGGGAGCTTATGGTTTTTCTCTCAACCTGACCTGAGCCTCTGTTACGGCTATTTGGCGTAACTTCCAGGCTGACAATTACGCCTTCCCCAACTTGCAAAAGATATTTAATAATACCCGCTACTACGCACTAACATAGCAATTTATTAAGAAAACAAAGACTTTTATACAAACAAAAGATATCAATTCATAATTTGGTTTTGTTTTAAGAGTATTTAAGAGTATTTAGGGTACTTAGGGTAGTTTTTTTAAGGGTATTTTAAATTTTAAAATTTTTAAGCCCGTCTGGCATGTTCCAACGTTTCTTCGAATCTGCTTTCAATATTTCCCAACGCCCTAAAACATCCCTCCCATGGTGTTGGTCCTTTTTGTTATTTTTGGACGTGTTCAAATTGCGTTCTGGCAGCCTTGCCAACTCTCCCCCTGGTAATCTCAGCAGATGATGAGTTTCCAATTACATTTAGGACAGCGAATTCCAAAAATTCCATTTACTGTCAAAACAATCGCACTTCTCGTTTGCCCATCTTTTGAAAGTTTGACTTCCAAAATACGTCCCTTCGGCCAGCAATTTCTCGGACTATCTGGATCCACTATTAAAACGAACATCCTTCTTGAGCGGAGATGCGGCTTGAAACCATTTTGTTCGTCGCATGATAGTTGGGTGATATTCGCTCACCCAACGACGCCAGAAGTGTTGTGCGAATCGTTGAGACATCAGCCAATTCCTTCGCAGCACATATTTGTCCTTCTCCAGCGTGCTCCACGGTTTGGATCCATTGGATGACTCACTACTTTCTGAAGAACAGCTCTCATATGCGGAATGTTGTACCTTTGTCGCAACTCATTAATCACGTCTCATGGTTGCCGTGGTGGTATTTATTGTGATAGTGCCGCACTACTAGCAGAGTGATATGATGTTTCCTTGGAAGAATAATGGGCTGCCTCAATTCACCATAGCGTTTACCGTAGATGTCGATGCGGATGCTCTTGCGTAATATTTCGTCTTTGTCAAGGCTTAGGCTTGCGGAAAATAAAGGAGTCGATTTTTAAGTCCGCAATTTCCTCTGATTGGGCTTGTTTTAGAAGACAACGTTCCGCATGATGAAGTTCTTCTTGGTTGAAGGGATTAGTACTTCTCTTTTTCTTTGCAATAGTTGCTTTTAAATTTGCAACGTACCTCAGGACAAATGCAGCGCAGCGAAGCAGGCGATTCCAGTTGGAGAATCGTTGTGGCTGAAACACCCGAAGGCCAGTTTTCCGGAGGCGATCGTAGAAACGGCGGTCCACTAAGCCATGCGTTGAAGTTTGGTACCATTTGCCACTTAGTGGCCTTATCGGCCACGTTGTTTTTGGTGGAAATCCAATGCCAGTCTCTTGTGCTAGTGGTGCCTAATATCTCGCTTATTCGAATAGCAACAAATTGACGATACTTGCGGTGATCAGATCGTAACCAAATCAACACAGTCTTTAAATTGGACCATAAAAACTGTTGCTGGAACGTAATGGAGTTAGACTCTTTTATTGTTTTTGCCAAGCAGGACCCTAGGAGTGCAGCCTGCAGTTCCAAACATGGTATGAAAAGATGTTAAAGTGGAGCCGCTTTTGTTTTTGCGACGCCGAGAGAAAAGTTGAGCTGCTCATTCCAAATGCATCTCATGTAGGCAACAGCCGCATATCCGTCCTCACTGGCATCTATGAAGACATGTAGTTGAATTTCTGAATTTCCACCAAGAATTCTGTCCATATAACAGCGCCGAATATTCACTTGCTCCAGCTGTGGAAGAAACGAAGTCCAATAGAGCCATTTTTCTTGTTGCTGATCTCTTATTTCTTCGTACTTTGGCATACATTAACTAGTTGGCCAACAGTCCTAATAATAATAATAATTGTTGGCGCTACAGTCCAAAGGGGGACCAGGGCCTAGCTTGCTCATCAACTACTCGTGTTGTGGGCGCTACTGTTCTGTCACGAGTAGAAGGGACCTACAGTTTTTTGCCGACTCCGAACGGTGAAATTTGAGAAGCTTTCTTAGACAGTTATTACTCTTTGAGTGTTATCAGCAGCTCAAAAGAGGTGGTGCCATGAAAAATTCGAAAAATTGGTGTTGAGCTGGGAGTCGAACCTAAGTCCTTCGGCGTGTGAGCGTCGCACTCTACCCACTACGCCACGGCGACCACCCAACAGTCCTTAAGGATCGAAAATTCGCATTAGCGCACTTGAAACCTCACGCTTTGTTTGGACTTATTCGTTGGTAAGAATTGGTAGATTTTAAAATCTGGAATCAAGCTTAAATGTGAAGCAATCACCTATAGTGGGCCACCATATGCCAAGGACTTTCTCTGTGGGTAGCTCTGAGTGCAGTTCTATTTTAAATTCTTCTTTGTTTTCTGGATTTTTTGCGGCTGCAACCATTTTTGAGTTTGAAATCTAATTTCGTATTTAGAATTCGCCCTGTTGGTGAATAAATGTTATCTCCTTGGCAAGTTTTATCGCCTCTGGCTCGCTGGCAACGCTATCCATCAGGTCATCAATATAGTGGTTTTCACTCATTGACCGGTCGGCCCGGGGATAATCACGTTCAAACTTTTCGGCATTTTCGTTTTTTACGAATTGCGCACAAGATAGTGAACAATTTGCACCAAACGTCATGACCGTCATTACGTACTCTTTAATTTGGTCGTCTGAGTTGAACCACAAGAAAAGTTGATAATGTTGATCATCTTAACGAATCTGTACCTGATTGAACATCTCCTCGATGTTAGAGAAGACTACGAACTTTCTCTCTCTCTGAATTTGCAAAACACTAATATTAATGATGTTAATAAGTCAGGGCCTTTTAGGAGAAATGAGTTCAGATACAGCAGCATCCCAAACTTCCTTACCGGGAAGACGGGAAGGTACCAAGAGTGTGATCGTCTCTCAGCGATTTCTCAGATATCAATCTATCAACGACGCGAAGGTACCAAGAGTGCGATCGTCTCTCAGCGATTTCTCAGATGTCAATCTATCTCATGCCAACTCCACATCATGTTCCAGTTTCTTTTTGATACATATCAGACGTCTTCGTCCATTTCGCAACTGTTAGGCATGTGCATATTGTCATATTTCCAGAGAAGCGCCACCTCGAAATGTCCGTTTTTACGCTTAGTGTGCTTTTTTAGCAACTCATCTCTACCATGAACGGTCCACGCTAAGCGATTCTTGGTTGCAACTAACTCTTCTGTCTTTCCTTCTTTACATTTAAGAGGTAGGCCGAGCTTCCAGTTGTTCAGTCCGATAAGTAGACGTGGGGCTGCATTGACGTAGGATTCTATGGGCAGATTCCGGAACTGCGCATATCGTTTTTGAAGCTTCTCAACATCTAGGGTTTGCAGTGGCAGTTGAAGACCCCTCACCCAATGCACGTCAGAGAGTGCGTAGCGTTCATGCTCTTTGAATCGCTTTCGTATCTATTTGTGTTTGCAGCCCATTTAACGCACAATGGATTTGATTTACCTTTGATGTTCAGTTGGTCAGCGATTTCTTCCATCAATGTAAGAGGCGAGCCATCATTTAAGAATGCGTACGTTTTCACTTGAACTTGACTGCCGTCCAAGATAACTGGAACTG
Source organism: Eristalinus aeneus (assembly GCA_955652365.1). NCBI lineage: Eukaryota > Metazoa > Arthropoda > Insecta > Diptera > Syrphidae > Eristalinus > Eristalinus aeneus. The sequence goes on from OY019130.1 coordinate 48,079,462, forward strand.
TTCTGTACATTACAATTTAGTATTTTGGAGTTGAGCGTTACTGGGTTGCGCTATATGCTGATTGTTTTCTCTTGAGACCTTAGCAGGTTCCTTTACATTATGCAGCAGCTTAGGATTTTTTGTAAGTATAATAATCAATTCCGCATGATACATCTAATTTACATCGCAAATTTTTATCTCGCTTGAGACAACGCCGGCAAAGTCCTAGCTTGCTCAAACTGTTCCACCTCGCAGAATGATCAAGACGTGCATTTCCCATTAGGGACCAAACACTTACAATGCGATGTTTTATTTTGGTGTGAACATTGATTGGCACTAACCGACATGTTGGAGATTGTAAAGATATCCCCTTTCTTTTCTAGGACGTCCTGTTGTCGTCTACACTTTGGTCTTCTTTGAAGTTGTTGAATTCCATTGCGTTGCTTTGTTGGTTCGTAAGTAGCTGGTGATAAACAATTGCCTCTCCTCAGGATTTCCGCTAAATGTTCGCACAACTTTTACAAGTTATTGTCGCGTGATCATCTGAGCTGGAGTTACGAATACCTTTTGTTCATGTTCCGGATCATATTCTGGAAGTGAAGGAGGGAAGAATGCATCAGAAATAATGTACATATTTTTCCAATTTGTCCTGTAGATGCTGCTCTAGCCTCCGGTAGTAGTCGATGATGAAAGTGTTTGACATATGTACGTTGGTGGGTTTATTAGACTCTGGTACTGAAGTTTTTGGAATCACTGGAATCAGTTCAGTTGTCTTTATTGAAACTTTAAATATTTGTATAAATTTGAATATGAGTTTGCTTCTATGCAACCGACTGCAGATATATGTTGGGTTGAGACCATTTAGTAAAGAATTTATAATATTTTTCTTTAAGCTAATTTAAAATTACATAGTTAAAACATGTATCTTTTTTTCAAAATTATGTGCTTGCTCCCGGCAAAAGTTACATACAAATTGGATCTTCTAGGCCTAACTTAAAACTAATATAAAAATAAAAAATAAAATGATTTAATATTTGAAGAGTTGAGTATAGATTTACAAAGTGACTTAATTCAAGATATAATTAAATATATAATTTAAGTACGTAAAGAGGTATATAATCGCCTTATATTAAATATAGATTTCTCAACGTTTATGTTTATAATAAAGAAATACAAATTAACATATATTTCTTTTCATGTTTATAAATCATCCCCGAAGGACATTCAATGAACCCTTATCGTAAAAAGGTAGTGTTAAATTATCATTTGCTTGAGGTTCTAAGATTCGAGACCCATTTTGAAAGGTATTAAATGGTGATATAAAGTACTGCATATCCGTTCCATTATTAAGATTTCGATCCCATAGATTTCTTTAATATAAATAGATTCTATTCTATTGCAAAGCATACAAATCCCATTATATATATATTTCTGTATGACTTTCGTTAAGTCAAAGAGAATATAGTTTAAGAACCAGTTTTTGTTCGTTCGACGAAATTTTCCACAGCAATACCGCAGGATTGTCCGCTCGAACCTTTCAAGTTCTTTTGCTGCTGTGTGTGAAATGGTAAATCAAGACCTGAAACCATACGAATTTATTGGTCTTATAAGTGTTTTATACATGAAAATCTTGGTGTTTTGCGTTTTCATGAAGGCAATGTTCCTTGGGCAACTCCTGATTTTATCAGAAATACATCTGAATATGTGAGAGAAAAACTTTTAGTTAATGTTCCTTAAAATTTTAAAAATGTTACGGCTATTTGGCGTAACTTTCAGGGCGACAATTGAGCCTTCTCCAACTTGCAAAATATATTTAATAATACCCGCTACTACGCATTAACATAGCAATTTATTAAGCAAACAAAGACTTTTATACAAACAAAAATTATCAATTGATAATTTGGTTTTATTTTAAGAGTATTTAAGAGTACTTAGGGTACTTAGGGTAGTTTTATTTAAGGTTATTTTAAATTTTAAAATCCTCAAGCCCATCTGGCATGTTCCACAGATTCTTCGAATCCGCTTTCAATATTTCCCAACGCCCTAAAACACCGCTTTCATGGTGTTGGTCCTTTTTGGGGTTTAAGGACGTGTTCAAATTGTGTCCTGGCGGGATTGCCATGGCGGATTTGCAGCTCGAGTCGTACCACGCGCTTGTCTTCGGTTTGATACTCTTCACTCTATGAGGAATGAAGAATTTCATACCTGAGTTTTATAATCATATCAGCTGCTACATCCACGTCATTATCGATAAAGCATAGTGACCAGTTCAAATTATTTAAAAAAATTGTTTAGGGTACGGGTACGGGTACGAGTACGGGAAATTAGCTGATACGACACAGTGGTCTGACGAGCCTAGAGGCGACAGTATGTCAACTAAGTATTTCTCAGGATGAGATGTAAGAAATAGGTCCCCCCTTGTGTGGAGTGGGGGCGGTCCCTTCGAATAAGTGTGTAGTCTTTGTACCTGACTGTGTGTTTCCGGCTTAGCTTAATTTTGCTAACCATTAACACATCAGGCTTATGGGTCTCCAAAAGGTTAAGTAAAATCGAACTTCTTTTGATCCTAACAAGTGCATTTGCATTCACCGCTATGATCGAAAGGTCTCCAGCTGCTGGCGTATAGATTTAAACGGATACGCACTTCAAAATCTTCAAGATCTTTTTGGAACTGCTCCATTTGGGCCTTCATTGAGACCATCATGGAGAACAGTTACGCGAAGCCCATATTATAAGCTTCTATCGGTACTGGTATCACTTTCGGCACTGTTTGTTGTGCCGATCGCCTTCCAGACGCCATCTGAGCGTAGGAGATGACCTCTGTTACAGGTGTGGCTGGAGTTCTTGGCATCGGCCTTGAATCCGCCACTTTTGCTTTATTAAGCATATCCTTTTTGTGGATATCTTTCACTCGTGGACAGCCCCGATAGCTGGTCCCTTTTCTGCCCCTTTTCTCCACAATGCACGCACTTCAAGCGTGTTTTATCCCCCAATATTCCCTCTCCCAACGGACAGCGCGCCGATAGATGCATATATTGCAATTTCCTGCCACGTGTCCAAAAACTTGGCACTTGCGCAGAGAAGCATCCGTCCTGCACTTCTCAATCTTTCCCAGGAAATATTTTGCGAGTGAAGGATCTTAATCGTCCTTAAACTTTCTGGTCTACTTCCTGGTGTAACTTGTACGAGGAAGAGGGGAAGCACACGCTCAGGCGACATCCTTGGTCGGACACTGGAGAAGCGGTGTACCGCAACGAACACCTCCGCCACGTGCTCAATCTTTAGTCTTTGAAGTGACTCTAAGATCTCCTTCGGATCAGCTGATACATCCATACCTTTTACCATAACAGTCTGTACTTATTTTGTTTTTGTTTGTTTTTGAAAACCTTTATTTTTTACATTTTTTTTATTCTCGTCTTCTACAGACAATTTACATACCTTTATGGTATCTGACGCGTCCATTCCGCTTACGTCGAGCGGCGGCATTCTTTTTTTACTGCTCTGTTTTCGGTTAGTCTGACGTTGCCGCTACTGTTGTTGGTCCCGCTTATGTTGTTGTTGTTGTTTTTTCCCTGTTATTGTTGTTGTTGTTGCTGTAGATGTTGTTGGTGATGGTACTGTGGCTGTTGCTGCTTGGGTTGAACAGACGTTTCCTGGTCTCCAGTTTAAGTTGGAGTACCTCTAGAACGCCTCCAGTTGTCATATTTTCTTTTAGTTTGTCCGCTAACTCCATTTCTTCGGCCGCCTGGTCTTTGGTATTGGACGAAGCGATCTTTTTATTAAAATTTTTTCTCCGGAGATTTCGATTTGTTAATTTTAATTTTTTTTCTTCGAATTTATATATATGGTTGCACCCTGAACTCAAATCTATACACGTCTTTCCAGGACGGATTTCAGGAATTTCATTAGCGGAGTGCCCTGCATTTCCACAGAGTGCGCATTTCAGTTAATGATTGTCAACTGTTTCGACTTGCCTTCAAGGATATTTATTCGCACCCTGGTTACCACTACATTTCATCCACTACATCGAGGCTTCATTAGACAGAATGCCCGAACCTTTGGCATTGAAAGCACTGTGGTTCGCTCTCACTTTTTCTTATTTCTTACCATGTGCGATGCTATTAACCTAAAAATCATGGGGGCATGAGCCTGTTTACGCGATTTAACCTCGTTGATTGCGCTCAACATGGCGAGCTGCCAAGGCTATCCTCGTTAGTGCACAGGTCAAGTTGACATACAGCCCCCACGCGGCGCCCCTTGGACCAATGTATGCAGCGAGCCCCTCTTCCTGAGGGTTTAACTAATGGGGTTGTGTGTGAGGGTAACTTCCACACCAGGTAAAAGTCATATAGTTCAGAAAAGCCGATATGCCTCGGATAAGGACGGATTAACTGTTGACGACCCCAGCAAACGTTTTACGGACAAAGATTTTCGGTTTTGCACGTGGAATGTGAGATCCCTTAACAAACCACGTGCAGCCGGACAACTTGCGGAGGCCCTACAAGGCTATAAGGCAGACATTACCGCCATCCAGGAAGTGCGATAGGATGGGGTTGGCATAAGAGCGATAAAAAACTGCGATATCTACTACAGCAATTGCTATAGAGAGAGAAGGCAGCGCTTATTCGGATGCGGATTTGTTGTTCGAGGCCGACTTAGGCAAAAAGTCTTGAGCTACGACAGCAGAGAAGGATGACAACATCAAGATGACTTCTATGATCTCCTAAAAAGAACATACGATCGATGGCCCAGCTACGACACCAAGATCGTTCTAGGAGATTTCAAAGCTGAGCTGAGAAAGGAGGACATCTTTGCTGGAGTTATCGGTAAACACAGCCTGCACGACAATACATCCATGTTGGACTTCGCCTTGGGGCGGAACCTCTCTGTGGCTAGCACGCGGTTCCCACATCTGGACATTCACAAAGGGACCTGGCGATCTCCTGATCAATCAACCGTCAACCAGATTGCAGATTGATCACGTTGCGATCGACGTCAGACACTCCTCCAGTATTCTCGATGTCCGAACCTTCCGAGGTGCAAATATCGACTCGGATCATCACCTTGTTGTAGCCAAAGTAAAAACCCAGATATCGAGAGAGCAACGAAGTCGAGACAGGCCAAAACGGTTTGACGACGAAAAGCTACAATCGCAGCTGATTGCTGGCAACTTTGCCCACCGAGTCTCTCTGAAACTCGCTCAGAGTTGCACGCTTCCTGCACTAAGTATAAAAGAAGAATAGAAACGTTGTCAAGAAGCCATCAAAGAAGCTGCCACTGATGTGCTGGGTTTCACGTCACCACCTAGAAGGAACCCATGGTTAGACGACGAGTGCAGGTAAGCACATGCAGCCAAACAAAACGCCTATAAGGTGACGCTGCATCGAACAACAAGGGCTGTTCGTGAGCTCTACAAACAGAAAAGAAGGGAAGAGCACCGGCTTCTCAGAAGGAAAAAGAAGGAGCATGAGAAGCCCGCGGTCGAGAAAATGGAAAGGTGTTATGGCAGGAATGAAGTCCGAAAGTCTTACCGAAAAGTAAAACAGCTATCCGGAGGATACAAGGTTCGGACCGGGACCAAAACGGACAACTCGTTGTAGAGTCGCAGTCTGTGCTAAGAATCTGGAAGGAGCATTTCTGCAGACTCCACAACGGCGATGACGACCCAAATCCCGCTGTTAGGCAGAATGTTCCACTCAATTTGGACGATGATAGACAAGCATGCCTACCCCCCGACTTAGACGAGGTGAAGATAGCAATATCCAAGCTAAAGTCGAACAAAGCTGCTGGAGCGGACGGACTGTCCGCAGAACTATTTAAAGCAGCTGGAGATGACCTGGTTGGGCGCATGCACCAGCTCATCTGTAAGATATGGTCGGAGGAAAGCATGCCCGATGAGTGGAATCTCAGCGTCGTTGGCCAGTTCACAAGAAAGGAGACCGATTTACCTGCGCCAACTACCGAGGAATCAGTCTCATCAGCGTCGCATACAAGATCCTCTCTGGCGTATTGTGCGAGCGTCTGAAACTGTTTGTCCATGACCTGATAGGTCCCTATCAGTGTGGTTTCAGGCCAGGGAAGTCCACTATAGACCAGATCTTCACATTACGGCAGATCCTGGAAAAGACCCAAGAAATGCAATTGACACTCATCACCCATTCGTCGATTTCAAGGCCGCATATGACAGCAGGCACAGAGACGAGCTATACAGTGACATGTCTAGTTTTGGTATTCCTACCAAACTCGTCAGAGTCATGTAGAACGTATGAAACCCACTGCTCCGGTCCGAAAAGTCTTTGAATCCGTGCCACTGGGACAAAGCAACAGAGGACGACCTAGACTAAAGTGGCGCACACAAGTGGAGCAGGATCTCAACCAACTTGGAGTGCGCAACTGGAGACAGCTGGCGAAAGATCGTGCTGGCTGGAGAGGCATGTTGGCTGAGGCCTAGGTCCACCTCGGACTGTAGCGCCGCAAGAAGAAGAAGAAGAAGAATATGAGGTGTCACCTATTTTGTGACATTGATCCTGATTTCTTTGATAGGTGGCACCATGCCCTTTTTTCGGGGAGCTGCTATTATTGTGCTGTTGCTGAAGTTTCTGCTTAGTTTGCCGTTGCTGGGACATTTCTTGATGTTGCTTTAGTTCTTTGCAGCTGTAATTGTTGCTGCTTTTGCTTATATTTTTAATAATGGTATTGAATAACCATTATGTGGAGATCACCCAGCTCATGCTACAATTAATTCATTGAAGGAAACGTTTGTTTATCGCAAAGATTCACGTCACGGATCCATAAAGAAACTCATAAAGAAATCCGTGTTAGTAGTATTTAACTTATATTTAGTGTTTAGTTAACATTTCTTAATAACATCTATTCAATTATATTGGTAGATAAAAATAATTTACTTTAATAATTACAACCTAATACAATGGTGGTTGGTATACTCGCCAAGTATACTTATAAAAATTTTCTCAATAGGAACATCACAAATTTTTCTAGAGAATGTTGAACTTACTGAATAAAGTAACAGTAACAGTTTGATGGTTAGTGAAAGAGTGCATTCACAAACAATAAATAAATATCAATAGAAAATCCTCTTTTTGTGTCAATTAGATATAGAGAAAAACTACAGTTTTTTGCCAACTCCGAACGGCGAAATTTGAGAAGCTTTCTTACACAGTTATTACTCTTTGAGTGTTGTCAGCAGCTCGAAAGAGGTGGTGCCGTGAAATATTAGAAAAATTGGTGTTGAACTGGGAGTCGAACCTAGACCCTTCGGCGTGTGAGCGTCGCACTCTACCCACTACGCCACGGCGACATTTATTACTATGAATGTAACGAGATATGTTCCATTAAGAGTCACTTGTTGATTATTTTCAGTCACATTATTTTCTTCGCAGTGCACTATGATTACACCTTCTCTTATGGTCTGGATATTGTCGATATGAAATGCTGATGCGGTCAGGCAGTTTGCTGTATGATGATTTAAAAGTTGATACAAACATTTATCTTCTGAGTCTATAATACAATAACTGTAAGGCCAACCCTTTTTACATTTGCTTAACACTAAATTGTTTCCAATACAATCTGCGATTATATTATTTCAAATCTATTACTTTATTATTATTAATTAGAGGTGCAACTAAAAAAAGATTGAAAATTTTCATAACGTAAGGCATTTTAATTAAATATACAAAAGAATTCTCATAAAAATATATTTTTACATCTGCTATATTTAACAAATCATTTAATGGAGTCAGCATTTTTTCGTTAAGAAGTATAAAATCGATTTCGTTCATGTTAAGCATAAGTGGATTCACAATATTTCTCTTCGCTAAAGCGATTGCGTTAACAACATTATACAAATTTTGAATAACGATTCGGTTTCTAATTGACATTAACATTGTTAAAAATGTATAGTTAATGTTTGCATGATTACTCAATGTATTTATTCCATCTGTTAATTCGTTAAATTTGAGTTCTATATCTTTATTGATTTCTACTTGCTTATTGTTTGCTTTAATGAGTTCGCTCTCTCTAATTTGCAATATTTCGAAATCCTGATGATCTGGTGTACCTGCTATAAATTTTAAGGTGGAGCCAAGGAAATCAATTGTTCTTTTTGTTTTATTTGGAGGCTTTAAAATTCTCGACAATCGTGTAACCTGTTGGATATCGTTTTCAAGTATTTCCTTGCCTTGTTCGTCTCTGAGCACATTAATAAGTTTATAATTGTCGTTTAGGATTTGCTCCAATAAGGATAAATTGGTTATATGTTTTAAATACAAATACTCTTGATAGACAGCTACTTCGCCGTTTGGTACTGGAATAAACAGGGCATTTGAATAATCCGTAATTCTGCCGATTGCGGATGAAAATAAAGATATCCTGAAAATGAGGAAAAGTTTACCTCAGGTTATTTTTGTGAACCTCTCTGCCATCAATTATGACAGCAGTTCCTAAGTCTGCTTGTATGGTTTTTAAGCTGTAAAGACTGGATAATTTGTTGCCTAATCTCTTATTACTTCTCAAATAAACTTTGTCGCCACGATTGTACTGCTTGGGCGTAGTACCTTTGTTATGGTAAATCATGTCTTTTTTCTGTTTTGATATTAGTTTTTGTTCTATTTCTCTTTTTAAATTTCTGTTACAGCAATGAAACACTTCAGAAGGTTTATAGCCAGTGACACTGTGAATGGTGTTATTATATTTATAGGCAGCTAACAGGAATAGTTCAACTATATCAGTAGTAGTTGCTTTGATACATCTTGCTATTTCTGCCAGAGTAGAGTGCAGGCGTTCCACTTGACCGTTGCTCTCACTATGAAGGGCAGGGACAGTGTACCATGATATGTTGAAACAATTGTTTACAAAAGTTTGTATTGAGTTGGATATGAAAGCACCTTCATTATCAGAAATTATCAGCCTTGGCTGATAGAAATGTGATATACTTTCTGTAAGAGGATTTTTTATATCCGTTGCATTTCTGGAGCTAACATGTTTTATAATGGCAAATTTAGAGATTTTGTCTATACATGTTATAAAGTATTTTTTACCCGTAATGTAAATATCGATGTGAAGAATTTCACCGGGATATTTGGGAATTGGTGTGGGACATAACGGATGTTTAATCGGTTTTCGCTGGTATTTATTTTCCTGACAAATCTTGCTCTCCATCTTTTGAGCTTAGTATTTGGATTTTTTTCAGAATGGCGGTTGATGATCAGTAAAAATATTAATTTTTGGTGCCCCATATAAATAATTTCTTAGGTTTTGCAAAGCCCATACTATTGCGAGCATTTCACGCTCATTCGTTGCATAATTTTGTTCTGCCTTGCTCAGAGTTCTGGATATCATTGTTATAGGGCGTCCGTTTTGTGAAAGTACCGCACCTATAGCGTCGGACGAAGCATCTGTTGTCAAGTGAAAAGGCTTTTGGAAATCTGGATATAAAAGGAGAACATCATCCGATGCCAAGATGGTTTTGATTTTTTCAAATGCTTCCAATGCTTCTGCATCTAAGCAGATTTTAATATGCTTTGGCTTATGAGAGCTGATATGTACATTATCACCGCTTAAGTATTTCGTTAGTGGCCTTGTAATGAGAGCATAGTCTTTCACGAATTTGCGGTAGTACCCAGAGAGTCCAAGGAAGGCTCGCAGAGCTCTTAATGACTTGGGAACTTCAAAGCTTAAAATATCACGATCTTTGTGGGGACATGTTCTAATACCATCGCATTAAACAGTAAAACCCAGGAATTAGATAGATCGATAGATAGTAATTTATTAGTTTAACAAAAAACTTTTACAAATTCAATTTCATTCTTAATAAAATCTTAAAACATGTTGAACAATTTGCTTTTTAAATTGAATAATGTTGGTTTGATTTTTGATATCAGTATTTAAGTTATTGAACAATTGCGCACCTTTGTATAAAACATTATTTTGTGTTCTATCTCTCCTATATAGGGGTAACCGGAAGTCTCCTACATTTCTTAAATTATAATAGTTTCCTACATATTGCAAATTTCGCTGTAAATATACAGGAAATAGTCCATTTTTTAATTTAAAAATAAAAATTAGTACATTCATTTTCAGTGTTTGTTTGATATTCAACCATTTCAACTCGTTTAGCATATCAATACTATGAGATCTTGATTCATATTTAAGTATACATCTCATTGCTCTATTTTGTAAAGTTTGAAGGCTGTTAATTTTATTAACATTACATAAAAATAAAATAGAAGAACAATAGTCAATATGTGGTAGTATAACAGAATTGTAAATATTAATTGCACAGTCTTTTGAAATCTTTTTTCTTATTCTAAATAGGAAGTTTATTTTCTTTGATATTTTTCCACAAATGTAGTCAGCATGCTCGTTAAAAGAAAGTTTATTGTCTACAATTATTCCTAGATATTTAATTTGGCTTACACACTCTATAGTATTATTATTTATTTCGACATTTATATTATCACAATTTTTACCAATGCACATACATTTAGTTTTTGAGACATTTAACATTAATCTATTTTTGCATAACCATATATACAAGTTTTCAGCATCAACATTTAATTTCGTTTCACAAGTATTTACATTCTCTCCAACAATATATATTAGCGTATCATCGGCAAACAATGAAACGTTTGAAAACTTAAGACAATCCTCTAGGTCATTTACATATAATAAAAATAATATCACTCCTAATATTGTTCCTTGCGGGACACCCAGGTTAACCTTTTTAGGCGTTGAAAATTCTCCTCCTAACTTTACTCGTTGTGTTCTTAAGGATAAAAAAGACTCAAACCATCTAAGTTCTTTGTCCCTCACACCATACTTATGTAATTTATTTAACATTATAGATCTGTCTACTGTTTCAAATGCTCTTTTTAAATCAAGAAACAGCGCTAGTACCAATTTTCCTGAATCTAGTTCTCTTTTCCATTCATTTAGGACCCAAGCTAAAGCTGTCTCCGTTGAATGGCCTTTCCGGAAACCCGATTGTTTTTCAGAAAGCGTTCCAGATTGTATTAAAAAATGTTCCAGTTGTATGCGTACCACCGTCTCGAGAATTTTTTCATATAGGGGCATCATGTTAATTGGTCGGAATTGCTCTGGTTTTATTGCGTTATGTACTTTTGCCACCGGGATTATAATTGATTCCTTCCATGAATTTGGAAAGATGCCTTCGGTTAAGGAATAATTTATTATTTTAACTAGCACTGGCAAAATATCATCTTTGCAATCCAAAATCATGCTTATATTTAGTCCATTTGAATCTTTTTTATTTTTCATACGTTTTATTATTTGCTCTAGTTCTAAAGTATCTATAGTTTTAAATTTAAAAACGCGTACTGAGTCTCTAATATTATCACTATATTGGGTTATTGGTATGCTCTTGTTTATTTCCACGACACTATCAACAAAGAATGTATTTAGACTATCTGCAATTTCAGATGTGTTAGTTAATTTAACATTGTCTATTTCGATTTCACACACTGGTGACTGCACTTTTGGCAGAACATATTTCTTAATGACAGCCCACATAGCTTTTTGGTTACCGACTTTTCCTTTGATTTTGTTCTCAATGTAATTGTTTTTACTTTTTGTACAAAGGTTTTTATATTTATTTCGTACAGATTTGTATCTTACCCAACTTTCCGGTGTATTTAAAATAGAGCATGTTTTTTTCATTTTGATTTTTTCCTGCTTAAGTTGACTTAGCTCAGTGTTAAACCACTCTACGTAATATTTTTTGGTTTTAAGAGATTTAGTTAACATTTGTATACATTGTTCAATCAAATTTTTTAATCCAAGGGCCATATCTGAGATATTACTCGTGGGTGTTATATTTGCAATATTGTTTCTTAATTTAATTTTAAATTTCTCCTTGTCATAATCCACAAATGTTATGTTTTGGACTTTTGTTTCTGTTTTGTTTACGTGTAAGTCAATTTTTATTGATTCATGATCCGAAATTTCCCATTCTTTCATTACTTTTACCTTCATGCTTGATATATTATCACTTAAAACATAGTCAATTAAGGTTGAGGTAGATAACGTATTTCTAGTTGTGCTAGTTACAAGTTGTTGTAAACCAAACTTTTTCATTATTTCCGCGTCAAATCTTTTTTTGTTAGAGTCTTCATTTTTATAATCTATATTGAAATCACCAGCAATACAGAAATTTTCGGTAAAATTTAGATTACTTTCAAGAAATTCGCTAAACATTATATTAATTTCTGGAACACACATATTCTCAGATCGGTACACACCAACAAGATTCCAACATTCAGATTTACACTTAAGTTTTATCATTAGAATCCATGCCTTATACTGAATAGATTTTGATACTATTTCACTAGATTTAATTTTATTAGTAACATACACTATAACTCCCCCAGTGTGTCTTGAGTTTGATGGGCAACAAAACGATTTATAGTTAATTAATTTATATTCATTTTCTCTTATTTCAGGGGTAATATGCGTTTCACTAAGTATTATAAAATCGAATTCTTCTTTGTATACTAACTCCTCTAAAGTAGCTAGGTTACCCGTGAGGCCTTGAATATTTAAGTATACACCAGTTAGCTTATTTAGTTGCTAGTATCCAATTTTTTTCTTTTTAACTTCAAGTTTATTTATATACACTGGACAAAGCTTGCTAAGTGTCATGTGATTAATATCTAGGTTAAGCTTTAACTTATCGTTTGCTCTGCTACAGTTAATGCATTTATTAATTTGTTCTTTGTCACATATACTTGACTTATGGTTTCCTAAGCACTTCAAGCAAGTTTCTTCTGAACTCTTACATTCACTTGCCTTGTGGTTAAATCCTTTGCATTTAAAACATCTTTTTATATCAACACCATCAAAAACACTACAACGCTCCCAACCTATATTCACTTTTCCAATTTCGATAATTTTTGGGAATGAAACCGTATCAATTTCAATAATTGCACTGTACTTGGTGGTATTGACAGATTTCTTTTCAAAACATTTTATAATTTTTAATTCACTGTTTACTAGTACTTCATTTTGTTTTTTTAATTTTTCGATAATTTCGTTTTCATCACATTTGAATTTCATATTCGGTATAATGATTCTTGGTTTAATTTTATGTGGCACTTTTACTTCGTAATTTTCACCAATGTTTTTTTCTATTTCCATTTTTATTTTTTCTCTATCTTTCGCGTCACTACTTTCAATTACTAATATCCCCTTATGCGCGTTTTGTATGCTCGAAATTTTTAAATTTATTGGGTCAACGTTTTTATTTAGGTCCTCTATAGTTTTAGTATTATTTTGTGCTACTTTGGGTTTCACAATAAGTGGCAACCCTTTTCGCATTTTCGGGACCACTGGTCTAATGTCAGAAATTTTGACAGCCTCTGCAAAAGACACTTGTTTAGTCGGCACTGTGGTTTGTTTACTTTCTGCAAGCTTTTTTACTTCAGCACAGACAGTTTCATTTTCCTTTTTAAAGCTTTCAATTACTGTATTTAGTTTATTCATTTCCATAATACCCTTTTCGAATACTTTTTGTTTCTTTTCCATATCATTTAATCGCTGCATATACCGGTTTTCTATCGCCTCCAGAAGTGATTTAATTTCGCCTTCATTTTGCCTCAGTGAACTTTCAAATTCTTCCTTATAGCTCCTCAAGCACTGAGTATTTTTTTCAACACTCTGTTGCACATCTTTAAGCACCATGTCCACATTTTGTATGTACAGTATGCACTCATCACAGATAAAACGCACCGAGGGATTCACTCCTAATATGCCACAAGAATATTCGTCCAAACCTGAACACCTTGTATTTGAGTGGAACACTTTTGTACATACACCATCACACCGTATGCCAGTCTCCCCTCTTATAGGGAGCTTGCATTTTTCACACTTCTTTTTTGAAAAATTTTGATGTTTCCGGTGCTATCCTCATATTAGCCTCGTAAAGTTTAGAAAATATTCTGTCCAAATCTTTCAAATGATCTTCTGCGGTCTTAGAAAAAATTATCACATCATCTACATAGACATGACAGTTGGTGCCTATTTCGGGTCTAAGTACGTCGTCAATTCACCGTTGAAATATACTCGGAGCGTTCCGCAGACCGAATGGCAGCCTACAGAATTCGTACTTTCCATGGTTTATTGAGAACGCAGTCTTCTCTCTATCTTTTTCATCTAGTAATATTTGGTGAAAACCAGCTTTTAGGTCAATTATTGAATAAAATTTTGCTTGATCCAGATTTGAGAGTATAACAGATATTTCTGGAATTGGGTATCGATCGGGTACAGTTTTTTCATTTAGTTTTCTGTAATCGAGTACCAAACTTAATTTCTTTGTATTATCCTCGTTCAGACTTTTTTATTAACGACCAGCATAGGTGTATTAGCATAGTATAGGTGTATATGTGGCCGCCGTGGCGTAGTGGGTAGAGTGCGACGCTCACACGCCGAAGGGTCTAGGTTCGATCCCCAGCTCAACACCAATTTTTCGAATATTTCACGGCACCACCTCTTTCAAGCTGCTGACAACACTCAAAGAGTAATAACTGTCGAAGAAAGCTTCTCAAATTTCGCCGTTTGGAATCGGCAAAAAACTGTAGGTCCCTTCTACTCGTGAGAGAACAGTAGCGCGCACAACACGAGTAGTTGATGAGCAAGCTAGGCCCTGGTCCCCCTCTGGACTGTAGCGCCAACAATTATTATTATAGGTATATTAAAGGGAGAACGGGACGGTTGGATAATACCATCCTTTAGCAGTCGTTCAATTTCATTATTGACGAACTCAATATGTGCCATAGGATATGGTTGGGGTTTAGAGTAAATGGGTTCTGAACTCGTTGTTCTGATCGATGCCTTAACAGAAGTGTTAAATGGTAATTTCTTTTCGGCGTGAGCAAAGACTTTTACATGTTTTTTTATCAGTTCTTTGAACTGATTATTTAAATCGGATGGGACAGATTTGCAATCGATATCGAAAACATTCACGTTTTCACAATTTAACAACTCGAAAGGTTCTTCTCCATCTACATGGATTAATACACCCCTTTCGGCGTCGATTTCAGCTCGTATCTGCTTTAGAAAGTCATAGACGATTATAGCATCAAACGTATTTAGTTGCGGAAGTAAATAAAAATCGGTTAAGTGACCGAATAAATTCATTTTACACTTCTCTGTGATTTTATTCTGTCCTTTAAGAGTTTTAGCAATAAAGCTATTGTTGTTTGAAATGACGTGTTTTAACTGTGGTAGCTTCTTTATGATGCTTTTTGAATGGCTGACACATTTCTTTTACTTGAAGGCTGTTGCTGTGGAATAAATCGAGTATTATGCCGGAATTTGGAAGACGTTGGATCTATATCCATTGCATTGTCTTCTTGTCTTATAACAATATTATTTTGTGGTTCTGTTACTCTCCTGTAATGTGGATTACTTCGGTAAACAATGTTGTTCTTATTTGTTTGCCTGGAATCAAAAGCTCTTGCAAACTCGTATCTATACTGATTAGCTTCCAACTATTGCGCTTTGGCGAGAGCTGAGGGAATATCTAAACACCCAGACGAAAAGAGGATATTACAGAAAGGTCTATTTAGTCCCGAAATGAATACTCGTAAAGCGTCAGAACGGTATTTGTTTGACAATGAATTTATTAGTTCGCTGTTACCGGAATAGTCCATTGTTATTTTATTCATTATGAGCGTGAGATTTTTTTCGATTTCATCATAAAAATCGGAAATATTCATTTTGCCTTACACTAAAATGCTCAACTGGTTTTCCAAAACGTATAGCGGTCGTCTATCTGAATACGTTTGGTCAAGTCTGGCTATTATTGCATCGAAGTTTAATATGGTATTAAACGATGATAGCATCAGGTCTGCTGACCCAATTATCTTATTCCGAATTACGGAAACCGCTTCGTAATATTTTTCGGTGCCAAGGTATTTCCGAAAAAGATCAATTGCTGTATTAGCAGCTTGTCGCCAACTTACGTACCTTGCCTGCTCACCAGAAAATTCTGGTAGGGATTTTACTAAGTCCAAAGAGATTGGACATACTAGTTCCGTATTAGAAACGGACACATGTTCATATGATGCCACTGAAGGCGGAGTTATTTGAACCTCATTGAGTTTTGCCGTTAGAGCAGAAACCTCTGACTGAATCTTTTGGTTGTTTATTTTCTTTTCAGTCATTATTTCTGCCATTCTCCGCATGATACTAGAACAGGCAGTTTCTACTGCAGTTTGAACTGCTAATGCAATGTTCTCTGCCACAATTATCAATTTTTTAAAACCTATACTAACAGATAACAATCACTATTACTAGCACTATTACTGACACTATTAACAACACAAACAAACAACAAACACAACTCTTATTTAATTAACAAAAAAGGCACTTATTTCACTAACACTTAATAATATGAATTTCCTACAGTACTATCCACATGATTCGGTTTCAGGGTTCCAGGGTCCGTTCTGCGATTCTTCGTTGATGGTTAAACCGGAACGAATAAACTCTTTTTTCCTTTAATGAGGAATTTCGGATTTCAACTTTGTCTTTTACTTTGTTTTTCCTAGTACTAGGATTTTTTTTCAAATAAGATAGTTGGGCGCCAGTTAAAAATTAAACGACTTCCTCTCGCTTTGGAACCTGAATAACAAGTGCCGCCCTGTTTATTTACAAAATATTCCTGACTTACATCTAACATATAATTACCTTAAAAGTAACTTAAACCTATGCGCTGCCCAGACGCTGCATCAGCATTATCTCCACACTCGGTTCGCACACCGGTGTTGGCTGCGTTCTGCTGACGCTATGTCTGTGTGTTACTGTGAGAACATTTAGTTCCCTCAGTACCTAGCGTATTTGGGGCACTCGTGTTAACTTATATTTACCTCCCATGGTGTCTCCATACCCAAATAGCTTCCGTTCACTATTATCCGTACATAAGCAGGCATAAATTGGCGGCCACATTAACCTTATGGTAAGCATTAATGATTGATTATGAGTGCAGTTTGCTATAATATGTTGGAATTTTTCTCTCTCCTTTTTAATTGGTCTTTTTCCATAGGGTCACAGATGGCAACCAAGAGAAAAGTTTTATTGAAATTGGGAAATCAAATTTTTTTCGTTAAAGAAGATTAGCTACGAAAGCGAAGAGGAGTAGGAAGTCGCATGTCTAACCATACAGCGCGAACATACCGTTTTAATTTCGTTCTTATCAACAGTATAAAAAAAATCATAAAATATCACTTTGTTGAGGAAAGTACTGCTTAGAACGCGTAGTAGACACGGTAGATCTGTATTTATTGTCCATTCTTCAATATGCATTGAGTCAAACGAACACTAAGTCTGTTTGTTTTCATCAGAAAAAGCTATAGTTCGTGTGTGCAAACATCCTCGACGATAGTTTATTTTGTGCTGACGTAAAGGTATTGTAACTGTAACGGCTGTTTGGAGTAATTTTCAAACCGATTAACCAGATTACAATAAAAGATATGTTCCCGTACCAGAAAAATGCAACACAAACCAACACAATGTTCGTTCCCATATTCCGAAAACATGTGCTTTACATCCAATGAGCGTTCTTAAGAGAGTAAAATATTTCCCCATCCTTCCCATTTTAACACAAGAAATTTTTGTGGGTAGGTGGTTGGTTTTCTGTCAAATTTATTGGTGTGCGTATAGAGATATATGAGCATTGACCCATTGCGCTTGATCCTTGTTCCCACAGGCCACCTTCAATTCACGTTGGGCACCTCGGAAATTCATACCATTATTACTGAATATCTCAAGTGGCGTTTCACGTTGGGCCATGGCGTTGCTTAGGGCAATGATACTGGAATCGGTGGTGAGTGAATGTGCAACTTTAATATGGTATATAGTGCTCGTATTGTGAGACATGTCAATAGTACGCAGTATCGTTTTTCCGTTTTTCTAGATTTAACCAGTGATGGAACCAAAATAGTCAATCCAAACATATGGAAACGAACGCACGAAAGTCGAGAGCGTGGCAGATTGGAGTTGACACAATATAGGTGATCGGGGTATTGCGGCAGCAATCTTGCATGCATAATTTCCGGAGAACAGCTCTCATGTGCGAAATGTAGTACCTAATTAATCACTGTCTCATGGTTGCCGTGGTGGTATTTGTTGTGATGGTGCCACACTACTAACAGAGTGATTTGGTGTTTCCTTAGAAGAAATACGGGATGCCTCTATTCACCATAGCGTTTACCGTAGATGTCGTGTACTTCTGGAAAATAAAACACTCGGTTTTGAAATAAATTTGTTGGAACATAGGTCTGTAATTCCCTCTAGATATGACTCCAATTGAGCTTGGTTTAGAAGACAACGTTCCACCTAAAAAAGTTGGTACTTTTCTTTGCAATAGATTTGTGATGTACCTCAGGACGAATGCAACACAGCGGAGCAGGCGATTTGAATTGGAGAATTGTTGTGGCTGAAACACTTCAATCTTGTGAACGTAATGAACTCCGGCGTATTAAGTTTTCCATTCTTCGGTGGTGCTTTCTTTTGGTACATCTTACATCTTACATTACGGTTTTAGCATTTTGGAGGTGACGTTGCTGGGTTGCGCTATATACTGCATGTTTTCGTCTGACACCTAAGCACGTGCCTTTACATTATAAAGCAGCTTAGGGTTTTTTGTAAGTATAATTATCAACTCCACATGATACATCTAATTAACATCCCAAATTGTTATTTCGCTTGGTACATCTTGGTACATCTTCTGGAGGCGATCGTTGAAACGGTGGTCCACTAAACTATACATTCGACGCGTTGAAACTTGGTAACTTTTGACACTTAGTGGCCTATTTACGCGAGGTAACGTTGTTGATTGCGCTCCACAAAGCGAGGTGCCAACATTATCTTAGTGCACAGGTCAAGTTGACATACAGCCTCCACGCGGTGCCCCCTGGATAGCCATCAGAACACCCGTTGTATGGTGAACCAATGTATGCAGCGAGCTCCTCTGCCCGATGGTTTAAATAATGGGCCTGGCCTTCCAGTCTGTGGGTTGTGCGTCAGGTGCAAATAAGTACTTCAGAGACAACAACATGCCTCGGATAAGGACGGATCACCTTTAGACGACCACTGCAAACGTATTAAGGACAACGATTTTCGTTTTTGCATGTGGAATGTGAGGTTCCTTAACAGGCCATGTGCAGTCGGCCCGACAATAGAACAACTGCGGCATCTACTACAGCGATTGGTACAAAGAGAGAAGGCAGCGCTTAATCGGATGCGGATCTGTTCGAGGCAGACTTAGGCAAAAAGTCTTAAGTTACGACCAGCGAACGCCTCACGACAGTCCACATCAAGGTTAAATTCGGGAACATAAGCCTAATTTGCGCTCACGCCCCAACAAAGGAGAAGGATGACAACATCAAGGATGATTTCTATGATCTACTAGAAAGAACATACGATCAATGCCCCAGCTACGACACCAAGATCGTTCTAAGAGACTTCAACATTCTGCTGAGAAAGGAGGACATGTTTGCTGGAGTCATCGGTAAACACAGCCTGTACGACAACACATCTGGAAATGGATTCAGGCTGTTGGACCTCGCCTTGGGGCGAAACGTCTGTGTGGTTAGCACGCGGTTCCCACACCTGGACATTCACGAAGGAACCTGGCGATCTCCTGATCAACCAACTCCAACATTCTCGATGTCCAAACCATTCGAGGTGCAAACATCAAATCGGATCATCACCTTGTTATAGCAAAGCAGAATCCCGGATATCGACAGATTAACGGAATCGAGACAGGCCAAACGGTTTCACGTCGGAAAGCTACAATTGGAACAAGTCGCTGGGAGCTTTGCCAGCTAGCCGTCAATGAGGCGTTTCCTGGCATTGAAGCGGAAGCGGCTAAAATGGGTCTGGCGGTAAACGAGGGCAAAATAAAGTACTTGTCATCAAGGAAGGACACATAACATTGACGTATCGGACAAAGCATCACACTAGGCAGCAGAAACTTCCAGGTAGTCAAGGACTTCGTCTACCTCGGCTCCGCAGTAAATAGGGACAACAAGACCAGTACCGAAATCAAACGCAGGATCACTCTTGCCAATCGCTGTTTTTTTTGGCTAAAGAGGCAATTGGGTTGTAAAGGCCTCTCTCGACGGGCTAAGCTCGAATTATATTATATAACAGCTTGATCATCTTAATCCTATTTTCTGGCGCCGAAACCTGGACGTTACTAGAAGCGGATGAGGAAATCCTTAGTATTTTTGAGAGAAACGCTTCGCGTGCAATTTTTGGTCCTGTTTGCGTTGATGGCATTTGGAGGAGAAGATTTAACGACGAACTCTATGGGAATTACAGCGACATGCGCTTGGTCAAGCTTCTACGTTTATAGCCTTTGAGATGGCTAGGCCATGTAGAGCGTATGGAAACCATTGCTCCGGCCCGAAAAGGCTTTGAATCCGAGGCATTGGGACAACGCAACCGAGGATGGCCTAAGACTAAGGTGGCGCACACAAGTGGAGAAGGACCTCAACCAACTTGGAGTGCGCAATTGGAGGCAGCTGGCGAAAGATCGTGCTGGCTGCAGAGGCATGTTGGTTGACCCCGGACTGTAGCGCCACAAAAAGAAAAAAAAGAAGAACTCAACACTGTTCTTGAAACGGACCAGTATTCAAAATTACATTAAATTATTTGTGTGGTTACAATTTATAAATGGAATTCGACCAATTGCAACCCACAAGTGGTATGAACCGATCCATACACGAAACAACAAACATGTGTTTGCAGTTACAGAGAGAAATATCTATATTTACCTCCCATGGCGTCTCCATACCCAAGTAGCTTCCGTTCACTATTATCCGTACATAAGCAGGCATACATTGGCGGCCACATTAACCTTATGGTAAGCATTAATGATTGATTAAAAGTGCAGTTTGCTATAATATGTTGGAATTTTTGTCTCTCCTTTTTAATTGGTCTTTTTCCATAGGGTCACAGATGGCAACCAAGAGAAAAGTTTTATTGAAATTGGGAAATCAATTTTTTTTCTTTAAAGAAGGTTAGCTACGAAAGCGAAGAGGAGTAGGAAGTCGCATGTCTAACCATACAGCGCGAACATACCGTTTTATCTTCGTCCTTATCTACAGTATAAAAAAATCCTTAAATATTACTTTTTTGAGGAAAGTACTGCTTAGAACGCGTAGTAGACACGGTAGAACTGTATTTATTGTCCATTCTTCAATATGCATTGAGTCAAACAAACACTAAGTCTGTTTTTTTTCTTCAGAAAAAGCTATAATTCGTGGGTGCAAACATCCTCGACGATAGTTTATTTTGTGCTGACGTAAAGGTATTGTAACTGTAACGGCTATTTGGCATAATTTTCAGGGCGATTAACCAGATTACAATAAAAGATATGTTCCCGTACCAGAAAAACACAACACAAACCAACACAATGTTCGTTCCCGTATTCTGAAAACATCTGCTTTACACCCACTGAGCGTTCTTTAGAGAGAGTAAAATATTTCCCCATCCTTCCCATTTTTCCAGTATTCAAAATTACATTAAATTATTTGTGTGGTTACAATTTATAAATGGAATTCGACCAATTGCAACCCACAAGTGGTATGAACCGATCCATACACGAAACAACAAACATGTGTTTGCAGTTACAGAGAGAAATATCTATATTTACCTCCCATGGCGTCTCCATACCCAAGTAGCTTCCGTTCACTATTATCCGTACATAAGCAGGCATACATTGGCGGCCACATTAACCTTATGGTAAGCATTAATGATTGATTAAAAGTGCAGTTTGCTATAATATGTTGGAATTTTTGTCTCTCCTTTTTAATTGGTCTTTTTCCATAGGGTCACAGATGGCAACCAAGAGAAAAGTTTTATTGAAATTGGGAAATCAATTTTTTTTCTTTAAAGAAGGTTAGCTACGAAAGCGAAGAGGAGTAGGAAGTCGCATGTCTAACCATACAGCGCGAACATACCGTTTTATCTTCGTCCTTATCTACAGTATAAAAAAATCCTTAAATATTACTTTTTTGAGGAAAGTACTGCTTAGAACGCGTAGTAGACAGGGTAGAACTGTATTTATTGTCCATTCTTCAATATGCATTGAGTCAAACAAACACTAAGTCTGTTTTTTTTCTTCAGAAAAAGCTATAATTCGTGGGTGCAAACATCCTCGACGATAGTTTATTTTGTGCTGACGTAAAGGTATTGTAACTGTAACGGCTATTTGGCATAATTTTCAGGGCGATTAACCAGATTACAATAAAAGATATGTTCCCGTACCAGAAAAACACAACACAAACCAACACAATGTTCGTTCCCGTATTCTGAAAACATCTGCTTTACACCCACTGAGCGTTCTTTAGAGAGAGTAAAATATTTCCCCATCCTTCCCATTTTAACACAAGAAATTTTTGTGGGTAGGTGGCTGCTTTTCTGTCAAATTTATTGGTGTGCGTATAGAGATATATGAGCATCGGCCCATTGTGCTTGGTCCTTGTTCCCACAGGCCACCTTCAATTCACGTTGGGCACCTCGGAAATTCATACCATTATTACTGAATATCTCAAGTGGCGTTTCACGTTGGGCCATGGCGTTGCTTAGGGCAATGATACTCGAATCGGTGGTGAGTGAATGTGCAACTTTAATATGGTATATAGTGCTCGTATTGTGAGGCATGTCAATAGTACGCAGTATCGTTTTTCCGTTTTTCTAGATTTAACCGGTGATGGAACCAAAATAGTCAATCCAAACATATGGGAAAGAACGCACGAAAGTCGAGAGCGTGGCAGATTGGAGTTGACACAATATAGGTGATCGGGGTATTGCGGCAGCAATCTTGCATGCGTAATTTCCGGAGAACAGCTGTCATGTGCGAAATGTAGTACCTCATTAATCACTGCCTCTTGGTTGCCGTGGTGGTATTTGTTGTGATGGTGCCACACTACTAATAGAGTAATTTGGTGTTTCCTTAGAAGAAATACGGGATGCCTCTATTCACCATAGCGTTTACCGTAGATGTCGTGTACTTGTGGAAAATAAAACACTCGTTTTTGAAATAAATTTGTTGGAACATAGGTCTGTAATTCCCTCTAGATATGACTCCAATTGAGCTTGGTTTAGAAGACAACGTTCCACCTAAAAAAGTTGGTACTTTTCTTTGCAATAGATTTGTGATGTACCTCAGGACGAATGCAACACAGCGGAGCAGGCGATTTGAATTGGAGAATTGTTGTGGCTGAAACACTTCAATCTTGTGAACTTAATGAACTCCGACGTATTAAGTCTTCAATTCTTCGGTGGTGCTTTCTTTTGGTACATCTTACATCTTACATTACGGTTTTAGAATTTTGGAGGTGAGCTTTGCTGGGTTGCGCTATATCCTGCATGTTTTCGTCTGACACATAAGTATGTGCCTTTACATTATAAAGCAGCTTAGGGTTTTTTGTAAGTATAATTATCAACTCCACATGATACATCTAATTTACATCGCAAATTGTTATTTCGCTTGGTAAATCTTCTGGAGGCGATCGTAGAAACGGTGGTCCACTAAACTATGCATTCGACGCGTTGAAATTCTGTTACTTTTGACACTTAGTGGCCTATTTACGCGAGGTAACGTTGGTGATTGCGCTCAACAAAGCGAGGTGCCAACATTATCTTAGTGCACAGGTCAAGTTGACATACAGCCTCCACGCGGTGCCCCCTGGATAGCCATCAAAACACCCGGTGTATGGTGAACCAATGTATGCAGCGAGCTCCTCTGCCTGAGGGTATAAATAATGGGCCTGGCCTTCCAGTCTGTGGGTTGTGCATCAGGTGCAAATAAGTAGTTCAGAGACAACAACATGCCTCGGATAAGGACGGATCACCTTTAGACGTCCACTGCAAACGTATTAAGGACAACGATTTTCGTTTTTGCATGTGGAATGTGAGGTTCTTTAACAGGCCACGTGCAGCCGGCTGGACAATAGAACAACTGCGGCATCTACTACAGCGATTGGTACAAAGAGAGAAGGCAGCTCTTAATAGGATGCGGATTCGTTGTTGGAGGCAGACTTAGGCAAAAAGTCTTAAGCTACGACCAGCGAACGCCTCACGACAGTCCACATCAAGGTTAAATTCGGGAACATAAGCCTAATTTGCTCTCACGCCCCAACAGAGGAGAAGGACGACAACATCAAGGAGGATTTCTATGATCTACTAGAAAGAACATACGATCAATGCCCCAGCTACGACACCAAGATCGTTCTAAGAGACTTCATCACTCTGCTGAGAAAGGAGGACATGTTTGCTGGAGTCATCGGTAAACACAGCCTGTACGACAACACATCTGGAAACGGATTCAGGCTGTTGGACCTCGCCTTGGGGCCGAAAGTCTCGGTGGCTAGCATGCGGTTCCCACACCTGGACATTCACGAAGGGACCTGGCCATCTCCTGATCAACCAACTCCAACATTCTCGATGTCCAAACCATTCGAGGTGCAAACATCAAATCGGATCATCACCTTGTTATAGCAAAGCAGAATCCCGGATATCGATAGATTAACGGAATCGAGTCAGGCCAAACGGTTTCACGTCGGAAAGCTACAATTGGAACAAGTCGCTGGGAGCTTTGCCAGCTAGCCGTCAATGAGGCATTTCCTGGCATTGAAGCGGAAGCGGCTAAAATGGGTCTGGCGGTAAACGAGGGCAAAATAAAGTACTTGTCATCAAGGAAGGACACATAACATTGACGTATCGGACAAAGCATCACACTAGGCAGCAGAAACTTCCAGGTAGTCAAGGACTTCGTTTATCTCGGCTCCGCAGTAAATAGGGTCAACAAGACCAGTACCGAAATAAAACGCAGGATCACTCTTGCCAATCGCTGTGTTCGGTTATGAACGGCAGGAGTGGACAAAGGAAAATATTGCGACAAAGAAAAACGACTGTATTTCCTCAACGTTATAACAACAGTAGCTTTTTTATTAGATTAAACCACTATATATATGTCTTTCCATTTGTTTTCATTTGTTTACATATTTTATTGTTTGACATTTGTTTGTTTGGGGCATTGTTGCTTGATGTGTTCGTTTTTAAATTTGTTGAACTTCTTCAGCAACATGTTGCGATCAGAACATTCTCCCCGCCGGTGAACGAAGTTCTCAATCATCTTCTTCAAATGCTGCTTATCATTTCAGCGGCTGCAGGTTGAACTTTCTCTCTAACGACTCTGATGCATATTTCGCCCATCTCATGCAATGGTAAAGAATCATTAGTAAAACGAAACAAACATGCATAAACTGAAACACCAAAACAAAAGAAAACGACACATGAGTGATGACGTCTCATTGTTTACATTTGATTCGCACTGATGAACTGGAACGTGACGTAAGGAGTGAGACACACCTCGCTGATGGACTGGAAATCCGTATGAGGTGTTCGGGGTTGTTCATGCTGAAGCGTTGATGGACTGGAAATCCGTATGAGGTGCGGGGTTGTCTCTGTTCCTTCTTTCTGTTCGTTCCAGTTTCATTGAGTGCAGTGTGTAAAGTGGTGTAAATTTGCAAAGTGCTTGGTGTGATCGCGGATTTTATCGTGTGCCTCAAATTGGAATTCATCAGGTGAGTAATAATTATAGTGTTGTGTGTTATATTATAATTTTCTTCATTTATGATTTCTCGTTATTTATTTGATTTGTGTAAATTAGTGTAAAGCCAATGATTTCAATTCATTTGGCTTGGTCGAAATGAATGTGTGTGTGTACGCAATTTCGTTTGGGTGAATGATTGTAAAGAGTGTGTGTGCGTGTGTGTATTTGCTTTTAAGAATGGACTGACTTGAGTGCATTGTGTGATAGAGTGAGTGAGTGAGTGGACTGTATGATTTGATATGCTAGGGAAAAGTGTATGCGAATAAGTGTAAGTGTGCGGTATGCAGCGAATGCGGGTTGATGACAACCATATTGTCATCCCATTGTGTGAGTGTGAAGTGTTAAATGTTTCGAGTGCGAGTGCGAGTGTTAAATGTTTCGAGTGCGAGTGTCAAATGTTTCGAGTGCGAGTTTGTTTACA
This sequence comes from Eristalinus aeneus, assembly GCA_955652365.1. Lineage (NCBI taxonomy): Eukaryota > Metazoa > Arthropoda > Insecta > Diptera > Syrphidae > Eristalinus > Eristalinus aeneus. The sequence goes on from OY019130.1 coordinate 48,105,522, forward strand.
TCTGTTGATCTTCTGGTGGGCTTTCGGCAACATTTGTTGGCAGTGGGCATAATTTTGTAATGGGTCTTTTAAATTCTCCTTGCTGGGTTTTGAGTGTTACCACTCTTGTTAGCTGGTCTGCCCCGGGATGTGTGGCAACTATACGTCCTAGTCTCCATCGTGCTGGGGGCAAACGTTCATCTTTAATCAGCACAAGGTCACCGATTTTTGGTTGGGGATGTTGCTTCAACCATTTGGGGCGCTGTTGTAGACGCGACAAATACTCCGCTTGCCATTGCCTCCAGAAGGTCTGTAGATGGGCTTGTAGTAGCTTCCACCGGTTATGTAGTGTCTGTGATGATGCGATTTCTGGTTCCGGAATGGTGAACATAGACTCTCCTATGAGAAAGTGCGCTGGTGTTAACGTTTGGAAGTCATCTGGGTCATTCGACAAGGGACACAGAGGCCTTGAATTCAGACACGCTTCTATCTGTGATAGAAGCGTGGCGAGTTCCTCAAACGTGAGTATCCCGTTCCCGACGATTCTTCTGAGGTGGTATTTAACACTCTTGACTCCCGCTTCCCATAGTCCTCCAAAGTGGGGGGAAGCGGGGGGAATGAAATTCCACTTAATACCTTGAGCTGAGGCTTCCTCTGCAATTATGTTCCAGTCACCTGCGCTTGCTTTTAGGAGACGACCCAGTTCTGCTTCTGCACCGACGAAATTCTTACCACAGTCACTATAGATTTGACTACAAATGCCTCTTCTGGAGGTGAAGCGTCGAAGTGCGGCTAGAAATGCTTGCGTTGACAAATCGGTAACTGCCTCCAGATGGATTGCCTTTGTTGCGAGACAGACGAAGACGCATATATATCCCTTCAGGCTTTTGGCTCCGCGGCCTTTCCAAGTCTTGATTGTAATTGGGCCGGCGTAGTCGATTCCCACATGTGTGAAGGGCTTTGACACTCTGACTCTCGGAGCCGGTAGTTCTCCCATCAGTTGCTGAATTGGTTTGTACCGATGACAAACAGTGCAGTTGTGGATATACTTTTTAACTGCACGTTTGACCTGAAGTATCCAGTACCTCGTTCTCAACCAGCATACCATTAGCTGTAACCCGCCGTGCAATGTTCTCTCATGTGCGAGTTTGAGAATCAGTTGCGATACATGATGTCCCGGGTTCAGAATTATGGGGTGTTTTTCATCGTACGGAAGGTGTGCGTGTGTGAGCCTTCCGCCGACTCGAAGTATTCCACTACTGTCTTTGAATGGATTGAGAGCACCCATGCCTCTGGCCCTACAGACCTCCTCGGGAAACATTTGTTCTTGAGCGCATCTAATAAGCGTGTTGTGCGCTTCGGTGGTTTCCTCCGGACATAAGGGGTCAAAGATTCTTGAATCATGGGGCCTCCGAGCGTTCTGGATAAACCGCTTACAATAACCTATGGTACGTGTAAGACGATTTAAATCCGAGAAGCGTTCAATTGTTGAAACCAAAGAAGACAACCTGACGTGATTGACGGTGATTGCGGTTCTTTCTTCTTCTGTGGTGTTGTCATTTGGTTGTGGAGGGGTTTCGAAGTTCCATTTCGTTCGTAGGAACTCTGGGCCGTACCACCATAACTTTTCATTGAGTAATGATGTAGGTAATGTACCTCTGGAGGTCAAATCCGCAGGATTGAGTTTTGTGGAGATGTGTTTCCATATATGGACCTCCGTTAAGCGCTGTATTTCGACAACTCGGTTCCTGACGAATGTTTTCCATCGCGAAGCTGGTGGATGGATCCATACCAGGGTGATCGCAGAATCTGTCCACGCGTGCAGTTGGTCCCCACTAGGCTCGAGGGTGCGAGCCACGTAATTTAATAATTTGGCTAACATTACTGCGCCGCAAAGCTCCAGACGTGGAAAACTAACTGGCTGAACTGGCGCCACTTTCGATTTGGACATCACGAGGTGCATATGCACTGTCCCATCTTCATCCTCAGTCCGAAGAAAGACTGCTGCTCCATACGCCTTTTCGGAAGCGTCGCTAAAGCCATGCAGTTACTTGCGATTCCGTCGACTTAATGTGTGAACCCACCTTGGAATGCGGATGTTGCTGATGGCAGGTAAGTCTTGGTAGAATTGTATCCACTCTTTTAATAAGTCTCCTTTCAGTGTTTCATCCCAGGCTGCCTTGCATTTCCATAACGCCTGCAAGATTAATTTGGCCTTGAGGATGCATGGGGATATCCACCCCATTGGGTCAAAAAGCCGGGCAGCTGTTGATAAAATAAACCGTTTTGTTGGCTGCGGGTCGGCTGTCCTCTGTCGGAAGCCAGTGGATGCCTAAAGTTTTGACTTGGCTTGTTGCTTCGGATGGGACTACCAGTGATGCCTCTCGGTCCTTTGTAGAAATTCCTTCCAGAAGCTCTTCAGCGTTGGCTGTCCACTTCCGTAAGTAGAAACCTGCACCTTCCAAAACCGCTTGCACATCTTTCCTTTTGTCTTCAGCTTCAGCGATGGTATCTGCTCCGGACAACAAATCGTCTACGTACATCTCTGCACGAATCATTTTCGATGCCTTTGGGTGTTCTATTTCTTCAGCCCTTTCTACTTCCATTAGCGTTCTAATGGCTAAATACGGTGCAGACGCTGTACCAAAAGTCACCGTTTTCAGCCGATAAACCTTCAAATTGTCGGTTGGATTCTTTCTCCAATAAATGAGTTGGTAGTTGGAGTCCAACTCTGGTACCCAAATTTGTCGGTACATTTTCTCGATATCAGCTGAAAACACGAACTGGTACAGTCTCCACCGCAATATGATGCCCATCACATTGTGCTGTAACGAAGGGCCTGTCCTCAGATGGTCATTTAACGATGTTCCATCGGACGTCTTGTAGGACGCATCGAAAACCACCCTCAGTTTTGTTGTGGAGCTACTTTCCTTCACTACTGCGTGATGAGGCAAGTAGTAATGTCCTCTACCGGCAATATCCTCATTTACTTCGCACATATGTCCAAGTTGACGATATTCTTCCATGCAGGCGACGTACTGGTTGTGTAGTTGGGAATCCGCTGCTAGGCGCCTTTCCAAGGCCCTAAAACGTTGAAGAGCTCCTTCATGGGATTTCCCAAGCACTGGGTGGGTGTTCTCCTTGAATGGAAGTGCTACTTGGAAATGTCCGTCTTCACGCCGCTTCACGTTCTTCATGAAATGCTCTTCGCAAGCTGCATCTTCCGTGCATACCGTTTGATGAAAAGGTGCCTCTTCGATTTCCCAAAACCTTCTTAGCAGGGTGTCGACATCCGCATGTTGCAGGAAAGTCCTGACTTGTTGAGTTGACCTTCCGAACAATATCCACCCCAACTTAGTGTTCTGTGCTACAGGAACGTCTCTGTTGTTGTGTCGCGTCAACTCTGGTAACATGATGTCCGCTAGCACATCACTGCCTAACATCAGGTCGATTTTGGCTGGCTTATGAAAAGCTGGATCCGCTAACTTTAGACCAGAAAGGTGACTCCAGTCGTCGACGTAGAGAGTTCGAGCTGGGAGATGGCCAGATAGTGACTTGTATACCAAGGCCTGGATGGTGGTTTTGAAGGTTGTGTTGAGGGAGCCGTTGCTGATCTCGACCACCCTTTTGCAAGTACCACTGTTAACCATCCCCAATCCCGAAATTTCGACATTAGTGGATCTTCCTTTTAAGCCGAGGAGTTGAACCGCGGATTCGGTTATAAAGGAAGCCTCGGAACCAGAGTCCACTAGTGGGACTAGATCTCCTGTTGAGGTTCTTACCTTGACGACTGCTGTGGCTAACAGAACTTGGGTGTTGATGTTGTGTGTTGCGTGATGGCTCCTCACGCCAGAACTGATTGATGGTTGCTCATCATTGTGTGGATTGAAAGTTGGAGCTTGGGTATTGAATGAGGATATGTGTGTATGTGGTTGATGAGGTCGTTGGGTATGTGTTTTAGTGGGGTGTATATTAGATGGTTGACTATTGTTTAAATGATTAAAAGATGGGTTATTGCTTTGTGAAGTGACGTTTATTTGTGAATGGTTATGTGGGCTATTGTGTAAGAGTGAATGATGGGGTTGCTGACAATAATAACATTTACTTGTGCTTATACAATTTTGAACATTATGGCTATAAGCAAGGTAATTACTGCAAATGCCGAGTTTGTTTATGATTTCGTATTTGTCAGGAATGCCCATTCTAAGAAATTTGTTACATTTTCTTATGGCATGCTGACCCTTATTGCATATTTTACATGTAAATTTATTATTATTATTGGGTTGTACAAGAAAAGATGAAGTTTTTGTAACCTTCTTTGAATGATCCGCCGTAGTTTTATTTTGATAAATTACTGCCTCCAAAGTACGAAACCGCATATTAAAAAAATTGGGTGAATTCCGCGAATGTTGGTAGCTCCTTCGAGTTTTCCTTCGCTCCAAGTTTTTCTTCCCATAATTGCTGCGTTTTTGCTGAAAGTTTCTGCACTAGGACGTACACCAGCACTGCATCCCAGTGCTACACCGGAACCTTCAGACTGCTGAGGCTGCGAACAATTTCACTGGAGGTATCCATCAGCTCCTTGATCGCTTCTGCTCGCTCTTGCGTGATCGTTGGTTGAGTAAAAAGGCACTTTAACTGTGTGTTAACAAGAAACCGCTGATGATCGTATCGATCTTTTAAAATTGTCCATGCCTTCGCGTAATTCCCGTTTATTATGGGTAAGTGAGCTAAAATCCTTTCAGCTTCACCCGAAACACTAGTTTTCAAGTAATGCAGCCTTTCAATTTCAGTTAAAGCCGCATTATGGTGCACCAAGGAAACAAACAAATCATGAAACGACCGCCAAGACTCATACGAACCGGAGAAAAGGGGAACAGGTATGTGCTTTAAGCGAATCTCTGTACTTTGAGTTGCGGTGGCAGATTTGATTTCGGGTTCAGTGTTCTCTGTGGTTAATGCCTTCGCCATGTCGATGGCGTCGAATAAATCGGCTCGATAGTCGAAATACAATTCCCGGATTTCCTCGTAAACATCTTCCATTTCTGAACACTTCTCATCTGCAACCGCACTTATACACTCTTCGAAAGCCTTTTCCGCTGACTCTAGCGTTTTCTCTAAAATTAACAGACGTCCCGATAGATAGTTTGCCGTACGCGTGCTAGCTCCTCGTTTAGAGAAGTTGGAAATATCCTTCTCGAGTCGGGTAAGAACTTTACTTAATTTCTTCGACGTCATGATCACTCTCTATCTCTACTCTACTCTCAAGCTACAACACAAATCAACTCACGTACTCTTGTGAATATGGTGGTGCACACACGCTGTCTTCTAATGATCCGGGTTGCAGTTCTTGTTAGGAAGCAGGAACTGAAGAGTTGATCCAGAAAATCCTGGTTCTGCTGCTTTTCGGGTTGATGTGCGAACGGGTTTCGGGTATTGTATTGTTGATGTGCGAACGGGTTCCGGGTATTGTATCGTTTTAGTTTTCACTTTTTATGAATATATGTATGCATATATTTTCCTTTGTTATAGGGTGAGATCTATCCAGCTCGAAGGACCAAAATGTTCGGTTATGAACGGCAAGAGTGGACAAAGGAAAATATTGCGACAAAGAAAAACGACTGTATTTCCTCAACGTTATAACAACAGTAGCTTTTTTATTAGATTAAACCACTATATATATGTCTTTCCATTTGTTTTCATTTCTTTACATATTTTATTGTTTGACATTTGTTTGTTTGGGGCATTGTTGCTTGATGTGTTCGCTTTTAAATTTGTTGAACTTCTTCGGCAACATGTAGCGATCAGAACACGCTGTTTTTTTTGGGCTAAAGAGGCAATTGGGTTGTAAAGGCCTCTCTCGACGGGCTAAGCTCGCATTATATTATATAACAGCTTGATCATCTTAATCCTATTTTCTGGCGCCGAAACCTGGACGTTACTAGAAGCGGATCAGGAAATCCTTAGTATTTTTGAGAGAAAAGCTTCGCGTGCTATTTTTGGTCCTGTTTGGGTTGATGGCATTTGGAGGAGAAGATTTAACGACGAACTCTATAAGATGTACAGCGACATGCGCTTGGTCAAGCTTCTACGGTTATAGCCTTTGAGATGGCTAGGCCATGTAGAGCGTATGGAAACCATTGCTCCGGCCCGAAAAGGCTTTGAATCCGAGGCATTGGGACAACGCAACCGAGGACGGCCTAAGACTAAGGTGGCGCACACAAGTGGAGAAGGACCTCAACCAACTTGGAGTGCGCAATTGGAGGCAGCTGGCGAAAGATCGTGCTGGCTGGAGAGGCATGTTGGTTGACCCCGGACTGTAGCGCCACAAAAAGAAAAAAAAGAAGAACTTAACACTGTTCTTGAAACGGACCAGTATTCAAAATTACATTAAATTATTTGTGTGGTTACAATTTATAAATGGAATTCGACCAATTGCAACCCACAAGTGGTATGAACCGATCCATACACGAAACAACAAACATGTGTTTGCAGTTACAGAGAGAAATATCTATATTTACCTCCCATGGCGTCTCCATACCCAAGTAGCTTCCGTTCACTATTATTCGTACATAAGCAGGCATACATTGGCGGCCACATTAACCTTATGGTAAGCATTAGTGCAGTTTGCTATAATATGTTGGAATTTTTCTCTCTCCTTTTTAATTGGTCTTTTTCCATAGGGTCACAGATGGCAACCAAGAGAAAAGTTTTATTGAAATTGGGAAATCAAATTTTTTTCGTTAAAGAAGGTTAGCCACGAAAGCGAAGAGGAGTAGAAAGTCGCATGTCTAACCATACAGCGCGAACATACCGTTTTATCTTCGTCCTTATCTACAGTATGAAAAAATCCTTAAATATCACTTTTTTGAGGAAAGTACTGCTTAGAACGCGTAGTAGACACGGTAGAACTGTATTTATTGTCCATTCTTCAATACGCATTGAGTCAAACAAACACTAAGTCTGTTTTTTTTTCTTCAGAAAAAGCTATAATTCGTGGGTGCAAACATCCTCGACGATAATTTATTTTGTGCTGACGTAAAGGTATTGTAACTGTAACGGCTATTTGGCATAATTTTCAGGGCGATTAACCAGATTACAATAAAAGATATGTTCCCGTACCAGAAAAACACAACACAAACCAACACAATGTTCGTTCCCGTATTCTGAAAACATGTGCTTTACACCCACTGAGTGTTCTTTAGAGAGAGTAAAATATTTCCCCATCCTTCCCATTTTAACACAAGAAATTTTTGTGGGTAGGTGGCTGCTTTTCTGTCAAATTTATTGGTGTGCGTATAGAGATATATGAGCATTGGCCCATTGTGCTTGGTCCTTGTTCCCACAGGCCACCTTCAATTCACGTTGGGCACCTCGGAAATTCATACCATTATTACTGAATATCTTAAGGGGCGTCTCACGTCGGGCCATGGCGTTGCTTAGGGCAATGATACTCGAATCGGTGGTGAGTGCAACTTCAATATGGTATATAGTGCTCGTATTGTGAGGCATGTCAATAGTAGGCAGTATCGTTTTTCCGTTTTTCTAGATTTAACCAGTGATGGAACCAAAATAGTCAATCCAAACATATGGAAACGAACGCACGAAAGTCGAGAGCGTGGCAGATTGGAGTTGACACAATATAGGTGATCGGGGTATTGCGGCAGCAATCTTGCATGCGTAATTTCCGGAGAACAGCTGTCATGTGCGAAATGTAGTACCTCATTAATCACTGTCTCATGGTTGCCGTGGTGGTATTTGTTGTGATGGTGCCACACTACTAACAGAGTGATTTGGTGTTTCCTTAGAAGAAATACGGGATGCCTCTATTCACCATAGCGTTTACCGTAGATGTCGTGTACTTCTGGAAAATAAAACACTCGTTTTTGAAATAAATTTGTTGGAACATAGGTCTGTAATTCCCTCTAGATATGACTCCAATTGAGCTTGGTTTAGAAGACAACGTTCCACCTAAAAAAGTTGGTACTTTTCTTTGCAATAGATTTGTGATGTACCTCAGGACGAATGCAACACAGCGGAGCAGGCGATTTGAATTGGAGAATTGTTGTGGCTGAAACACTTCAATCTTGTGAACGTAATGAACTCCGGCGTATTAAGTTTTCCATTCTTCGGTGGTGCTTTCTTTTGGTACATCTTACATCTTACATTACGGTTTTAGCATTTTGGAGGTGACGTTGCTGGGTTGCGCTATATACTGCATGTTTTCGTCTGACACCTAAGCACGTGCCTTTACATTATAAAGCAGCTTAGGGTTTTTTGTAAGTACAATTATCAACTCCACATGATACATCTAATTTACATCCCAAATTGTTATTTCGCTTGGTACATCTTGGTACATCTTCTGAAGGCGATCGTAGAAACGGTGGTCCACTAAACTATGCATTCGACGCGTTGAAATTTTGTTACTTTTGACACTTAGTGGCCTATTTACGCGGGGTAACGTTGGTGATTGCGCTCAATAAAGCGAGGTGCCAACATTATCTTAGTGCACAGGTCAAGTTGACATACAGCCTTCACGCGGTGCCCCCTGGATAGCCATCAGAACACCCGTTGTATGGTGAACCAATGTATGCAGCGAGCTCCTCTGTCCGAGGGTTTAAATAATGGGCCTGGCCTTCCAGTCTGTGGGTTGTGCATCAGGTGCAAATAAGTAGTTCAGGGACAACAACATGCCTCGGATAAGGACGGATCACCTTTAGACGACCACTGCAAACGTATTAAGGACAACGATTTTCGTTTTTGCATGTGGAATGTGAGGTTCCTTAACAGGCCACGTGCAGCCGGCTGGACAATAGAACAACTGCGGCATCTACAACAGCGATTGGTACAAAGAGAGAAGGCAGCTCTTAATAGGATGCGGATTCGTTGTTGGAGGCAGACTTAGGCAAAAAGTCTTAAGCTACGACCAGCGAACGCCTCACGACAGTCCACATCAAGGTTAAATTCGGGAACATAAGCCTAATTTGCTCTCACGCCCCAACAGAGGAGAAGGACGACAACATCAAGGAGGATTTCTATGATCTACTAGAAAGAACATACGATCAATGCCCCAGCTACGACACCAAGACCGTTCTAAGAGACTTCAACACTCTGCTGAGAAAGGAGGACATGTTTGCTGGAGTCATCGGTAAACACAGCCTGTACGACAACACATCTGGAAACGGATTCAGGCTGTTGGACCTCGCCTTGGGGCAGAAGGTCTCTGTGGTTAGCACGCGGTTCCCACACTTGGACATTCACGAAGGGACCTGGCGATCTCCTGATCAACCAACTCGAACATTCTCGATGTCCAAACCATTCGAGGTGCAAACATCAAATCGGATCATCACCTTGTTATAGCAAAGCAGAATCCCGGATATCGACAGATTAACGGAATCGAGACAGGCCAAACGGTTTCACGTCGGAAAGCTACAATTGGAACAAGTCGCTGGGAGCTTTGCCAGCTAGCCGTCAATGAGGCATTTCCTGGCATTGAAGCGGAAGCGGCTAAAATGGGTCTGGCGGTAAACGAGGGCAAAATAAAGTACTTGTCATCAAGGAAGGACACATAACATTGACGTATCGGACAAAGCATCACACTAGGCAGCAGAAACTTCCAGGTAGTCAAGGACTCTGCTCCGCAGTAAATAAGGACAACAAGACCAGTACCGAAATCAAACGCAGGATCACTCTTGCCAATCGTTTTTTTTTGGGCTCAAGAGGCTATTGGGTAGTAAAGGCCTCTCTCGACGGGCTAAGCTCGCATTATTTTATATAACAGCTTGATCATCTTAATCCTATTTTCTGGCGCCGAAACCTGGACGTTACTAGAAGCGGATCAGGAAATCCTTAGTAATTTTGAGAGAAAAGCTTCGGGTGCTATTTTTGGTCCTGGTTGCGTTGATGGCATTTGGAGGAGAAGATTTAACGACGAACTCTATGGGATGTACAGCGACATGCGCTTGGTCAAGCTTCTACGGTTATGGCCTTTGAGATGGCTAGACCATGTAGAGCGTATGGAAACCATTGCTCCGGCCCGAAAAGGCTTTGAATCTGAGGCATTGGGACAACGCAACCAAGGACGGCCTAAGACTAAGGTGGCGCACACAAGTGGAGAAGGACCTCAACCAACTTGGAGTGCGCACTTGGAGGCAGCTGGCGAAAGATCGTGCTGGCTGGAGAGGCACGTTGGTTGAGGCCAAGGTCCACCCCGGACTGTAGCGCCACAAAAAGAAAAAAAGGAAGAACTCAACACTGTTCTTGAATCGGACCAGAACAATTGTTGCTGGAGCGTAATAGGGTGATACTCTTTTATTGTTTTTGCCAAGCGTGACCCTAGGAGTGCTCCCTGCAGTTCCAAACATAATATGAAAAGATGTTAAAGTGGAGCCGCTTTTGTTTTTGCGACGCCGAGAGAACAGTTGAGGTGCTCATTCCAAGTGCATCTTATGTAGGCAACAGCCACATATCCGTCCTCACTGGAGGCTGCAAAGACATGGAGTTGATTTGATTTACGCCGGAAGTTCTGTCTATATAACAAATGTTCGCCTGCTCCAGCTGTGGAAGAATCGAAGTCCAATATTTTTCTTGTTGCTGATCTCTTATTTCTTCCTACTTTGGCATACTTTAACTATTTGGCCAACAGTCCTTAAGGATCGAAAATTCGCATTAGCGTACTTGAAACCTCACGCTTTGTTTGGACTTATTCGTTTTTGAGAATTTGTAGATTTTAAAATCTGGAATCAAGCTTAAATGTGAAGCAATCAGCTGTTGTGGGCCACCATATGCCAAGGACTTTCTCTGTGGCTAGCTCTGAGTGCAGTTCTATTTTGAATTCTTCTTTGTTTTCCGGATTTTTTGCGGCTGCAACCATTTTGGAGTTTGAAATCTAATTTCGTATTCAGAATTCGCGCTGTTGGTGAATAAATGTTATCTCCTTGGCAAGTTTTATCGCCTCTGGCTCGCTGGCAACGCTATCCATCAGGTCATCAATATAGTGGTTTTCACACATTGACCGGTCGGCCCGGGGATAATCACGTTCAAAATTTTCGGCATTTTCGTTTTTTACGAATTGCGCACAAGATAGTAAACAATTTGCACCAAACGTCTTGACCGTCATTACGTACTCTTTAATTTGGTCGTCTGAGTTGATCCACAAGAAAAGTTGATAATGTTGATCATCTTAACGAATCCGTACCTGATTGAACATCTCCTTGATGTTAGCGCAGACTACAAACTTCCTCTCTTTCTGAATTTGCAAAACACCAATATTAATGATGTTAATAAGTCAGGGCCTTTTAGGAGAAATGAGTTCAGATACACACCTCCGATGGCTGCAGCAGCATCCCAAACTAGCCTTATTTTGCCAGATTTATTGGCATTCCTTACCGGGAAGATGGGAAGGTACCAAGAGTGTGATCGTCTCTCAGCGATTTCTCAGACGTCAATATTCGCTCGTATCTTTTTGCCACGTACTTATCTATCAACTGCTGTAAAGCGTTGGCCAACTCCATATCATGTTCGAGTTTCTTTTTGAGACATATCAGACGTTTTCTTGCCATTTCGCAACTGTTAGGCATGTGCATATTGTCATATTTCCAGAGTAGCGCCACCTCGAAATGTCCGTTTTTACGCTTAGTGTGCTTTTTTAGCAACTCATCTGCACGTTGGTCATCTGGAGATTGCAGATATTTAACGTCAGATGTTCCGAAGTTCTCATTGCAGTGATACTGTTCCACGATTCCGTATATCGTCGTTAGGTGGACGGTTGCATTCCCACAAATGTATATTGGTATATGTGGTGTGTGCCGAATTTTTACTAGAAAGACAACCATGAACGGTCCACCCTAAGCGAGTCTTGGTTGCAACTAACTCTTCTGTGTGGCCTTCTTTGCATTTAAGAGGTAGGCCGAACTTCCAGTTGTTCAGTCCGATAAGTAAACGTGGGGCTGCATTAACGTAGGATTCTATGGGCAGATTCCGGAACTACGCATATCGTTTTTAAAGCTTCTCAACATCTAGGGTTTGCAGTGGGAGTTGAAGACCTCTCACCGAATGCACGCCAGAGAGTGTGTAGCGATTCACACAGTTTTGGAACCGGAAATGTACATGTTCATGCCCTTTGAGTCACTTTCGTATCTATTTGTGTTTGCAGCCCATTTAACATACAGTGGATTTGATTTACCTTTGATGTTCAGTTGGTCAGCGATTTCTTCCATCAATGTAAGAGGCGAGCCATCATTTAAGAATGCGTATGTTTTCACTTGAACTTGACTGCCGTCCAAGATAACTGGAACTATGCTGTACATTACGGTTTTAGAATTTTTGAGGTGAGCGTTACTGGGTTGCGCTATATGCTGCATGTTTTCGTCTGACACCTAAGCAGGTGCCTTTACATTATGCAGCAGCTTAGGATTTTTTATAAGTATAATAATCAACTCCACATGATACATCAAATTTACATCGCAAATTTTTATGTCGCTTGAGACAACGCCGGCAAAGTCCTAGCTTGCTCAAACTGTCCCACCTCGCAGAATGATCAAGACGTGCATTTCCCATTAGGGACCAAACACTTACAATGCGATGTTTTATTTTGGTGTGAATATTGATTGGCACTAACCGACATGTTGGAGTGTGCATAAAGACATCCCCTTTCTTTTCTAGGACATCCTGTTGTCGTCGACACTTTGGTCTTCTTTGAATTTGTAGAATTACATTACGTTGCTTTGTTGGCTCGTAAGTAGCTGGTGATGAACAATTGCCTCTCCTCAGGATTCCCGCTAAATGTTCGCAAAACTTTTACAAGTTATTGTCTGATCTGAGCTGGAGTTACGAATACCTTTTGTTCATGTTCCGGATCATATTCTGGGAGTGAAGGAGGGAAGAATGCATCAGAAATAATGTACATATTTTTCCAATTTGTCCTGTAGATGCTGCTCTAGCCTCCGGTAGTAGTCGATGATGAAAGTGTTTGACATATGTACGTTGGTGGGTTTATTAGACTCTGGTACTGAAGTTTTTGGAATCACTGGAATCAGTTCAGTTGTCTTTATTGAGACTTTAAATATTTGTATAAATTTGAATATGAGTTTGCTTCTATGCAACCGACTGCAGATATATGTTGGGTTGAGACCATTTAGTAAAGAATTTATAATATTTTTCTTTAAGCTAATTTAAAATTACATAGTTAAAACATGTATCTTTTTTTCAAAATTATGTGCTTGCTCCCGGCAAAAGTTACATACAAATTGGATCTTCTAGGCCTAACTTAAAACTAATATAAAAATAAAAAATAAAATGATTTAATATTTGAAGAGTTGAATATAGATTTACAAAGTGACTTAATTCAAGATATAATTAAATATATATGAAAAAGAGACTTATTTTATACATAAACTCCAACAGATAATTTAAGTACGTAAAGAGGTATATAATCGCTTTATATTAAATTTAGATTTCTCAACGTTTATGTTTATAATAAAGAAATACAAATTAACATATGTTTCTTTTCATGTTTATAAATCATCCCCGAAGGACATTCAATGAACCCTTATCGTAAAAAGGTAGTGTTAAATTATCATTTGCTTGAGGTTCTAAGATTCGGGACCCATTTTGAAAGGTATTAAATGGTGATACAAAGTACTGCATATCCGTGCCATTATTTAGATTTCGATCCCATAGATTTCTTTAATAGAAATAGATTCTATTCTATTGCAAAGCATACAAATCCCATTATATATATATTTCTGTATGACTTTCGTTAAGTCAAAGAGAATATAGTTTAAGAACCTGGTTTTGTTCGTTCGACGAAATTTTCCACAGCAATACCGCAGGATTGTCCGCTCGAACCTTTCAAGTTCTTTTGCTGCTGTGTGTGAAATGGTAAATCAAGACCTGATACCATACGAAATTATTGGTCTTATAAGTGTTTTATACATGAAAATCTTAGTGTTTTGCGTTTTCATGAAGGCAATGTTCCTTGGGCAACTCCTAATTTTATCAGGAATACATCTGAATATTCGGCACCAATTATAATCAACCTAATGATGTGTTTAATTCAATTTAGCCGTATGTTTATAAATAAATAAAAATAAATATAAATAAGTCCTCTTAGCCAAATAGAATCGAATGCTCTTATCGTTAAGAACAAGAAGATAATGGTCTGCTAAATGTTGTTTTGTTCCTCGAGAAAACAATCTAGTGAATCTGCTATGATCCTTTCGAAAAGTTTGCCTGAGTTGGTCAGAAGGGATATTGGGCGGAAGTCTTTTATATCGATAGCATGATTCTTTTTGGCTATAGGCACTATTTTAGATATTTTTCATGAATCTGGAAAGTAGCCATTGTTTATGCAATGGTTAAGCGAGAGAGAAAAATGTCAAGATAATATGGACATTTTTTTAAAATATGATTTGAGATTCGGTCTAAACCAAAAAAGTTTTTGCTGTTTCGTTTCTAAACACGCAGACTTTTTCTGCTGTTGTTAATTTTAAAGAAAGATGGTCAGATGCGGAATAAAATTGGGTAAAAGTGGTAAGAGTAGCATTAAGTTATCTGTTACAATATTCTTCGATAGTAGAAGTAACGATGTTACTTAGATTTAGGTCATACGATTGTGTGGACCGTGAAAGGATTGTAACAAAATGTTCTGAATGTACTAAGCTTTTCCTTAATATCAACCAGTTCATGCCAGTCAATATTGAGGACATCATTGAAAATATCTGCTCCGAATAGTTTTCTTCCCGTTATTCTATCAATTCCTTGAATGCATAAGGCAAAGGCTTTACTTTATTAAGACGTGCTTTAAACTCTTGATCTAGATCGTGTTTTGCTTTCTCTTTAATTATTTTAGTTAGGCACTTTATTTTTAAGTGAAGTTGCTTGCTTTCATACTTCCATCTGTTGAGGACCCCCTATGAAAGATTTTATTCAACTTTCTTAATCACAAATAACTAAATTTCAATAGATTTTTTGTGAAACTACTAATGTTTTTATATTCAATGTCCTTCACCGTTCGGGTAATGGAGTTGTTTTAAATGTATGCAACCATGTTTTGTCTTATTTTATATATTATATCGTCGATTTTTGTATTTGAGATGCTTATGTCCATGGGGACATGTTAGCCTTGACAGTCTATTGAGAAGTTGGTATAAAAGCATTCCAATTGGTTCTTTCAAAACTGGTATGTGTCGGGGGTGGCAGCATAAATACAGACACATTGAAAATGTCTTATATAATTTCGATTCTATAGTGGTTCGAGAATGTAGCAAAAGTTTTGAAAAGTCTATTATTAGGACTATTGTGAGTTTGCAATAACGAAGGTGAAATTAAAAAGGAGTCCAGAATTGAAGAAGATCTCGGAAACGTTAGACTAAAAG